>CM038466.1:34187503-34747703 GCA_021464415.1 Lonicera japonica | reverse complement strand
AATACACCCTGGCTGTATACCTCCATTTCATTTAATGATAATTGAAAATCAAAGGAAAAATGATTAATTTTTCTGTGTAAATTTCTAAAATGCATACGTGATAAATTATTATAATGTTGAGATTGCAATATACTTTTTTTTTTTTTTTTTTTTTTCTGAACATTACCTTCTACTCATGTTAGGCACCATAATTACATTAGGTATGAAAATTTTAACAAATGCTCAATTACTTTTAGGGCTCGTTTGGTTTGAATTTTGGGAATGGAATGGGTATACTTGATTCCTAGAAAGTTTTTTTCCTAGATCTAGGATGCCATGCCAATATTTAGCTCATACATGAATGCTCTATCCTGGAATGTTACATTACTTTCACTATGTTTGGTTCAACCGGGAATAGGAATGAAATAAAGTATCAATTTACAAAAATAACTTTTCTTTTATAAGATGATAAGATATCTCCTACTAATTTTTCAAAAGGGACAATTATTATAATAAAATTACAAAAATTACGCGTACCTAATAACTATCCTAAAAAAATTACAATTTTTGTAATTAAAAAAATATACAACAGAAAAAAAAAGTTCCAAACATTTTTTTTCGGCAGCAATGTAACTAAAAAAAAAGTTCCAAACAATATTTTCATACACAGATGAAAAAATAATTGTTTATTCATAAGGAAGATGGTTATTTTAGTCATAACAAGAAAAATAAACTACTAGTAATGGATTATTCCTTAATGTTTAAATGGGAGAACTTGGGAGAAAATTCCGAACTTTAGAATTAAGCTTTATAGCTTTAGACCTTATTGATTAGTAGACTCAATTAATGAATTAAAAAAAATTGAGTCTATTCGGAGCGATCCTTGAACAAGATACTGTATTATTTAGTTGATTACTTTTAATCATTTCCGCTTGATTGTTCACTCCTTTCTTTCTTGCGAGTACAATATGTTCATGCTCTTATGAGTTTAGTGCATATTTGTAGATAGTTTTGTCAAAATGCCAAAAGGAAGATGGATGCTAATATAGTACTAGGTTCAGTCCTCTCCTATTATTCAATCACTTTTTTCCCCTTAATTAAACTTTTTTATTTATCGTTTTAGCTTCTCCATCAATGTAACTGAAAATTCTTAAACCATCTTTGAAGTATACAAAGAGCATTCATTACAGTTATTAAATGATCCAAAGCTTTATTTTCAAGTTGTTACAAACACAAGCAATAAATTCTTGAATTGGTTATACATATTCTCTTTTTGCTGCAAAGATTAAATTGCCAACAGGAGTTTAATTTGAACAGTATTGAGTTCATTTAATTAAAAAAACTCACCCGAGTCATAAAACTAGTTCAAATGGTCCCCAAAGTTGTTAATATTATTAATAACACCACGTGTCGTCCCAAAAATCTTCCTCCAAGGCCTACATTGATTCATTATAAATGACTTCATCTTATGAATAATTGAATTGCTTATGAATAAATTGAAGCGTCAAGTTTTAGGTCGAAAATTCTCGAAGGAAACTCAAAAATTTGATTGAATATATGTATCAAATGCCTATTAGGTTGAAGGAAGTATAATTAACATAGCAACTGGTTGGGAATGTGTGGGAGTATGTGGAGAGGTGGGTTTCAATCTTGTTTGAAGAACGTGTTTGGCTCATAATTGGGTGAGTTAAAGGGATCAAAGCTAGAAAATGTGCACATAGGATTGGTATGGCTAAAAAACGTCATGGGGTGAGTTGAAAGGAACTAAAAAATTTTAGTTGGGTAAAAAGCAAGTTATCTTAAAGTCGGTGAGTAGCAAGTTTTAGTGGGTTAATTTAAGAATTTCCTTCTTTATTCATGATATGGCCTTTGATAAAGAATATATAAATTAATGTCACAGCATGTAGTATTTGCTATAATATGCAATCTCCTATACAAAAAAAAATTGTTTATGTTAACAACCTTAGTACTCTTTTAGATCAAACTTTAATTCTAAAGTGATTCGAGCCACTTTAGCGGAGCGGATCCTTTTCTGTTATAGCCTCACTCTCACTATGCCCTAGCCCTAGTATAGTTAATCAAAATTTTAGGAACCGTTTGCTTTGTAGCTAGCTAAGGTCGGATATTGAAACCAGTTGTGAGAAATGTAACTTTTTTTTTTGTTATAGTTATGGACTCGTGTATTTCGGGGTTTTAATTTTTAATCTCCGTTTGATAAGAAAAAAGTTAACAAGTTGGAGCGATGTGGTAATATTTTCACTTACTTTTTAGCTTTTTGGTGGATAAATCTTTTTTGGCTGGTGAAGAAGTCAAATTTTCCACAAAAAATAAAAGAAAGAATGGATGACGTTTACTCATAAAAATGGATAGCATCTCACTACATCAATCAACTTATTTTCGAACTTCTCACACAAATTAATTATTTTTTTCTATCTTTTTCTTTTATAAACTCTAGTTAAGGACTACAGTGGGTGTTTTTTTTTCTTTCCAAAAAAGAAAATAAGAAGTTGTAATGAATTGAACTACACAAATGGGGGGTAACCTCACCCATCAAACTGAACGTTAAACGGATTTTGAAATTACTGGGGTCTAAACCTACTACTCTGGTTCTGCTAGAGCTCCATCGATCAGTAATCGGCCACCCTCAAGCTCTTCTTTAAAGACATGCTTTCGCTTTGAATTTGACATACATGCATCACCATCCCCTAAGAAATTAATCAACTGACTCATCAAAGTGCTCCTAACGGGGTTCGAATTTGCCCACTCATGTGAAGAGTGGACATTGATACTATCTTGTAATCAAACATAGCCTTCTTTTTCATTATTTATTTTTTGGAGAGGTAATGAGGCATATTTGTCATTAGATTTGATGGTTGGATGAAGAGTGGTTCGAATCAGAGTATCCAGAATTGAAAATTTGATTCCTTAGGCATCTCCAATATATATATACATTATTTCGTCACTCGATCACTAAGGTTCCCTTCATCTAATTAAGTTCCACATGAATGTCCACTAACTAATAACACATGATTTTCATAAAACCTTTCAGTAGATTAGGCTGAGCTAAAGTAAATGCATTCGTCCCGAGAATGATTATGCGGTGGAAATTTATTGCCAGACAAGTTAATTTGCCCAAAAGAATACTTTTCATCATCTCATGAATTTTTTTCCTAGAAAGCGGGGAGTTATATAATTATAGTGAGCTATGTTTCTGCAAATGATTTAATTCTATCAAAAAAGTTTTCACACTCTCGAATCTTTGGATGATTAATTCAAAATGATGATATTTTAACGCTAAGGTAAAGAGAATTAATTGAAGAAAGCACTTATTTTTTTACTAGTTGTGATATTAAAATCCTACTTATGAGCTCGGAGTTGGACAAAATAATACATGGCTCCTTATCAAATTGGTTGGATGCCTTCTAGCAATGATAATATTGTTGGTATAGGTGCAGACTACCGTGCAGTAAGTCATTAATTAATTAGAGATCAAAAAGGGCAATTTTGTTGCAGGTCTTTTGCTAACATTGGCAAAGCAACAAATGTGGTGGCAGAGCTTTGGGTATTCAAGAAGAATTGAAATTGGAAAAATCAAATCTAAGCGTCAAAGATATATGTGATGTAGAAACTGATTCTACAACTATTTTTTGTATTTTTCGCAGGAAGGAGACAGAGATCCCAGCTCATCAGCGTCTGTTAAGGAACATTTAAGGGGACTTCCTGTAAAATTCTCATTCCTTTCATTTCTTTCCTTTGTTTTTTTCGCAGCACTTATGTTCAAATTGTGGCCCTCTAACAATGTTTGTGCATGTTGGAAAGAGAATCACTATATTAATTGGTAGGTGCAATCCACAATCTTTAATCAATACACTAACGTTAAGCAATGATTTAGAGATGATAGTTTGAATTTTGGTGACACATTTTGAAAACAGAGTAGGAAAATTTGCGACGATCCCGAGCTCGTACATTTTTTGGATGCAATGTGTGAGAGACGACGAATCCAATTAATCCTATAGTAGAAAATATGTGGCATTGCTCTTTCTTTAAATGTTACATGTTAGGTTCTTAGCCTACCTTAATTAATTAGTTGTTAGTAGTAAATTATTCCCAAGCGAAGGAATGTTCTTCGATATCTATTTACGTTGATTAGGTTTTGATGGAATGTAAGAGAGGAGGGTATTTTGTGAAAATTATATTTTCTTTAATTTTAAAATTGAAAAGAATAGTTTGATGAGACAAATATCCTTATTTAAGATGGATGAACAGAAAGATCCGTATATCCAAATCTGATCTGATCCGTTAAGCCTTTGATTAACAAATCGGATATCAAATTTATGTTGATTCGATCCGTTTGTAATCTGGTCCGATCCAAAATACACATTTATGCTTAAATTTATTATTATTTATATTTACCACATTATTATTAATACTCATAAAAAATAAAATAACCCAAAAAGTATTAAATAAGTTTCTTTTTAATATATAGAATAAATTTGACTGTTATTAAGTTTAACTTTTATGTTAATTTCATTATTTTTTATATATTTACAAACAAATTATTATATAATTAAAATTTTAATGGATTGGATATAATCGATCTGAACAAATTTGGATATGGATCAATGTTTTGGGGATCTGTTACATGATCCGATCCAGATCCAATCCGAAAGGTTTTTCAAATATCGATTTGGATTCATCTTAATCCGATCCAAATTTGATACGTTGAAAGGCCTATTGGTGGCTGACATGCCACTTGCACTTTTTAAAAAAACATTAAAATATAATAACTTTTAATACAAGAGAAAAGTAAAATATGTGGATCCAAAAGCACCTTCATTTTTTATTTATTTATTTATTTTATTTGGTATGTTGGTAATTTTGCCTCTCTGGGTTAGTTATTTGTCAATTAAACAAATTTGTAGAATTATCAAACTTTAGGATAATTGCATAAAATCTACATATGGCTAAATACATGTGCATGATTAGTATTTAAATTAATTAGTATAATTGCTTGTGTTTTAGTAGTATTCTACTAGAACTATTAGTATTATATTTTAAATTTTTTTTTTAAGTGCGAGTGCCATGTCAGCTGCCAAGTCAGCAATATAATGGCCTTGTAAACTTTTCGTCATGTCCGTTTAGATTAGGGGGGAAGATTGCAAAGGAATAACAACTTCAAGTGAATGATTGACAAAAGTGGAACATCAGGGGCAACATTGCAAGCGAAGCCAAATTTCAGGATTTATTTTGTTTTTTTATCTCGATTGTTGCTAATTCAATGTCCATCGTATCAAAACATGTGCTACGTAAGCTGCCAACTCAGCTTTCTGTATACTCCATTTGCTATAGGGACAGTATTGTCACTAAATCGCAATTTTAAAGAAAGGATTGCATGTTTTTAAATATTAGGATCAACATTGCAAGTAAACTCAAAGTTCAAGATTTTTCATGTTTTATCCCATCCTTCCTAAAAATTTTGGATTTTGAAAGAATACTTTATAACAATTTTCTATTTGATTTAACAAAAACATGTGTTTGCTAAAATATATATATACAAAATATGTGTAAAATATTATTCTTTTTTACTTAAATTTCTTTTACAATATAAAATAGCTGGAAACCAATTATGCTCTAATGTCTATTTTGAACAATTTCTTATATTTAATTTCCTCCTTTTTGTATGCTTTTGCAGAGGTAACTAAAGACAATAATAGTGAGGTTAAAAGCAAAGAGTTATAAGGGGGCAATCCGCAGACTTCCAACCTCTATGTTTAGCCATCTAGGGGGCGTTTCTTAATTCTATAAAAAATAGGTGCACTAATATGTAATATTTAAAAAGTTGAGGAGGGGCATGTGCTTCTCGTGGGCAGCATTCAATTTTTTCCTTTTCTTTATCTCCTTTCCGTATTTATAAGTATGTTCTTCAATAAAATTTAAAAATTGACAATATACAAATCTATCAAATACTTAAACCTTCTCTTACATTAATCACGAGATATACCATTCTTAGTCATGCATTTTTATTTTATTTAAAAAAAAATCACAACCCATATATGTAAAACAATGACGTTTTGGTCCAAATTTATTTTTTTATTTTTTTTAGATAAAAACCCAAGCCGCCCAACTCTGCCCAGACTACCTAGTCGCCCGCATAACCCCGCCTATTGAACACTACCTGCCTAAGCCAACCATTAACCCTTATTCTCAGTGGAGAGGCACCGCCAAGCGTCTAGGTGGTCGCCTTTTAGAACACTAATTGGATGCAGCTATCCAGGATTAATCTTAGCTCGTGGATCAAGCCCTTCTACTTGACATAATAGTTTTGTACCGCGGAGTTCAAACTCGAAATACTCCAAATTATTCACACCAACAAATACTCGGTCGTAGGCAAACCACTGGACCAGCCTTTAGTTTAAGAATATTATCAAATCCTAATTTATTAAATAATTTTTGTAATATTTTATTTTACTAAAATCCAATCTAGTTTGTCCTATTTAAAAGGAAATTTTCATCTTTGGGAAATTTGTTGAATATGAACAAGGAAGGTTCAAGTGATTCCAATTTGATTCTCTTTTCCTTCAAAGAAGAGAACCCTACATTGTATTAGTAGTAATTCAATTAGTAGTGGGGGAAGAAACAGTGTTGCATTTTACCATTAAAACTGAGTAACACACTAAAGGTGGACCAAAATTTTTTATAATGCATTACTTCATTTATACTACATCACATCACTTTTTTGGGACTGTTTGGACTTGTAAAATGATTTTTTGCTTAAAATCTACTGCATTAATGAGTTATATTTTTATTGTATCTTGTAAAGAGATAAAACTTTACGTAATACATGCCGGTAAAAATAAGTGAAGAATTCCGATAATAAACATTGTTAAGTAAATTTGCGAAGGTCAAATTGGATAATTCTTGAATTTATTAAGTACCTTTTTTTTTCTAGTAAATTTTTTTTATTAAATTTTGGTTAAAAAAATGGCAATATTTTTCATGGAAGAAGTTAAGAAGTAAAAGTTAATTTCAGTATTTTTTAAATTTTTAAATATATATATTCCATTTTCTATCTATTATCAAACGGGGTTTGTATTGAAATAGTAGGTCTAAATGATTTTTTAAAAGCGGCAATATGCATAAATGCTCATTCTAAAATAACATAATTATAAAGAATTTAAAAGTTAGTCATGTAAATTAAGAACATATACAAATAAGACACTAATTACATTCCTTATCATATCTCACGTCTCATGAACACTACTGCCTAAGCCAACCATTAACCCTTATTCTCGTGGAGAGGCACCGCCAAGTGTCTAGGTGGGTCGCCTTTATAACACTAATTGATGCAGTTATCAGGATTAATCTCAGAGTGGATCAAAGCCTGCTACTTGACATAATAGTTTTGTACGCGGAGTTCAAACTCGAAATTCCAATTTTCACACCAACAAATACTTGGTCATGCAAACCACATAGACCACCCTTTATGTCTAAAATATTACCAAATTCTAATTTATTAAATAATTTTTGTCAATATTTTATTTTACTAAAATCCAATCTAGTTTGTCCTATTTAAAAGAGAAATTTTCATCCTTTGGGAAATTTGTTGAATATGAACAAAAAAGGGTCGAGTGATTCCAATTTGTTTACAGAGTCTTATTATTGTGATTATTCTTTTGGCAAATTTCTCAGATAGCAGTAATTGGGACAAAACCCAATTTTAAGAATATGGAAGTGGGGAGGACCAGTGGGGACCAGTTATTCACGGGCACGTGAATGAAGAGTTGTGGGCACCAGTTATTCACGGGCACTTGAATTAATATTGGAGAGAACCTAAAAAACTTGTAACGTTAAAGATGATTTACACATAACGTTGTTAGAAAGTGAGGGTAGATCAAAATAGGTCCTGGCCACCTTAAATCGATAGAGGTGCGCCACTACTGTGTGTTGTGCTGTTCCCAACCATAATTTCGGGAGAGACTTTATCTCCCCAATTTTAAGTTTCTACATAACCTATTACAATGCCATTTACCAATTTTGTGCAAAAAATAACTACTAAATTTTTTACATGATGCAAAACGTTCAATACACTTCATTATTTATACAAGTGTTGGCCCACGTATTTTTTTCATTAATTTTTTTTTCTAACTTTTGAAAAAACCAATATTAAAATAACCAATCGTAAAAATATGATGATTTTACACATTTCATACATTAAAAGAAACACTTAGTTTGAACTTTAAAAAAAGTGCATCATGTTAATTTGAGAAGGAAGGAGAACACGGATTACAACTAGGAGTGACAGTTTTAAAACGACACGAAACATTCATAAACCAAAAGAAATTGGCATAAAATTATTTGTATTTGTGGCTATTTTTTAGCATGATGTCGTCTTGTATTTGTGTCTAAATTTTAAAACAAAATTGCAAAAATTAGAATTATGTCTATATAAATGTCATTAGGATGAGATGTTGTTGAGATTATAATCCGCATAAAAAACGATCTTCTCAAATAATTTAAAAACAAAATTTACTCCATTCACTGTCAATTAATTTGAAGTTTAGCCTCCGAACAATTCTTATAATGAACGCTAAGCTCTCCAAAAGTTATAAAACTAATTTTTGAACTTAAATTTTGATAACTTATATAATAACTTGCAAAGTTCATTTTTTACGAACTCAAAAAGACTTTCAAATCTTTATATAAAACTATTGGGTAATTTAAACTCACCTACGAAAATTTTCTTCTAACCCCTTTAAACTCACCCACCTAATTTTGTTTTATCCCCCAATTTATTTGCCAAGCCAAACAAGTACTTTAAAAGTATCTTCTTTCTTCTTTTTCTTTCTAAAATTTGATTTTAACCATCGCAACTGATAGTTAATTTATTGAAAAACTAGACACCACTAATTTCTTACTAAAATATTGGGATACAAAAAAAAAAAAACTAATATAATTGAAATTATTTGGAATAAGAAAATAAATTTTCTTCATCTTTCTACATAGAAAAAAGAGTCCATGGCCATTATTATAATGTACATTAGTGACTTCAAACAACAAAAGGAATAAATATACAAAGTACAAATTGAAATGGGTGGTGATTTTGGCATCCTAATATTTCTTGTAAACACTCTCAATTTTCATTTGATTCTTGACAACCAAGTAAGATATATGTTACTTGGTTGCGAAGGACCGAGAATAAACATGATATTGACTTACTCAGTAGCCAAGAATTAAGTATATAAGTTTATACTCGACCTTCAAGAAACGAGTAACATACATCTTACTCGGTTGTAAAAAATTGAATGACTGTACGATTGTTATCAAGTATTTTTAAGTGTGCCAACATCTCCATCCATTAAAAACCATAGTCCATTGTGGCGACAAAATACATGAGTTAAAACAGAAAAAGAAAGGCATAATGAAAGAGGGAGTTTGAGCAACCAGCCAACCACCAACCACCTTTTCCTTATGATATTTTCTACAAATAGAATTATTTTCTCAAAATAAAAGTGAGAGTTAATGGGAGAATTAATTGTAACACCTCCCCTCTCTCACTCTCTCACACAATTAGTTCTATTCAGTTTATTAATGAAAATGAAATGGGTCAAAGTTAAATAAGGGTAATATAAGAATTCTAAATTTAAAGTAAATGTTAACACTAACTAAATTTTGAAAAAAAAAAGTTAACTGACAAAATGAAACCAACTTGCATGTACGATACATACATTATAATTAGATATAGTCAGAAGGCATTTTCAGTTTTTTCAAGTCGTATTAAGCTTTTGTTTTTTCAATTTTATCTTGAGTGCTTTTATTTAATATAAAAAAATATTTCAATATAACATAAATAAAGGGATTTAAACCCTCAATTATAGCAAAACAATAGAATTCTTGACCACTGTACTACTCACTATTATTTTAAAATTATTTTATGTATAACTAAATTATACAAAAATTTAATATTTTGAAAAAATCACAGTTAGTAATCACAATTTTAACTACAAAAAAATGGTTCACTGAATTATTTCACAAATCTGATCCATCACATTAGTTGGGCCCCACTTTATGTAGCATGACAAGAGCAATTAATATGGTTAAGAGACTTCAAATAGAAACAAAATTTGAATTTTACTAATATCTTTTTCAATTTGTCACCATTCCCTCTGCGGAATATAATTATTTTATTTTACCCATTTGAGTCATCAGACTATTTTTGTTACTTTTTCGTTTTGGGTTAGCAACTACTTTTCTTAAAAAAAAAATGTTGCCATAAAAGTACTATATACATATATAGATAGATACAACCCCATCTAATATTTGTTTAACAAAAAACACACCTATTATCTTAAATTTAATTTTGCATATAAATTAACTCGATATCATTGCTTAATCCCAAAGGATTGGTCTAGTTGTAAGGGGGAGATTGAGATGTGTGATGATGCGCACATCTCAGATTTAATTCCGGGGTCAACCCTAATATTTGAATTCTTCTTTTGCTTGAGTGGTAAAAGGCTTGCTTGCTTTAAAGCAAGAGTATAGGTGTCCGAGCCACACGATCCTGTATACCTATCCCTTGTTTTCATGTAGTTCACCTAAGATCTATCCGATATACCAGTATGTAAATATATATATTTATAGTCCATGGGGCATAATAAGTCATTCTAAAATTCTATCGAAGAGAAGCATATCTTATATTTTTATTTTAAATAAGGGTACACATTTTTGTTTGCCTAAAAATTTTTATGTGTAATCTTCATTTACTTTCATTAGAAAAATAGCCCATCCGCCTCTTCACCAACAACATTTAATTCAATTAACTATATATGAGAATCTTTGTGGTCCAAAAAAAAAAGGAACGGAAATTAAATTAAGCAAAAACCTTCAAACCTTTTTCCAAACAATTAAAATATATTTTTTCCCCAATCCACTAAACCTTGTTACAAATAATTATCGTGTGTTATGAGTGACCAAATTGGATGTATTAATTAAAAAAGTGAAATTGAATTGGGTGAAAATTGAAAATCTATATAAAAATTACAAGTTTGAAGGAAATTTAAACAGCAACTAAATTTTTTAAAGAAAATAATATACCAAAAAAAGACCAACCAATATATACTAGCTAAGCTAACTTATACAAGCGATACACGTATTAATCAAATATATCTAATTCGAGCAATAAAAAAAAGGCAAAAATATTAAGTACCTTAATTAGAAAATAAAAGAAATTTATTCTCTCTTTATAATATATGATGCATTTTTATTGTCATTAATTCAAGCAATATTTAAGTTGATAACTTTTATCATTATTCAATATCACCTTTTTGTCATATCTACAAATCAAATAGGAGAAACAAATAATATTTCGGCATTATGCTTTATTATGTATGATGTGTATATTTTAAAACACTTTTGACCAACCCTTGAGATTTCTCCAAAACAGTATTTTAGCAATTTAAAACTTACGATGTATGTTGTGTATATTTTAAAACACAATTATTTTTTGAGAAGATATTTAAAACACTTTTAATCCATTAAAAACATTTTAGTGTTATAATTATGTAATTGGATACCCTCTATTTTTTGGGTCAAATTTCGCTCAAACCTTGTATGACAATACTGTATATTCCGCATTAAGGAAAATGCCTACAATGATGAGCTGTAAAAATGTTCCTTATTAATGAAATTCTCTTTTTTGTGGCTCTTTCCTTTTTTTCCTCCCTCTTTTCACATTTATTCTGTAAACTTAATTTGGTTTGGTTCATCAAAAGAAAGCAAGGAGGGGACCACATCATAAATTGCTGGAAAGAGAAAGGTAGACCTCTACTTGAGGCGACCACATCATTATTATTATTATTATTATTAATCTTTTAATATATTTTTTTGTATAGGAGGAAGGGGGATCACGGAGTAGAGAAAGAGAAGGGTGCACCACTACTTGAGATGTGTGAGATCGAACCGGTGAATAGTAAGGGTGCCAGTTTTAAAAACGACATAAAAACATTAGTAAATTAAGATTTGCCTCAAAATTAGGAAACAAACAAGCCACCATCTTGACCTCAACCATAACTGTCCATATTCCTTTCCTTATTCTGTTTTGCTAGCAAAGAAAATTCCTTATTTCTTGATCACATAATAGCTGTTGGATTATTTTGGTGCAAGACGGTCATTTTATTGTATCACTTAATTAAGACAAATATTTTTTCACTGACGGATGGGTGCAAACCCAAAAAGAAAAAAAAAATCATAGGGTGTAAACTCAAATATCGACTATAAATATTGGGTACAAACTCATAATATCTTATTTCCAAAAGATCAACCCTTAGTCTAACTCTTACATCAATTGTCAAACACATATTTAGTATGGAATTTGTATTAAAATAAAACCTAGAAAAAAAAAAGCAAAAATTGTAGAGATTCATGACTACTGATTGATATGTGATTCAAGTCCTCTTAATTTGGAAATGTTCAAGCAATGAATTAAGAATTCACAATCATTTGAAAAATAGTATTCATGGATGGTGTGAATGTTCATTCAATTAGGGAACCCACAACCACATGAATCAGAGTATTCATGGATTTGCAAAATTATTAGAATTCCGACAATCTTCTAATCACTATTCAGTCTCAATTGCTTTCCTAGCTTCAAATTTGACACCAATCAACTAAAAATAATTAAATACAAACAATTTTCAATCCAAATTTCTTGATAAATTTTGTGGAAATAATTCTATTTCATTAATAAAAAGTATTATTTAGCGTAAACAATGAGATTCAAACCCCCGTTCGACTCGCAACATAGTGATAACAAGTCCCAATACCCGAAAGCTGTAACTGGTTTTCAATTTTTCGGTTTAGCACTCTATCAGTATACTCAACACCTTAAAATAGAACAAATAATAAATATAGAAGGGTTAAAAAGTCAATATATAGCTTTCTTATTCTACTAGTCCTTACAATTTTCTTCATCTTTCTACACAGAACATGGCCATCATCATACTGTACGTTAGAGATTTCAAACAACAAAAGGAATAAATATACAAAGTACAAATTAAAAAGGTGGTGATATTGGCACTTCAAAATACCTCTCAATTTTTATTCAATTCTTAATAACTGAGTAAAATGTATGTTACTTGGTTGCGAATGACCAAGTATAAATATGACAATAGCTTACTCAGTTGTCAAGAACAAATTATATAAGTTTATACTCGGCTCTCAAAAAACGAGTAACATACATCTTAGTTGATTGCGAAAGACTGAATTAAAGTGAAATTGTTACCAAATATTTTTTAATATCCTAATATCTCCGCCCATTAAAAAGCTTAGTCCATTGTGGCGACAAAATACATTTATCCGTGAGTTAAAACAGAAAAAGAGAGGCATGATGAAAGAGGGAATTTGAGCAACCAGCCAACCACCTTTTCCTTATTCTCTTTTCTACAAATAGAATTACTTTCTCAAAATAAAAGTGAGAGTGGATGGGAGAATTAATTGTAACACCCCCCTATATATCTCTCTCTCTCTCTATATATATATATATATGGGAGAATTAATTGTAACACCTCCCCCCCCCCTCTCTCTCTCTCTCTCAATTAGTTCTATTCAGTTTATTAATGAAAATGAAATGGGTTAAAGTTAAATATCGGTACTCTAAGAATTATAAATTTAAAGTAAATATTAACACTAATTAAATTTTGAAGAAAAAAAAAAGAACTGACAAAATGAAACAAAACAACAATTTATATTAGGTTGATCCCCACATACGATACATATACTACAATTAAAAAAAGCCAGAAGACATTTTCAGTTTTTTTAAGTTGTGTTAAGCTTTTGGTTTTTCAATTTTACCTTGAGAGCTTTTATTTTACATAAAAAAATATTTTAATATAACATAAATAAAGAGATTCAAACCCTCAATTATAGTAAAATAATATAACTCTTGACTACTACTTACTACTATTTTAATTTATATATATATATATAGCTAAATTATACAGATTGCGTATGTATAAAAATCTAATATTTTGAAAAAATCCCAATTAGTAGATAATTTTAACTACAAAAAACTGGTTCACAAAATTATTTGACACAAATTCTAGCCCATCACATCAGTTAGGCCCCACTCTATATAGCATGCATTATAGATATACAAAAACAATTAATATGGTTAAGTGAGAGACACTTCAAATAAAAACAAAATTTGAATTTTACTGGTATCTTTCTCAATTTGTCACCATTCCCTCTCCATAAATATAATATTTTCCCCGTTTGAGTCATCAGATTATTTTTGTTACTTTTTCGTTTTGGGTTAATTAGCAACCACTTTTCTAAAAAAAAAAAAAATGCTGCCATGAAAATACTATATATATAGATAGATAGATACAACCCCATCTAATATTTGTTTAACAAAAACACACCTATTATGTCAAATTTAATTTTGCATATAAATTAACTTGATATCATTGCTTAATTCCAAGGGGTTGGTCTAGCTGTAAGGGTGAGATTTAGACGTGTAGTGATTAGGTGCGCGTCTCAGGTTTAATTTTTCCACATGTACAATCATTGGGGTCAACCCTAATGACTTTTTTTTTCCCCTAAATCTCTATTATTATTATTTTATTTTCGTGAAAAGTAATGTATTAAAAAGCTTTTCTATATATACAACCTTGCTCCCCTGCTTTAAAACAAGAGTTTTCCTTACATGTGTTCGATCACTACTTTCTCCACAAAAAGCTCTCAAGCTCTCTCCCCTCTCTCCGTCTCCCTCTTTCTGGAAGCAGGCATTTTCTCTAATTAAAGAGCGTCTCTTCTTTTCATGTATCCCCACAAGAAAGCTCACTCACTCTCTCCCCCTCTCTCTCTCTTCCACGCTCACAACTCTGCCAACACTACCACTTCAGAGCCGATAGATCACCACTATTCCCTTTCAACTCACACCGATAAGGTAATCTTTCCCTCTTTCTCAGTATGTAGTTTTAAAAAAAATTATTTATTGTCCATGTGGCATAATAATTAAGTCCTTCCAAAATTCTAAACAACATTAATGATCGAATTTATCTAAAGAGAAGCATACCTTATATTTTTATTTTAAATAAGGGTACACATTTTTGTTTGTTTTATGCATATAAATACTAAAAAAGTACAAATCTATGTGTAATTTTCATTTCCTTTTTTAGCAAAGTAATCCATCGTCTCTCCACCAACAACGTTTTCTCCCAATAAACAAGTCAATTGACTATATATGAGAATCTTTGCGGTCCAAACTTGGGTTAAAAAAAAAATTCACAGAAATGTCAGAAAATAAGCAAATAAATTAAGCGAAAACCCTCAAACCTTTTTTGTGCCAAATAAAATGATCAATTAAATTATAATTTAATGTTACTATTATTCTCCCTATATTCCAGATTATGCCCATCAAAAGCATTTTGTAAAACATTATAATCGGAAGGTTTATGATTAAGTAAATAGTAATGCCCCTAATTATGTTTTTGTTTTTTCTTTTTTTGAAAGCAAAGAGCCCCCAATAATATTATTATTAGCCCCCCCATTTGGAAATAAGGAATCCCCCCCCCCCCCCCCCCCCCCCCCCCCCCCCCCCCCCCCCCCCCCCCAAATCCACTAAATAGAAAGAGCATAATTTCTTTATATTATTCTACTGTTAATAAAATTTTCAACTGTTTTTTATAATTATCGTGTGTTATAAGGTGATGTAGGGATGTTCAAATTGGATGTTTTTGGTGTTTATTAATTTTTTTTGCAAAAAATGGTGAAATTTTCCTTTTTTGAAAATAATAAAAAAAAATACTATATGGTGTTAAAAATTAAATAAATTTAGAGTATAGATTCCAAGTTTGAAACAATAGGAAATTTAAACTGTTTACCAACTAAAAGAGCAATTTTTTAAATTTTAAATTATAATTTAATTAAGAAAAGAATGTACTAGTTATGTATGAATATGGCCCTTTTAAAAAAAAGACCTTTCTGGAACTGAAGTCAATCTATAATTGATATATGCTAGCAGCAAAAAAAAATAGGCTAACCTACACAAACTCACACCCTTAGCGATTTTTTGCCCATGTGAATACATTTTTCTACAGTATTAATCGTCTGTTTGTCAAATATATCAATTCTATTGTGGGTAATGATAAATGTAATTGTCACTCCCCACTCCCCAATGATATACAAATTAGATTACAATAAAAAAACGTCTCCTTTAATATAATATTTTTTAAAATAATTTTAATAATGATAAAAATAGGTCAGTGGTTAAAATATTAAATTATTTGTGTATATTTATTTAGCTTAATTAATTAAAGAACTATAAGATAAAAGAAATTAATAATATGCAACAATTTATTGTTAAAATACTCTCTTTATAATATCATTTTGTTTGTTTTTATATTTAAAAACATTTTTATTATACATATATGTCATTAATTCAAGTAATATTTAACTACTTTTGTTGATAAATTTAAATTTTATTTTATCATTATTCAATATCACCTTTTTGTCATGTCTACAAATTAGATAGGAGAAACAAACAATATTTTTACTTATTTAATAAGGGTGTTTTTAAATGCACCCACCAAAACATTCTTCTTGCTCCATAAACTCACCCCACCAATTTTTTAAATTCTTTATTACGTCTTATTTTGGGCAAAAAAGTATTTAACAAAACACTTTAAAATCATTTTTCAACAAAATACTATTACTCATGGTGGCCTAGGCCGGTAATTATGAATTTGGCTCTTAGCATATATAGATATATGTATCATTTTATTTTTCAAGCATTGGACAAAATGAGTATGTTTTCTCCTTTCCAGGGGCGAACATAGGCAGGGTACCAACTTCGGGGCAGCTTCATTTCAATTTTTGCCCCTCCACCCCCCCCCCCCCCTTGGGTTGGGGCTTTTTTTGTAAAAAAAGCTCTCTCTCTCTCTTCGTCAAAAAAGCTTTTTAGGGACTTATCTCTCTCTCTCCCCTACGTGTAGCCGGATAAAAATAATTCCTTTGACTCACACCTGAGGGGACCTCTCTTCCCCTCTCTCTTACTGTAATTTTTTAGATAAAATGAAGTAGTCAAAATCTTCCTCTCCAAAACTTAAAATTCTTTGAACTTGTCTAATCCGAAAGTTGTTAATATTATCTCCCAATTAAGAGCCTAATTATCTCTATTAAATATCTACATATTTTTATTTTAAATAAGGGTACCATTTTTTTTGTCTAAAAAAATTTATGTGTAATTTTCTACCACAAAGTAATCATTCACCAATACTTCCAAAATATGAAATTTTTGCGGTCCAATCATAGAATGTTATTGCGAAAACCCTAATTTATTAAAATATATTTTTCATAATTGTAACAAATTGTGTGTTATAAGTGACATTTGTTATTTAAGTTGTATAAACTTTTATTATTAATAAACACCAACTAAATTTTTAAAGAAAAGAATGTACCAAAAAAAGACCAACCAATATGTTTAATCTACACAAGAAATATGTGTATTAATTAAATATATCAAATTCGAGCAATAAAAAAAATATGGCTTTAAATATGATATATTATCATTAATTAATTCAAGTGTGTGTTTTTATCATTATTTTCACCTTTTTGATTAAATTAGGAGAAACAAACAATCGCATTATGCTTTATTATGGGGCCCTTTAACAAACAGTTGCTCAATTTTCTGGCTTCGCCACTGCTCCTTTCTCATATACTTCAAAAAGAACGGGCCAAATAAATGAATTAAATGAATTTACAAAATACGACACCGATTTAGGTCAAGTACTGTATATAATTCTTTCTTAATTTTAAGTCAAACACAACTAATCTATTTATAAATAGCTCGTGTTTAAGTAATTACTAAATTTCAAACGATTAACTTGTAATCGACACGTTCAGACTTAAAACTAGATGTATAGATTATGCATAATTCATTTATAGTACATAGATCAATTGGTTCATATTACTTTTTGGGTTGGGGAGTCTTAAGATTTAAATCTTTGTTTTACTATCATAAAAAATCTTTGTTTTTCTATCTCAAAATAATAAAACTGTTATATATATACAGTTTTCTTCGGATGCGCTGTGGGCAAAAAAACCTTTCCGCTCAATTCCTGGATCCCACTGTCACTTTGAGAGAGAGAAACCTCATTTGTTTAAAGCAAAATCAAGTCCATTGAGCTTGCTGGGTCCCACGGTGACTTGAAAAATAGAAAGCTCAATTGTTTGAAGCAAATTTCTCAGCTTCACTTTTCTCTCTCTCTACCACTGCTCCTCCTCTCTCAACCACTGTGAAACCCATTTCCCCCTCACTCTCTCCGCACACAGTACATCCACCGGAATGAATGAAGCAAACCCAACTTAGAATGGGAAAATTTCTCTCACTCTCTACGACATACCTCTCTCTCTCTCTAACCGGACGGGTCGCACTCTCTCCTCTCTACACGATTTTGATTTCGAAGCTTTCTCTCACTCTATACAAGACCCAGCTGCAACGACGACATACCACGGCAGGAGCTTAATTAAAATTGTAAGCTTTTGGTTCATTATAATGCTTTTGTTTTTTGGTTTGATTTTGACTTTGATTAGGTGGGTGGGTTTTAACCTCATTTTCGGGGAATATTTTTTTTTTTTTACTGAATGTCGGTAGTTTTAGCCTGTGAGAGAAATTTTCCCATTCTATATCTATAATAACAAAGTAGAGTTGTATTTGAAACCACAAAATAATCTCGCCCAAAGCTACACGTGATCTGGGCCGTCCGAAATTTTAAATAACCACAGCCGTTGGTTGTCTCTTTATATACAATAGTCCTCATTCTCTCTTCCGCACTCCGTACAAAATAAAAATCTCTAGATATTCTCTCCTCTACTCTCTTCAAATTCTTCTGATCTATCTATAATAACAAAGTAGAGTTGTATTTGAAACCACAAAATAATCTCGCCCAAAGCTACAAGTGATCTGGGCCGTCCGAAATTTTAGATAACCACGGCCGTTGGTTGTCTCTTTATGTACAATAGTCCTCATTCTCTCTTCCACACTCTGTACAAAATAAAAATCTCTAGATATTCTCTCCTCTACTCTCTTCAAATTCTTCTGAAATTTTCCATCTCTTCCCCAATCTCCAGCCCCATAACGCCATCTTTGACATCTGTCTCTACCTCTTGCCAGACCACCACAGGATCAGACCACCCATTCAAAGCTACTCAGACTGAAAACATTCTTCCTCCACCTCCGAAAATTTGTTTGGTATGTCCTTCGTCTTCTTTCACCTGCGTACTCTCCTCTCTCTTCTACTCTCACTTTCGAATTAGGGTTTTTTCAAATTTGAGGTACTTGCTCTCTTTTTTTGGGGGGGTTTCAATTGTGGTATTAGTGATATATTTGGTGGTGATTGCTTATGTTTGTTGTTTTAAACTTCTTTTGATTTATAGGGTTTCGTGGCTAAACCCGAGATTCAACCAGATGGTTCTGTCAATTTGATGGTTTGGCAGTGCATTATCCCTGGTAGAACTGGGGTAAGTAAATTCTTAATTCTCATTTTCTTTTTCTTCTCAACATTTTTTTATCTTTACCTAATTTACTCATATGTAAAAAAAAGAAGGAAAAAAAAAGGAAGCATTTGGGTCACCATTATTATTATTGTGGTTGGATTGTGAAATTTATGAATTGAGTTTCTGGTATGGGATTAAAGGTAATTTTTTTATATGCAATCCAGATTATGTGTATAATTTGGCATTAGTCTTAGTTTGTCTGGTGATTGTGCCTATGGTTATTTATTAAAATTTCTGTTTATATGCTTAAACCCAAGATTATGGCTGTCCTCCACTCTCAGTTCTTCAATTTCTTATTCGTCAAATGTTGGAGGTGGTAAGAGTAGTCAAAGTTATCGAGCTAAATCAACCAACTTTGAGGAACCTCTTAAACAATTGTTTAGATCCATTAGCGATAAAGTGATAATGGATCCGAACAATTGTTTAAAATAGATGGGGGTAGCATTAATTGTTTTAGTTGGATGGTTGAAGCTGCTCAATTAAATTGGTAACTACCGTAGTTTAATCTCACCCAAGATGATAGATTCATGATAAAAATGGTGAAGAAATTAATTGGAAGTCAAGTTTAGTTACCTACCTTTTTGATTTGTTCATATAATTCAGGGATATCTTTTTCCAATGGAAACAGCCAGCAAGGAAACAAACTTTGCTTATGGATGAGAGGCCTGGGCGGCTATGGGCATAACAAATAATCACAATTAATGGTTTGTATATTACTCCCTTCCCTTATTCTTACTTAATTGAGAGTCTATCTTTGATGTTCACACCTTTTTAAGAATGCACTAAATTTGCACAAACAATGGTTCAAAGCAAAATTTATTTCATACCGTTAGTTTTAGAATAAGAGTAGACTCTATCAATTTAGTTTTAAAATAAGATAACCTACGAAAACCCACAATTACTGTGTAGTTTTATGCGCATTTTCATAGTAGCAAATCTCATTGTATGTAAGATTAGAATTTGTGTTTATATGATTAAACCCAAAATGTTATATTAAGAAAAAAAGAAAAAGAAAAACTTGAAGGGGCCAATAAAGGATGTTACTCAATTTTTTATAAATCTTGAGGGTAGTGGTTAAATTTTTAAAAATTTAAAAGGGCCCCGGCCCCTTTGCATCCTCCACTGATTGGGTGACATTTGAGTTGGAATACTATATTTTTTATTTTTTCTTATTCCTTTTTTTTATATGATATAAGTTCATAAATTCCTTTTAACGAAATTGGTGAATTATCCGATACCTTGGCAGATACAGACACATTCACAAGAGAAAGACATAATTTGATGCTACTATGTTGCAAGGTACAACTAATACTCTTCACATATACTTTTTATTATTTTGGTAGATATTTGATGTTTTTGATTTCATATAAAAGCGCCATGAATGTCCCTTTTTTATTATAATTTGTTTCTAAATTTTGTTCTTTTAGCAAATTGATAGAGTTCTGTTCGGACATTTTTATATGCAAAAAGTCACATGCAGATTAGGAGTGGACTATGCCTCCCCTACACATGAAGTCATTACTCCCAGAGTGTTTAACAACTAAATCTATCTTTGTTATGGTATATCTAAGTACTTGCTTGGAGTTTTGAATGTAACACAAGGCTAACTGCGTCTTGCTTATACTTAGCCCAGTGACTTGGTTTTCTTGACTGATTGTATAACTTTTAAATCGGCTAATTGAAGTAGGTCATTGTCATTTGTGTGTAATAATTGGTATAGTTGCTTCCATTCCATTAGGTTGGTTTAAATAGCACATAACGCGACAGATAATTATAATAGTACGAGTGCTCAGTAGTTGGTGTTGGTGGTGAAGGAATGTGCATTTTTCCTTTCTTTTTTTTTGTTTTGGAGAGTGAAGACTTTTGCTCAAGTTCAAGAGCCTGAGTCTACTATTACGGTAAAGGGCAACAACCAGACTTGAATTAATGGTATGGATTTTATAAATAGAATTACACGACATTGGGTATGCCATGGATATTGGCCCTTGCTATTGCTGTTAGTAATCCATTAATTTAGTGACTACGGATATTGACCCCTGTTACTGTCATTAATAATCCAGTAATTTAGTTTGCATTTTCATTAATTTTGTTTTTTTAATAATAAAAATTGTAGCTTTGACACAAAATTCACAATTTTCTTTGACTTTAATATTTTGTTTTTGACTATTCAATTGTAATATTTTGTTTCCCTTTGGTGAGTTTGCATTTACATTAATTTTGTTTTTTCTAATATAAACTGTAGCTTTGACACAAAATCCGCAATTTTCTTTGCTTTAATAATTTTTTTTTTTGACTATGCAATTGTAATGTGCAGGATCTTAGCTGATGCTCAATTAACTTTTGATGCAGTTTTGGTTAGTATGTTCTTACCATTCAACGACGATATATATGTTGTAGTATGCCATCTTAACTAGAATTTTTTTCTTTTCTTCCTTTGTGATGCAGAAAATTCTTATGTCACTATTCTCACATTGTCCTTTTGAGTTTGTGCATAAGTATTAAATAAATACACTAGTTAGGCCGTAGTGCCATCGACACGGGTTACCCCTAGTATGTTAATATACTAAAGTAATAAATATAATAATACAAAAACGTTCAGTGTAATCCGAGACTAATAAAAAAAATATTTGACATCATTTGATTTTGAAATGGTGACCAACCTGGTAGATGATGATAGATGTTAAAAGGTCTCTTTCTGAGCATATATATAGACTTATTATTGTGCAGATTGCATTGAATATAAAAAATTCAGTTTTTTATTTGTGTTTTATCACATAGTATGTGCATGCAACTATCTGTAATTAAGTATTGCTTCATTTATATCTCCAATGTCAGTTTCCATCATTATTATTAATAGTTGTAGCCATTTCGATCATTCTCTCTCAACCACCTTTTCCTCCCCTCTTTTAAAATTCATTTTCTAGCTAACTAGTTCAAAAAATGTCTCTATAATTAGTTCAAAAAATATCTCAAAAGATATAACGCAAATAAATTTATGTTACACACGTGCACAATAAATTAAAAGTTAATTTTAGAATTTATTTTATGACAAAGTAGTATTATTAATAAGCCTATACTATACATAAATTTGTGTTTATAACTTTAGAAGTTTGAAGTTCTTTCATTTATAATTTGAGAAACCCAAATATCAAATTTTGAAGCCTACAAATTTTGATCAATCTAATGTCAGTGTGCCCAATACTGCTATGCCTCTTGCTCTTGTAATAAAGTTGAATTTATGCATCTCCTCAGTATCTATTTAAGCTATATATGTTTAGTTGTTGGTACTCTTGACTTTAATCTCTGTCTCCATTAATATCCTCCTGTGTAAGCAATGTTCTAAAAATCGGGATTAATCCCCTATTAATCCATAATCAAGTAAAGATGTTGGAGACTAAGTCTAGTCTTTTGTGAAATTGGGATTAAAAAGTGTTGGGAAAAAATCAGGATTAACTGTTAATCAGAAAAAAAAATCAGGATTAACTGGGACATATGTTTCCCGTGTTTTTCCATCGTTTAGTTGTTCCTCTTTGCACTTTCACTCACAGTCATGTTTTTCTTCTCAGTTCTTCCGGTTGCCCCCCTCTTAACTCTCACAACTAAACCCTAGCTTTGAAGTTTCACTCAATTTGGTGATTAATCTCTCTCTCTTTCTGTCAAAATCAGTTTCTCTCAGCAGCCACCAGCCCAGCACACACTTGCATTAAGGTTTCAATCGCGCTCTCTCTTTATTGCACTCTCTCTCTCCACAACTCTCTAAACCGTGGTTTTGAAGGTTTGATTTCAACTTATCTTTACCGCTTTTGTTTAAAATAATGTTATTTTGCTATAAGTTTGGAAGTTTTGAGAACTTTTTGGAGACTATTGTGTTGTTGCTAGTTAGCTGGTAGTTTGCTAGTTTGGGATTTTAATAAACTTTGCTAGTTTTGCTTAAAATAATGCTATGTTATGTTGCTCTAAACTTTGTAGCTTTGAAAGTGTTACGATTTCTTGTGCTTTATTAGTATTGTATTATTTAAAATAATATTTGTAGTGAAAAATTGATTGTCGGATCAATCCCCCGGTCTCCATTGTCCACCTCGCCGAATTGGACCGATTAGCGGTTTTTAGAACATTGTGTGTAAGAAAGCAAATCTTTTGCTTCTTCTTCTTCTCTCTCTCTCTCCCTCTCTCTCTAATTCCCGTCTCCAACTCCTCTGCACCCTGCCACTACCCCTCTCTTCCTCGTCTCCATTACTGCCGTCGCAACTCCGCCGAAGGTGAGTCTCTCGTCCCCCCTCTCTACCGCTGCTTCTGGTTCTAAGTTTTTTTTTTTTTTTTTTTTTTTTTTTTTTGGTCTACCTTGTTCTAAGTAGAGAAACAGAGAAATAGGTAAACAGAGTAATTTTCTCACATAAATCCAATTTATTGGGGAGCAATGATATTCATGACTTTACCGGTCAATTAGCCATCTCAAAAAGTATTATACGAAAATGATTGAATTATTTGGAGTAGTTTTTACTACGATTTTTTTTATATTGGAAATAATTACATAGGTGGAACAGGGAGGTAGTTTTTGATTGGATGGAGATTGGTAAAAGTACGTAGTCTAAAGCAACTTCTACTTTGGACATTGATCCAACGGAACATGAAGCAAATCAAATTGCACTAAAAACTCGAAAACTTTGAAATCTTGAGATTTTTCCACGAAACAAAAGATCCAATCAAGCATATCTTTAGATAATTTCAATATATGTCCAATCTTCCCGTTGTTTTTCCTTCCTTAATCCGCCGTTGTTTTAGCACTCGCTTTAATCTTACTCTATTTTTTGGTCTGCAACTACGAAGACTTTTTTTTTCGTTCTCTTTTTATATAATTATCATCTAAAGCCTACATCAAATGATGTCTACAGTAGTTGGAAAGGCCTTTCTTTCTCTTTTTTCTTTCTTCCCCCCCCCTCTCTGTATCTCTCTCTCTCTCTCTCCTTGTCACAAAGGTCCATTTTTATTAGTTATAAGGAAAAAGCATCAAATGATCAAAGAGCTCACAACCTAGTTGTTCCTACTGGTGTTTACAGTAGATAGTTATGATCATTGGATCAGGACATTGATCTTAATTGCCAACTGAGTGAGTGAGAGAAAGGCGGGGATCAACCACGTACATTTGAAGGTATACGTAAGGGGTGGGGAGTTTCAAGCCTACATAAAAAATTGGACTAAATAGATTATAAATGGGTTGGGACCTAAGTTGGGGTGCGCTAGCTAGACTGGAGTATACATTTTTATATGGATCATATGAAGGGTAACGATAGAAAAAAAACAAATTTAAAAGGGGTAACCAAGCCAAATAGTATGCCGTTAAGATACGCCACACTAGAAAGCCAGCAAATAAATGGATAACTTGATAGCAGTCCACATGGCAAAGTGCAGCAATCCCATTGGCTAGTAATACCATGTCAGCAAAATGATGTGGTATCTCAGTTATACTCAAATGAGCTAATCATTTTTTATTTTTATTTCTTTTGTTTTTTTATTTTGATGAGAATTATGAATCATAATTTTTAACAAACGAGATTTAAAAATTAGTTCCGGTGACCACTGGATCTCCAGTAACCATTGCCAGAGCTCTGGTGACTGGCGACCATTTAAAAAAATATATGTTATCACTGCACACATGCCATGGGAAAATCCAAGTGGTGGCATTGACCGTTACGCCGCGTGCCAGGGTAGACCCCTCTGGGGGTCAAGGAGCCCACAGTGGTGACTCCATTAGGGACGACTTTGGTAAGAAAAATGCAGGGAAAGTGACTTTTGGTCATGTTGAGCCACTTTAAACAAAGGGTAAAAATTTACCATTGAGATTAATCTATGGGAAAAACGATAGCCATATAGTTTACAACTAAACTGAAAAACGAAGAGCTCAAGCAGCGATGAAACCAGGGTTCAACATTGGAGGGGACACAAAATTGTTAACCAAACTAAGAATTCCTTAAATTTTTTTAACACAGTCCCTCTCAAGCTAACCTTGGTTTCAACTCTGAGCTCAGGTACCTAATGACCTCGTACTCATATGTGTATGTATATATAACAAAACCACATAATACAAATACTGCATTCCTACATTCAAACGAAAGGAATTGTTACTAAAATAGAAAAAAGGTAAAGTGTATATAACTACATGGGCAATACAATCATGTGAATCAACAAATTCAATTAACTGAAGCCTAAAAGTAGGTAAAAAAACTACAGACTAAAAACTAATGGGGAAAATAATCTACAACAGCTAACCTCTAAAGACCAAGTCAAGATCTAACCGAAACAAACTTCTACTGAATGAAAGAATGTTTGTAATTGCTAAGACAAAAACAATACACAAATAAACTAATAAACTTCAACACAAAATCATATAGTTGCTTAATCTAAGTTCATCATTATTCTTAAGATGTTGGCTAGAGTAGCGAAGAAACGATGAGTTTAATTTCTCCATCCTGGCCTCCGTAAGCTTTGCTTTCAAATTGTTTGTCGGATGTATCCACCTGCATTACTATTCAATGTATCATTTCACCCCTCGTTATGTGTGGATTCCCACGACCATCCACTCTCTGACAAATCAGTCTGTCAGAGACAATCACTGATATGTCGCACGACAATCACTCATATGTCGCGCGACAAACCCCTCTGACCCCGACCATCCACTCTCTGACAAATCAGTCTGTCGGAGACATCACTTCAGCCGTTTGTCGCGCGACATTGGACACATTGTCGTGCGACATATGCTCCTTTTGGGGAAGTGTCGCGCGACATACTCTTCCCACCACTATAAATAAGCCAACACCCCCAAGGGTTCAAGGACAGCAGCTGGGATTTGGAAAATTATTGGCTTATATCTGATTTTCTAATCTTTCGTCAAGTATTTTCTGTTATAATCTTATTTCTGAGGAATCATCGAATCTATTCCCAACACTCGACGTGTCCCGTCTCTGGAATCGCATTCTCAGAAATATCTGAAGAAGGAAAAGATCATTATCGTCAGAGATCTCTTTGCCGCATTATATTTTCTTTCTTATTATTATTATTCTCATCGGGAAGGTAAAGAAAATCTCTTCTAGTATTTAAATTTTATATTTGTGTACTTGTTTTACTCCTGTTGTTTAGTCCACGTTTTATTTGAATAAATTTATTGCCAAGTTACAAAGTAGTCTACCGTTTTCAAAACAAAAGACCCTGATAAAATTATTTCCAAATTCAAAAGAATAAGTAGATAAAATTATGTTTTCAAAACCCGGACTGATAAGACTTATCTAGGAATCGAAATCAACATATCCTGTCTTCTCTATAGACTGCGACGTGTCTAACCTAACTCTCCTCAAAGAGTTCTAGTTCTATATTAAATTGGTCCCGATACAAAATCTGAACTTTTACAAAAGTAATCACAACACGAGAAACCGTCATTATCCGAGGAAATAATACGGAACACTCTTTCAAAATAAAAAGGTTTTGTCATTTGTATTTACATCTTTCAATAATAAAAACATCGGATCTCGGAACATAAAGGTTTTTATCCCTTTCCCCGCCTTTTTCCAGAAATTAGGGTTTTTCACTTGGAAAGTAGTAGACTGTCAGTAAAAGCATCCAAGTTTTTCAACATAGAATAAACATATAAAAGACCACTAGAGACCGAAAGGGCGGAATGGGTGCTTAACACCTTCTCAGACCGTAATTTAGTTTCCGAACCCTATAGAATCCTGGTTTCGCAGACAAATGTGTAAAGAAAGGTTTGTCTGTAGCCTTTCCTCTTACACAACTATTTTTGTCCGTTTTCTTATAAAACGTACTGGCGATTCTGAACGAAACCCCTTGTATCTAGAAATATGATAGGAAGACACCCGATATGAATTATCAACACCTATAGAAGCAAATGGAACGACGAAATCCATTCCGACGTTCCAGACTCCCAACGACGGGAGTGAGACTCGGGGGTCGCATTTGCGGATTCTCACAGTATGTAAACTGCTATTTGATACCATGTTGTTTAGAGAATCTAATCCAAAATCATTTAGCAATAGACAATTTAACCAAATCATATATTACCAGCATAGTAGGGTTGAAAGTAGAAATTAAAAATTACAAACACAATAAATATGTTTGTTATACATCTATATGTAAATTAAGCTCATATATATATATATTCTTACATAACGGGATCATACATGCCAGTACTAGTTTTTTATTTCTTCAATACACCACTTGTTCTGTGAAATTGGCTTCTACTGAAAAGCCACCATTCAGATTCTTTAACATTGGGGTAATCTATATAATGTGGATTTCAAATACATCTAATTCAGCGTAACTTATATATATATATTTCTAAATTCTACCATATTCCACGAAATCTAGAAGCACTTCTTCATTTACTCCTTTCAACTTTAGAAGATTGATCTTTAATCTTTTTTAGAACCGTATGTCGGAACAGGCTTGGAAAAACAAACTTTACATGACGACCTTACAAGTTTTTCTTGTCCTTGTATCTTTTAAAAATGGAAATTGAAAGACATTTGTTGAAGACAAATGTACATCGAATGGCCAAGAAGCAGTCGGTTGACTACCTCTTCTCGTCAAGAGATACCCCACCCAAACTGAATTACTTCACTTAAGAATAATTTACTTCTCACAGCTATTTAATTAAGATTGGCAAAGAACTTAAAATGTAACATTTAAAGAAAGAGCAATGCTATGAATTTTCCATGGCAATTAATAAAACCATCTCTACTTACCAGAAAATGTATTTTAAATTTGTTTCTTATATATATATATATATATTCTCAACAGATTATAAATCGGTTTTATTTGATCCCGTTTGAGTAGCAAAAGGCTATGTAAGACAAAACAAACAAAACTAACATTATTTACAAATTATTAGAAATGTATCACGTTAAATAATAAAACATCACATAGAAGCATTTACCAATTTGCAGCATAACTAACAACAAATTTCTCAAATAAACCCATAAGTCATCCAATGTTTTTTTTTTCAAGGAATCTCAAATGCCAAAAAATCCTAGGTGCTTAAGAGTTATTTTATTTAAAATAAAAAGAAGTCTGAAAAACCCATACCCGATGGCGTACAAGTAAAAGAGAAGGGGACATGGACATGCGCACCTTTTCCATAGCCTCTAAGATGGATATACCTGATTTCTTGGGTACAAAAAACAAATGAAGAGTAAGGCAATGAAGTTTATCCTCTCATAGAATGAATATATATTATCTTTCAAACCGCATATCAAAAATAGTAAGGAAATCTGCATCACTAGAGCCATCACAAGAGACAAGGTAGAGTCCAAGACCGAAACTAGTAATTTGGCCTCCGGAGGAAATGGCTCGGTGATCCATCCATGAGGTCCATATACGCATGCGTTTGCCACAGTATAGAAGAACACCATTAC
This sequence comes from Lonicera japonica, assembly GCA_021464415.1. Classification (NCBI taxonomy): domain Eukaryota; kingdom Viridiplantae; phylum Streptophyta; class Magnoliopsida; order Dipsacales; family Caprifoliaceae; genus Lonicera; species Lonicera japonica. The sequence goes on along the minus strand of CM038466.1, from coordinate 34,718,751 downwards.
TGTTACAAAAGTGGCGACAGATGTCGATGGATGAAAATTTATACTTACGTTGAAATGAAAGATCACCTATAATAAAAACTGCAACAAATATCAAACCACTTGTCTGTTAGGTTTCCATATAATTTGCTTGGCAAGATAATTTAACAACTTCTCGTAAAATTTTATTGTAAGAAGTATTAACACGTCTAGGGGTATCGCCCCCATTAAAGACACGAGCGGTATTCAGCATTTATCATCCAAGTTTTTAATTACCAAAAATGTCTTACCGCCATGCTATATAAGATGGGTATTTCACCTCCTACGATAAAATACCAGTCCTTCCTTGGTACTTTAATAGTGAATAGTAAACTTATATTCTTTCATAATTAAAACAAGATGAGATGAAGAGAAATTACCAAAGAAAATAGTATAGTTGTAGAGGCTACAATAAGCATTTTCTTGCGGCGACTAGAAAAAACGACAAAACAATGAACAAGCACCTGGGATCCCGAGTTTATTCTCCCAAGTATCAATGGAGTGAGAAAGGCTTTAGAAGTAAGATAGGAGCTCGATAATGACTCCAACAGTAAAGGAGTAAAAAAAAGAAGGCCCCCAAGCCTTGTAGCTCCTTCAGAATCCCACCTAAGACCGTTATAATTACCATTGCACGGTGTCGAGATTCTAATATCGTTCTTATGAAATTTTTTATTTGAATTTCGGGTCTTTGTATCTCCCGAATAAAACAACAAAAGACAAAGAAAGGACAACTTGGACCTAGTAATACCCAAAAGGATATTCTCCAAGGAAATCTATGACTACCTATGGATATATAATTTACTAAGAATGCTAAAGCCCCTCCCAAAGGAAGTCGCGTTGTTGAATAGATGATCAATTATGGCGGTTGATTCATTCTCTAATATCACGTGGTTGAAATATTTCATTAAATCCCATAGTGGTATGGAGATATCGCGTGGTTGAAATATTTCATTAAATCACGTAGTGGTATGGAATAATAATTGAGATTAATATAACTGCTGGAATCTAGAGATGAAATTTAGGAGCTCTTAATATATATATATATATTTAATGAATCAATCACCATAATAAATCCTCTATTCAACCATGCGACTTCCTTTTGTGTGTGTGGGGGGGGGGACTTTAGCATTCTTAGTAAATTATATATCCACAGGTAGTTATAGATTTCCCTGGAGAATACCTTTTCGGGTATTACTAGGTCTAAGTTGTCCATTCTTTGTCTTTTGTTAGTTTATTCGGGAGATACCAAAATCCGAAATTCAAATAAAAAATTCTATAAGAACGATATTAGAACCCCGGCACTGAGCAATGGTAATTATAACAGTCGTACGTGGGGTTCTAAAAGAGCTATAAGGCTTCGAGACGCCCTTCTTTTTTGCTCATTTACTGTTGGAGTCATTATCGAGCTCCTATCTTACTTCTAAAGCATTTCTCGTTTCATTGATATTTGGGAGCGTAGACTCGAGATCCTAGGTGCTTGCGCATTGTTTCGCTGTTTTTTCTAGTCGCCGCAAGGAAATGCTTATTGTAGCCTCTACAACTATACTATTTTCTTTGGTAATTTCTCTCAATCCCATCTTGTTTTAATTATGAAAGAATATAAGTTTACTATTCACTGTTAATGTACCAAAGAAGGACCGGTATTTTATCGTAGGAGGTGAAATACTCATCCATATAGAATGGAAGTAAGACATTTTTGGTAATTAAAAAATTAGCAGATAAATGCCGAATACCGCTCGTGTCCATAATGGGGATGATACCCTTAGACGTGTTAATACTTCTTACAATAAAATTTTACGAGAAGTTGTTAAATTATTTTGCCAATAATATAGCAAATTATATGAATACCTAGCAAACAAGTGGATTAATATTTGTTGCAGTCTTTGTTATGGGTGATCTTTCATTTCAGCGTAAGTACAAATTTTCATCCATCGTCGTCTGTCACCACTTTTGCAACAGTGATGGTGTTCTTCTATACTGTGGCGAACGCATGCTTATACGGAACTCATGGAGGGATCACCGAGCCATTTCCTCCGGAGGCCAAATTACTAGTTTTGTCTTGGACTCTACCTTGTCTCTTGTGATGGCTCTGGTGATGCAGATTTCCTTATTGTTTTTGATATGCGGTTTGAAAGATAACACATATTCATTATATGCGGGGATAAACTTTATTGCCTTACTCTTCATTTGTTTTTTTGTACCCAAGACACTTGGTATATCCATCTCGGAGTTTATGGAAAAAGTGTGGAGGACCATATCCCCTTTCCTTTTACTTGTACAGCACTGGGTCTGGGCTTTTCAGACTCATTTTTATTTTAAATAAATTAACTTTCAAGCACTTGGGATTTTTTTGGTAGTTGAGATTTCCTTAAAAAAACATTGGATTAATTTTAGGTTTATTTGAGAACTTTGTTGTTGGTTATGCTGCAAATTGGTAAATGATTCTAGTTTCTATTTTATTATTTAACGTGATACATTTCTAATAGTTTGTAACTATTGTTTGTTATGTCTTATATAGTCTTTTGTTTCTCAAACGAGGTCAAATGAAATCGATTTATAATCTATTGAGAAAAATATATGTAACACGGATTTAAAATACATTTTCTGATAAGTAGAGATAGTTTTATTAATTGCCAGGGAAAATATGTAGCATCGCTCTTTCTTTAAATGTTAGATGTTAGGTTTTTTTCCAACCTTAATTAATTAGTTATGAGAAGTAAATTAACTTTAAGTGAAGTAGTTCAGTTTGGGCGGGGTATCTCTTGACGGGGAAGAGGCCGTCAGCCGACTGCTTCTTGGCCGTTCAATGTACATTTTTGTTCAACAAATGGCCCTCAATTTCTATTTTTGAAAAATAAAAGGACAAGAAAAGCTTGTATGGTCGTCAAGTAAAGTTTGTTTTTCCAAGCATGTTCTGGCATACGATTTTGAAAACGATCAATCCTCTGACATTGAAAGGAATAGATCAAGAAGTGCTTTTAGATCTCAAGAAATAAAGTAGAATTTAGAAATATATATATATATATATATAGTTATGCTGAATTAGATGTATTTGAAATCCACATAATATAGATAACCCCCATGTTAAAGAATCTGAACACTGGCTTTTTAGTAGAAGCCAATTTCACAGAATAAGTGGTGTATTGAAGAAATGGAAAACTAGTAGTGGCCTGTATGATCCCGTTATATACGAATATATATGAGCTTAATTTACATATAGATGTATAAAAAACATTTTTATTATGTTTGTAATTTCTACTTTCAACCCTACTATACCATAAATATATGATTTGGTTGGATCATCTATTGCCAAATGGTTTTGGGTTGGATTCTCTAAACAACATGGTATCAAATTGCAGTTTACATACAAAGTACATAAAGGAATTAATTAATTGTCTACAGGCAACATTTTTTATTAATTGTATGTCTTTTGGCAATTCAATAAAAAATGTTAGTGTTGTTCTGTTTCATTTTTTTTATGGAATTTATATTTCATGTGTCATACAACACAATAGTACACATCTTGCTATTAATTCGCATAGCTCATGCCTGCTATTCGTTTTAACCTATAATTAAAACAACTATGTCATGAGACTTTAATGTAACGTTGAATTTTATTTTACGTCTACCACTTGCCAAGATCAGTGGATCTTATGATCTCCAGATTCTGGGAATGGAAATGGGAATCCACACATAAATGGCCACGTGGGGGGGGGGGGGATTAAGAGGAATGGAACTGGCATAGGAATCCACACATAACGAGATGTGAAAGGATGCATTGAATAGTAATGCAGTTGGATATAGCCAAAGAATAGCTTGAAAGCAAAGCTCACGAAGACCAGGATGGAAAAAGCTCATCATTTCTTTACCACTCTGGCCAACATTTTAAGAATAATGATGAACTTAGATTAAGCAGCTATATGATTATGTGTTGGTGTTCAGTTGTGTATTGTTTTTGTCTTGGTAATTAGGAAGATTGTTTCAATCAGTAGAATTTTGTTTCGGTCAAATTTTGACTTGGGTCTTTAGAGTTAGATATTGTTGATCTCTTTCCCAATTAGTTTTTAGTCTACAATTATTTTACCTATTTTTAGGCTTCAGTTGATTGAATTTGTTGATTCACTTGATTGTATTGCCCATGTATTTCTATAGGTTGCCCTCAAACTCCTCCTTTTTTGTCTCCACCCCCAAGCCTCAGGGGTGTGGATTAGAAAAGGTTTCTGATTTGTTTGAGCCCAATTTTTTAGCTTGGAATGCTCAGTTAATTCACCAGTTATTCTCTTCAGCTGATGCTAGCATCATTGAGAGCATCCCTGTAGCTATTTCGAATGGAAGAGATAAATGGGTGTGGCACTTCCCAAAGCCTGGTAAATTTAGTGTCAAGTCTGCTTATGCAGAAGCTTTGAAATCTTTAAGCTCCGAAGAGTTAAACCCAACGTCGTCATTCTTTTCTCCTTCAAAATCATTGTGGAAGTCCATTTGGAAAGCTAACGTTACTCCAAAACTCAAGTTCTTTTGGTGGAAGTTGTGTGTTAATGCTATTGCATCCAAGTTTCAAACTTTTAATGAACAATGATGCTGATAAGATGGCCAAGAGGGATACGTAAGGAGATTATGGCATTTTTTATGCCCCCGAGATAAGGGAATGTTTTGAGGCAGCTTGTTTTCGGGCTTCAGCAAGGACCAATTTCCTTTTTCTATGGTGGTAATTTTTGTTTCATAATAACATAAAAAAATATTTAATTTATATAAGAAGTTAGAAAATAAGTTGAAAAAATATACTCATTTTTATGAGTAGATGTTATCTATCTTTCATTATTTTTTTGTTTAAAATTTTTCTTTCTCAAACACAAAAGAAAAAAAATTCTTAACTTCTAAATATATAATTTTTTTTTGCGTTGTTATCAAACAGTCCCTTAAAGTATTTGAGACCATATTTTTTTTAATATTAAAGTATTTATTTAAAGTGCTAATAGTTTTATATTTTTTATTATCTATTCACACAACTTTATGTATTTTAGTGAATTTTAAAATATTAATTATTAGGTTAGATTAATAACAGTCTCATGCTTAAAATAACTTTTTCGATCTTGTTCCGATCCATTAAATAGCTTTATTTATTTATCTATTAAATTATGTAGATTAATTAAAAAAAACACACATATTGTTTTTCAAATATATTAAATATGCATTGGGAACAACACTAAATTACATCGTGCACAGTCAAACATAATTTATAATTGAAGAATTTTTGGTAGGGTATAACTTAATAGGGAGTTCATTAATTTTTATCATCGATTAATGTTTAGGTCACGATTTTTGTAATAAAAATTTATCTTTGTATCAACCCGCCTCTTTGTAAAATACTAGATCAAGCCTCAACACTAATTGGACTCAATATCACACTATGCACGCGACAAACTGAATAAAGAGAAATATGTAAACATTAAAACATAAATTTGTAATGAAATCATTCTTACTTGCATGTCTTGCGGGCAGGGTGAAGGGTTGTAGTGGCAAGGGGGTCGATTGACCCTCTTGTTTTGAATTGCATATATATATATAGTATAAATAAAGTTGGGGTCATTGTTGCTAAAAAAAAGTAGGCTAAGATTAGAAAAGGCTAGAAAAAAATACAATATATCTAAAAGAGCTTATGAAATTAAAATGAGGCAGTCCAATTTTGTGGTTTCATTTTATCCAAATTGATGATTGAACTTAAATTTTAATTGTTCAAAACTTTAGATCAAACTAAAAGGTGAGATGAAAATAGACCAAGGAACTTGTGCCGATTTGGATTCGATCATATGTTATATTCTTTTGTCATACCGTCAGATCTTATGAAGTTGGCTTTAGGCAAGTGTTGAGAGATCATTTTTGACGGTGAAAATATTAAAAATATACAACGTAATCGAATGTGAAATTAATTTATGAATAATTGTTTTATTGCATACATCGAACAAGACATCTTCAACGAGATTTAGAATGAAGACCTCTTGCAATATTTTTAAAAATTAAAACCTCGTAGAATGTTATTGTAACTAATATTTTTGTTGAATGTATAAGACTTGTAATATTGTGTCGTTAAAATATTTGTCCTATTATTAATTTAATTTCTTTCGTCTTGTTTTAACTGCTTAAAAAAAATATATGTTGTAGTGCTAACTCTGACCCCCTCTCTCAAAACCTTGCCTTTGCACTAGTTGCACGATCACATCCATTCATTGAATGGTTCACTAATTTACATTCATGTGTTTTTCTAGTAACATACTACTTTGTAAATAAATTTAAAACGAAACGAGTGTTCCAAGCCTCCAATGATGATTTAGACCAACTTGATTTATACTCGTTATGTGTAATTAATATGAATATACATCAAATAATATACAAGACAGACACAATTGCAATTATTAATTTGGACTTAATAAAAACATTATGACATGAGTGAAAAGTGGGAACGGGAATTTTCTTTAATTTAGACACAAGACACGATTATCACGACAATAATGTAGTTACAGTTTCCTATCAATTTCGTTTTAGAAATGAATATAACATAACATAACTTCAAGTTCAAATTCTAAACGCAAATATATGAGCTTTTAACCTGCCACGACTTGAATAGGGTTAGTTTCGAGTGGGTTTTCATTGAACATGGTTGGGTTTTCATAGTAAAACCCACATTGCCAAGTTGAGTAAGTTTGGATTTATATCAAATGAACCCGTTTGACTCGTCTTGCCCCGAATATATTATTTTTTCTCTTTCATACGCTTAAAATATTCCATAATTACTCTTTAAAGGGGTGGGTTCAAGTTCAAGCACACTAACAAGTGGAGCGTGTTCAAGTCCAATGAAAAACCCATATTAGGTTGAGTTCAAGTTTAGCTAAGCTAAAACACGCCCAAAATCCGATACGTTGTCATCTCTACCACTATCCAATAAATTGAACTAAGTGGGTTGATTGCTTGGATTAGAGCAAGAAGAGGAGACCATAATGGGCCAGCAACTGTTGTGACCCAAAAATTGATCCAAAAGTATACCCATAAAATTTATAGATTAGTAAAAACAATAATTTTGATAGAATCTGGGTTCAAAAAGCAGCCCAGCCCATTGTCTAAAACTAAAATAGAGCTATTAAAGCCCAAAGACAGTGTTCCTACTCTTATCAGGAAAGAAATCTTATTGGCACAAAAGAAAAATATTTTCCTGTTGCATGAAAACTGCGTTTGAGAAAAATTATGTATCATCTAAAAGATATTTAATTTGTTTGGTTCCATTTAATAAAAAAGATAGAAAATGATTGGAATTATTTCTGTTACAACAAGTTAGATGAGGAGATAAATCATTTAATGACATATTCTTCATTTCATGCTTATTTTTATGAGTAAAATAATTTTTTTTTGGGCAATAGTTTAATAAACTAGGAACCCGTTTATAGAGTTAACAGCAATACTACAAACAATTAAAAGGGCCCAAATAACGTATCAGGTCCAATTTCATACACTCTTCTTTAATTTATTATTCGTTTTTTCCTTGCTAAATACTCTTCTTGTAAAAGACAAAATTCTCTCTCCCTATATATATATATAGGTTTACTATTAAAAAAAGATATTCACTTTATGAAAAATAAGTATCATCTATTTTAAAAGGTAAACGGATAAGTTTTTCATGAAATTTGGTAGAAATGATCACTATATAATAAATAGATCATTCCCACTTAATTTCATAAAATCTCAATTTGGAAGTTGGTGATTACATCATATAAAATTTCAATGGACAAAAACTAATATATATATATATATATATCATTTTCGTAACAGCCATTTTTCGTTTGAATTATTTGATGATATTATGTGGAGATGATCTACTCACAATCGTGATCATATCTACGAAATTTCATGAAAAGTTTATTTATTTACCTATTGAAATGGATGGTCCATTTTTTTTTCTTAAAGTGATATTATTGTATCTAGTGAGCTTGTGTATATTTATATTTTTATATTTCTATGTGTATGAAAATATGAATGCTTATGTAACGATGAATAATATATTAGTATTCTTTTATTTTGTAACAAATATTAGTACAATTAATTATTATATTTTTGATTTTTTTTTACATTGTCTATTTGTTTTTCAATTCTCACGTTTTTCTTATTATAATTAGGATATTGCAAATTTGTTTGTACATTGAATGGACATATGTAAGTAAATCACGTTGTATTAGTTTTCTTATTTATTGTATTTTTTTTTTTATCAATTTAGTTATTATAAAATCATATAAAAGGCCTTGAACATAGGCACAAGCGTCTTTTATGACAAATTATTTTTAATTTTTTAGGCCCCCTTTAATAATGTAGATATAAAATGATGGGAAAATAATTTACTTTTATGACAAGTCAGAAGATGAAATTAATAGTTTGATGAGATACCCTTCATCTCGTACTTATTTTTATAAGTAGATGTTTTACATCTTTCTTTATTTTTTCTAGAATTTTGTTTTAATTCTCACCACCCAAAAAAATTATTTAATGAAAAATGAGAAAAGTAAGAAAGAACTCTCATAATATTGATTAACTCATTTTCTATGTGTTCACATAAATCAATTATTTTTATTATCATTTTTAAGTCTGGTCTTATAAGTGCGCTGATTGAATACATAACTCAAAACCCATCCATTAGAATCCACCGAATACACGTGTATGACAACCAAACATGCTTCCTATAAGTAAAGAATTAATCCAGGCAATATATCAAAGAAACAAATTAAAATCCAAAATTTTAAGTAAACAAACCATCAAACTTTAAACACATTACAAAACTTTATAAATGAAGGGTTTTCAAACTTCTATAAGGTTTCTCAACAACACGTACTTTGTGTTAGAAAAATAATTAATTTATTCTATTGTGGAAATTGTGAAAATAATAAATAAATAAACTTATCGATCAAGTCTTGTAAGAACACAATTTCTTAAGGTGAAATTACCCGCTGTATTGAAGCGCTGACAGCCTTCATGAGCACAAACCTCCCAGGATTCAACGATCTAGGGTTCTACCAATACAATAGAGTCCCTATTTAGAACTCTCAAAATACTCCATAAATAATCAAAGTCGAAAAGTATATGTAAAAGAAATTGAACTCGTTCTGTGTTTTTATGAATGAAGATGAGCTATATGTAACTAAGTAACAGAACGATAATGGGTTAATGCATTAACGCATTATGCGTAACAGTAGCCCCACAACTTAGTCAATGTTAATCTCTAAATATATTAAAAAAAATAAAATTTAAATTAAATATTTAAATAGCAAAAAACATTGGGTGTCACTCACAAGAATTGAATCGTGGTCGTCCAAGCCCAAATTTTCAGGCCTCTCCCACTTGAGCTTTGTACCCCAAATTAATTATATCATTCACATATGATATATTCAATGAGTCAAGCTTACTTGCAAGTGGGTTTTGTAGACATCAAGCTTACATGAAACGGAAGTGAAAGTGCAGCTTTCCATTTTATAAATAAAAATAAATAAACACTTCTTGATGCCTCAGGAAAAGTGCTCCAATAAATAAGAAAAAAGGACAAATGGGGCCAACAAAGACCCGCCCTCTAGGCTTACAAAGAAGTCCCTCTAAGAAGAAATTATTAAGCTTCAAAAAATGGATTAAACTTATGCAACAAAGTTGACTAAAGAAATCTAAAAAACGACCTCGTAATAAAGAACATCCAAAAAAAACACCTAGAAAATTAACTAATCAAAAGTTGGCCTATGCATCTTCTCGGCTTCATCTTCTCAAACTACAATGGCATCGAAATAGGAACACTTGTTGAATGTTAGAATGTACTTGCGACAAGCCGTCACTTTTTTGTACCAATTATTGATACGAAATTCGTAGTCCGATTTCTATCTTCTCCTTTCAACTTTTGTCTTGGAATCCAACTCAATATAAGAATTAGGAAGATAATACAAGAATAAAAGGGATATGAGATAGAAGGACGGAGCCCATACTGAAGATCGAGGAGCCCAAGCCTTGAAAACTAATTATGGTCGTGGTAGGTTTTAATAATATTAATAATTTTGGAACTATTTAAACTAACTTTAATTGATTACTCAAGAGAGAGATTTTTAATTAAATGACAGTTTAAATAGGGCATGAGTCAAATCTATTTCAAAGTGGGCTGAGTCTCATTACGGCAACAAAAAACAGCATGGGAGCAAGGAAAAATGCACTATCCACTAAGATGTTCGACTTGAAAGAATTTAGTTTCAGAAAAAGCGGGGCTATAAAAAATGGCTCAGCCCATATTTTTAATTCGTCTTGATTTGAATGGGACTATGGGAGGCGCGATTTTTTTTAACCAGGTCAAGTTTTTTATAGAGATTTAAATAAAAGAAATCTTTTTGACTTAACGTGTCTCGAATATAGTAGTTTTTTTTCTTTAATAACTTTATAATTATATTGGGACGGGGAGGATTCGGGTTCAAGTTTAAGTGTTTTAGCGAATAGGATTCAAGTTTTTCAATGAAAAATGATTTTCAAATAGGATCGCGTTCAATTCGAATTTAATTTTAAGCGGGTCATATTCATGTTACCACCATCTATAGGACTTTGTGGGTTGGTTGATAGGTGAAAAAAAAAAAAAAGAAAAAAAAAAAAGGAAGGAAAACAAGGAGTTTATGGTTGATTGGTGGGATTAGAGAAAAAAAAATTAGATAAAACAAGGTGTTTATAATGGGAGCAGCTTCTATTATGATGCATAATAGGATCCAAAGTGTAACCTAGAAAATTGGTCAAGGAGCACTTTTTATTTATATTTTTTTTAATAGAATTTGGGCCCCATGAGGAGCCCAACACATTGTTTAAATTTTGTTTCTTCAAACAATTAATACATTGGATTTTTAACGGCTGTCCACAAAATCTCTTTTTTTTTTTCAAAAAAAGTTTGCGGCCCATGTCAATTTTCAAGTTATTAAATAGTTTCTAGTGAGAACTTATTCATGAATAACATGAAAAATACCGGTTACCATAATTAAGTAACCTGAGAAATACCCGTTTAAATAGATAATAATGGTAAATAAAAATTGGAGAAAAATTATGTATCATTTGAAAGATATTTAATTTGTTTGGTTTCGTTTGATAAAGAAGATGGAAAATGATTGGAACAATAATTCCTTTTACGACAAGTTAGATGAGGAGATAAATTATTTAATGAGATGTTTTTCATCTCGTGCTTATTTTAATGAGAAATTTTCAATATTTTTTTTTGTAATAGTTTAATAAACTAGGAGGTCATTTATAGAGTTATTTGCAATACTACCAATAAAAGGCCCCAAAGAACGTATTAGGTCAAACTTCATACACTCTCTTATTTAATTTATTATTCATTTTTTCCTAGCTAAATAGTTTTCTTTAAAAGACAAAATTCTCTCTCTCTCTCTCTAGGCTTATTATTAAAAAAAAAAAAAGTACTCACTTTATGTAAAATAAGGATTGTAAATTTTAAAAGGTAAACATATAATTTTTTTTTATAAAACTTGGTAGAAATTATCAATATATAATAAATAAATCATTTATGCTTAATTTCATAAAATCTCAATTTTGAAGTCGGTGATTACATCTTATAAAATTTCAAGGACATAAATTAACATATATATATATATCATTTTCATTACACCCATTTTTTGTTTGAATTTTTTGATAATATGATGTGGAGATGATCTACTCACAATTGTGATCATATCCACAAAGTTTCATGAAAAATTTATTTATTTACCTATCAAAATGGTTGGTCCATTTTTTTTCCTTAAAGTGCAATGATGAATAATATATTGGTATTCTTTTTATTTTGTTACAAATATTAGTATAAATAATGATTATATGTGTGAATTTTTTTACATTAATTATCTATTTGTTTTTCAATTGTCACATTTTTCTTATTGTAATTAAGAGTTGTTAATAATTTATCCCTTAAAGTTTACCCGCTTTTGCACTTTCATCTATGAAATTTATTTTGCATAATATCCGTCCTTAATGTTTGTTCTCGTTTTCACTTCAGCCTGAAACTCCAAGTGCTGTTAAGTTTTTGGATAGAAAAAAACATGTGCGTTGCACTTGAGCACTGTAGTGGGGTAAAAAGGTTAAGCCACTATATGCTCTTATTTATGTTTGTTTCAAGACCAAATCGCGGCAAAATCAAAGCGTGGAGTTGGAAAAACAGCATAAAGAAAAAATGAACAAATTAAAGCATTTTGGTTAAATTTAATGCTCTAATTAAGGCAAAATGAGTTGGGAATTAGAGCATTATAGTGGCTTGACCATTTTACCCTGTTACAATGCCCATGTGCAAACACAAATGGTCTTTTTCATCCAAAAGCCTAACAATGAGTGGGGTTTCGAACTAAAGTAAAAATGAGAGCAAACTTTAAGGACGGGTGTTGTGCAATATGAACTTTATGGACGAAAGTGCAAAAATGAGTAAACTTTAAGGGGAAATTATTAATAAATCTACATTCGTAAAACATGCATTTTCTTCAACAAAAACACCAACACCAGTATATAATATATATATATATATATGTATACATGCGTTATTTTGAAAAGAAAGAAAGGAATTTTAGAAAGTGTACCCATGATCAACGAGGAATCTCATGAGAGACCGACTCCATGAGGAGCCAGAGAACATTTGGAATAAAAACAGCCTGAGTAACACTTGGAGTGCAAAAATGGAGCAACTAAGGGAGTCTTAACATGAAAGCAATTATATGCAGTACCTAAGGGAGTCTAAGATGTATACAAATAACAATTAAATTCTAGACATATATGCAGCAACTAAGAGAGTCTAACATGAATTTCAAAAAAATTTTAAATAGAGGTTCAAATATACCTGAATAATACGAATAATAGAATTTTAGTAGAACAATCACAATTGAACCCTAAAGATACCCCAATCCTTGATGGAACGAATGGAATATGCTTGAAATTGGTCTGAATTGTAGTACCTGAATTGGAGGAGGTGATTAATTGAGAATTGAATTGAGTTAGGAGAGAGAGAGATTAGGTAAGAAGGAGTTCAATTGAAACCTCACAATCAAATTTGAATTGAGAGCACTCAGCCCAATGTGAGTCGAATCACTTAGTCTTGCTTAGTTTCATAATTAATAGATTTATATGATACCATGTGCCAATTGCCATTTAGCTAATGAGCCCGTGGATATTGAAGTTCCACAAGCGAAACTAGGGCTTGAACAGAATTGGACAAGGGGCTCGAATATGAAAGAAGGTAAGAAAGAGAGAGATTAGGGTGTCCAATTAGAGATTGTAAAGATTGATATAGCTTAGATTATATATCGATGCGGAGTGTTCATCTTTATTGAAGCAAAATGATGTTCACTTTTTAGATTAGGGACTCCATTGAAGCTCGTTGTTCATTGTCCCTCAGATAAAGATGAAGAAAGTGAAAAGTAAAAACACAATGCCCAATTAGCAATCTCATTAATTTTTTTAATTTCCTTAAGTCACTTGTTTACGGGTGAGACATATAAAGTATTATTGTTAAAAAAGTGACTTTTCTGATCTTACTTATAATTAATTAAGTCATAAAATTGATAAGTAACATAACCTCTAATTAAAAAATGACTTATATAATATAATTTTTTGTAGTGTATCCTGGTAAACCACAACATGCCTGCAATCTACCATGTCGTCGCCATACCAATTGATGCCTTCCCAGTCGTCATGATGGAGGCCGCAGTGTAAGACGCAATGAGCATCAGTAAAAGTCACCTCCTCATAGTCGCCTTCTAACCTATCGTGTTGTCCTCCTTGAGCAAGATTCATAGTAGTGTGAGTTTTGGTAAGAGAGAAATCAGCAAAACCTAATCTGGTAGAGCTTCCGTGCTTAGGGAAAACGAAAGCAAGATAAAGAGGAAAAAGCTAGAGAGAGAAATTGAATAAGAGAATGAGGTGAGATGAGCTTAGCAACGGGTTCTTATACTAGACACGTTTGTTGCACGATAAACATGCTGTTTGTTGCGCGACAAACTGATCTCACCAAATTGTCGCGTGACATTTTGCCTTCCCCAAAGTTATTTGACCCTTTTTCTCATATTTTTTCCGATAAGGGACTTATAATGTGTATTTTTCATGATTTTTTGTGTTAAAAACACACACCTGCATGATAATTATTAAACGCAAGATTATAAGTTGTTTCTTTAATCGCGAGAGAAAATAACCTAGAAAGGAATATCTGATCTCTAGAAGATTAAAAACCAGCAATGAGAATGAGAAAATATCAAAATGAGACTGTAATAAAAATAATTGAAAAAGTAAAAAAAAGAAAAATCCCTCACAAAAGCCCAGAGTGAGTGAGAGAAACATAAATGTAAATAGTGACACAGAGAACCACACCAAAAGTGATAGTTAGGCCAGACCGGCTCAGGGCTTCTTCTTGGGTGGGTAAGGCTCCTGATCACTAGAACGAGAAAAAAAAAGCTCATTGCCAAAAATAAGAAGGTAGGAAAAGCTTCCCCGAGCGAGGTAAAAATGAGGACATTGGAAAACATAAAATGATGTGGGCCAACAATTGTCGAAAGATTAGGGGATCGTATTGCCTAGATTGATTTTAGGGTTTTTTTATCAAAAAAAAATTAAAGTTTGATAAGCATAATTAAAACTCTAGGTTTAATCAATTTTACTGTTAAAATATGTGTTGTGTTGTCTAACAATTATATCAAACAATCACACGAAAAGTAATCATACAACACTAGGAATTTACGACATATCCCTACTTATGTAGGACTAATCCTCGGGACTAACCGGCAGTGCTTCATTATGATCAAAACGGAATTACAGACTTGATGATTTACAAAAATTGCTTCTTGATTTAAAGGGAATTTTTAGAATTAATTTGTCGTTGTTTAGTTCCGCACTTAAATACAATAAAAACCCTACTTTTGTATAAAAATAATTAAACTAGTATAGCGAATAAATAGGAGTCAATTCAAATCCAAGTTATAAAATAAGAAATTAAAATAATTAAAAAAAACTAATTAAATTATATCAGCAAGCAAGTAATCAATAATAAGAAATCCCAAGGAAAGAGAATCCACCACCATAGATATAAACAAAAAAGTATCTAATTATATTTTTAATATTCATCCATACTATATAAATAAATTTAAAATCACCATCATTCTTTCTTTAAAATTAATGTAAATAAAAATAGGCATCGCCTGTATCTCCAATTATGGTGATCACAAGAGATCCTTCTTTTATTTTAAAAACAATTAAAGTACTAGAAAGAAAACACACGTTATAGTAATGGTAATTTTAAAATCTATTTTAATTCGGGACGAATAATTAAAAATCAATTAGAATTACATTAAGCCCATTACATCTATGGCGGTTTCATCCCTCCCCTTTGGGAGATAATTTAGCCAAGCATGTTAAATAAATAACACATTAAAATAAAGTAATAATTCACCATTAAAATTAAAATTAAAGTACTTAAATACAAATTATAAAATATTATAAAGCTAGAAAGCGTCCCTGTTTGTGATGCTCGAACTAACGTGTACCGCACGGCTTTATGCTGTCCACGTCTTCTCTTTCAATACTTCGGCCGCACGGCAACTAGTATATGGAGGATTTTCTCTCTCTAGAACTCTCTAATAATATCTATAATATATCTATTTTTCCTATCTATTTTCTATATATTTTCTTCTATATTTTTCTTCTATATTCTTAGGTGTAGAGAATTGGTTTATATATAGGAATAAGAGATAGAAGTTTACAAGGTTTAGGAAACTAGAATCATAGAACAAATAACAACTTTGAGTTCAATTAAGATTCTAATTAAGAGAGAGAATAAAGAGTTCTATTTGAATTAGGAGAGAATATTGAATTGGAATATTCTTTCTTCTTTATCTTCCTTTTTGATCTTTAGTAGATTTCTTCCACCTTTTTAGACTTTTTATTATAATTTACGTCTTCCCTACAAAAATACAAAATAAATATTAATCCTCCATAATTTAAACATTAATTATATTATAACAAAATATTATTTGCGGGTTAAAATAACAATTTTAGGCACTTATCAAACTACCCCCAAACAACCTTTTGCTAGTCCTCGAACAAACATAAACTATCAAACATAGATAAGAGACCAAAATAAAAAATAAAAAATAAAATCCTATTATACTCAAGTGTACCACTTTCGCTGGTTACTCTCGATTGCATTTACCGTATGCAATAAGGCCTTAAAACACTAAGTTGCCAAAGTGAACGAGTTATAACCTCGTGAGGGTTTGCAGTAAAGACACCCCCAAACTTTATAAAAATAGAAATCAATTTTGATCTTTCCCTTATTTTTTCTCAAAGAATTCCTCGCCACCTATCTTTACGAAAGGCAAGAATCGGCAATGTGCAATTCACCATATGTAGTGAGCTACTAAAATAATATAAAAATAAACATTACAGAACAAGCTCAAAAAGGAAGTGTGCGTGTGTGGACAGCAAATCTAATATAACTTTCCATATCCAAGTAAAAGAATTATTACATTGCCTTTGAAAAAGTTGTTTCGACTCCAAATGTCACTAGATATACTCTCTTGAAAACAAAAAATAGCACTCTGAAATTTGGTTATTAATATCTCTCTTGTATGTGAGAAGGATTTTCAAATTCAAATAGCTCACGTACTAATTAGAAGAAACGGATATGAATGAATATTTAGTTTCATTGGAAGGAATATTAATTGCTTTATTTGAGAATATCGAGCTGCCCACCATAGCATCTTCTCATCTATTCTTCTCATCCCACTATACCTAACCATAGATCAAATAGGATTTTATTGGGTTAGCATGTGGGTTAAATATGGGCATAAGGAATAATTATATCTGAGAAGGTAGGGTCTTCAATATCACTTTAGTAAGGAACAATATGAATATATACTTCATTCAACTTTGAATTTTCTCATTCATTTCCAACATTACAGTCATTCTCTTTTTCTTTTTGTTTTTCAAACATCTTCTATCTTCATTCCTTTTTTTTTTTTCACTTTTTTTTTCTTCCATTTATTCATTCATTCATTTTTTTTTTCGATTTAACTTGTTCCCTTCCCTTTCTTCTTTCACAATCTTCTTAACTTCTCATAAACAAATGGGGTTTTAGGGATATGGGTAAACAAAGAAAAGATTATTTTTTATAGGCTCAAAGGGCTACTAGCGATAAATATATATATATATATATATGACGGTTGAAGGCTTATTGTGGAAAGAAATAAGGCCTATTATCTTCTCTATGGGTAAGCATGATGATCACATCTCAAATAAATTACAAGGCCTATGTTTCTCTTAACTCGAAAGAGATTTCATTCTCAGTAATTAATCAAAATATGAAAAAGAATAATGAGACTATGCAACGACTTAATATGGTATGAAGAATAGTTTAGTCATCTTATGACTCCGAGTTTGCGTATATACCTTCTACAAATGATGAATGGCTCAAAGTCTCACAGGGTTATTAAGTTTCCACTGTTATTTCTCTAGCTCTTTAGAAACTCGACTACTTTTCAATTTACATTACACTAGACGGCTGTTTCTGTAGTTAAAAAATATTTTGAATAGAGCTCATAGTGCAATGTCTAGATTTATATATATTCGAGTAACAAACTAAACTTCGACAATAACAATTCTAAGCATTCATAAGGTGGGTCATTGGTAAATTCATTTATATCATGGATAAGGTACTAAACCGAAACGACTCTATTTTAATTTATTTATAAAAAAAATGAATTTTCATTTTTGAAAACACTCCCACCCCCAAAAAAATCAAAACACTGTCCTCAATGTTTAAACAAGAACATCCCCAAATAGAGATAAATTGTTTTTGTCAAAAATTAATAATCGAAACAGTTGGGGATCAACTTAGTGAACATGGGTTATAGCTGATATAAGTAACAAGGGATGTGTGATATAATATTGCGAATAACTAACACGTATATCAGGTGGAAAATTAGCAGAAATAATAATCATAATATTATAGCAAGGATTTGACACATAAATAGAATTTAATGGTGCACATATATAGAAAATTAATTGTAAACAAAAATCAGGAAGTAATGGTGCATTATTTATGTCAAGCTCTAAATCGGATGATATCATAGAGAAAACCTCAACACCAGCAGGAAACAACTCAATACTAGAAGATCATTATTGTTTTGATGAGATGACTCATGTGTACAATTAATGGGTGAAGGCCATGGGTCAAATGTAAGATCATTATTAACAAAAGGCATCGTGGAAAGTGAAACAGATTGGGATGAATTATTAGTATAAGTGGACTTAGACCTTAAATCACATGTAAGAAACTCACAATCAGAACTAATAGTAGACACTTGCGTCGGTTCATTCGCAGTAGCTAGAAGAGGCTCAGGCTAAATAGATTGAAAACAATTGGCCCAATTATCAATATTCATAAGTGGTGTAGAGTCTAATAAAGCATTGACTTCATTAATTATATTATCTTCATTGATATCAAATCCGAAATGAGCTAAGCATTGGAGGAGTGGGTCCTTGGGGTGATTCTTCTTAGACGTTTCAGAAGATAATGACTCTATAAATTAAAGTTCTTCAACGGACTCAACGTCATTGGGTTGTTTAGTAAGACTAAAAATATGTACTTCAACCTTTATGTTACCAAATGTTAATGTCATATTACCATTTCTACAATTTATTAGTGCATTAGTTGTGGCGAGGAAAGGTCGACCTAAGATAATGGGAATATGCTTGCCTTGGGTGGGATGGGTATCAAGGACGATGAAATCGACAGGATAATAAAAGTTTGCAACTTTTACGATGACATCTTCAATTATACCCCTAGGAATTTTGATAGATCGGTCCGCTAAACTTAACCTCACGTCGGTCTTTTTCAAATTATCTAACCCCAATTGTTGATAAACGGAATATGGAAGTAGGTTCACACTGGCTCCTAAATCTAATAAAGCTTATTCCTCAAAATTTTCTCCTATCTTACATTTGACAGTTGGACTACCAGGATCTTTATGTTTAATCATAGCTTGATTTTGTAAGAAGGATGTGCAATGTTGGGCTATGAAGGCTTCTTTGGGAACATTAATTTTTCTTTTGACTAGATCTTTAATAAATTTAGCATAAGAAGGAATTTTTTTTATGACAGTAAGAAATGGGATATTGATTTTAAGATTTTGAAAAACATCTAAAATTTCACTGTATTGAGAATCCTTTTTTATTGTTGACTAATGTAGATGGAAAAGGAGCACGTGGAATCATTTCTTTTAGGGTATTGTCAATCTTAGGACCTATAGCTTGATCATTTTTATTAGTTTTAGGTAAATTCGTCCTAGTTTCTTCATTCTCATTTTCTTTCTTCTGAGCTTGTTGTGACTTATTGTCCTGGAGCTCAATGTTTTCTTGTTGTCTAGTCATATCATTAGATGGAAGCGTATTAACAACACTAGCCTGTTCAAGTTAGTGTTCTAAATTAGACACATTATCTCCTACATTAAAGGTTATTCTACCCTTTGGATTTGGCTTAGGTTGGCTTGGTAGGGTACATTTTTGTCTTTTAGCTAAGGCAGAGGTGAGGTGGCTCAATTGACTCTGAATAGATTGTTGGAATTGAAGTTGGCTTGTAGCTAAAATATCAATATTATTTTCTAACTTTTGGATTCTCTGATTTATTTATTGAGTGGATTGATCTATGGACATTGCCAGCATTTTAAAAGTGTCTTCAATATTAAGTGAATTATTAGTACATGGGACTGGAGCATTGTAATTTCACATAGGGTCAGGAACTAACTCCCTATTAGGGTTGACCTGATATTCGAAGAATTGTTGTTGTGGGATCATTGGTCCAGCCTGTTGAGAGGCTGGCCTATTTTAGGAGCCTTGAAAACCTAGTGGCCACCTATATTTTGTTGTTGCGAAGAAACATTTTGAATTTAAGAAAAATTAGGGTGAAATCGCATATCAGGTTGGTATCTATTTTCAAAAGTATTCGCAGTAGGTTTGCAAAAAGTATTAAATGCACACACTTGTGCATCAGAATCAGAGCAATAAAAAGGACAAGCTTGAGTAGTATGATCAAAGTTAGAGCATAACCCACATGGGTTACTGACATTAAAATTGGGCTCGGGTTGTTTCTAGTCGAGATAGTCAAAGCATTAAATTTCTTACTTAAGTTTTAAACACCAGTATCTAGACTCTCCATGACAGATTTTAGGTCTGGGTCAGCTTTAACTTCATACATGCCGGGTTTCTTAATTGAAGTATATTCATTACGGGACATGTATTCGCTACTACTATTCCAGTTTTGTGCACTCTCAGCTAGTTCCTCTAAAAATGTATAGGCTTGATCAGGAGTTTGGTCTTTGAATTTTCCTTTCTGCATGGATTCAATCATTGTACGATTCATTGGTGAAAGGCCTTATAGAAGAAATGGACAAAACTCGCTTTATCAAAACCATGGTGTGGACATTTGATTAATAAATCATGAAAGCGCTCCCATGTTTCATGGAATTCCTCATCTACTTTACCCCTAAATGTGCTAATAGCATCTCTCATTGATTCAGTCTTTTGCATAGGGTAAAATTTAGACATAAACTTCCTAACCAGTTGTTCCCATGTTGTGATTGAATTAGGAGGAAAAGAGTTCAACAACGAGGCTGCCTTATCTTCTAAGGATAAAGGAAATAGTCTGAGTTTAACACCATCATCATCTAGGTTTTGGTTCTTAAAGGTGCTACAAATTGTAAGGAATTTTCCAAAGTGAATGTATGGTTGTTCACTATCAAGGCCATGGAACTTAGGTAGCATGTTAATAGTGGCAGGTCTAATTTATAATTAAGCTGCATTAGTGGTTGGAATGGTGATGCACATAGGAGGCTTAGCGGTGACAGGAGCGAAATAGTTATTTAATGTACGATTATTAGCCATTGTGAGATTTTCAGGTAGAAAGATTAATTGTCTTCTAATTATTCGACCACTTATAAATTGCATAAACTATGCAAAATTCTAGTTGCAAGCAAATCCTAAGGGCAATCTAATTAAGCAATGAATTTAGTGAGGGCTGAGAATTTTAATATAATTAGTGATTTAGACTTGTCCTACTCTTATCGAGAAAATTGTAAGCTTACTAGTTAAGGCTTCCAATCTAACAACCGATTAAGTTCCCAGGAAATACTGGAGGGGTCACAAACGGTCCCATTTAAAACGCAGCTACCTTTGACAGCAAGCTGCCGTTTTCACAGAACTTACCTAGGCGTGCTAAATTAAAAAGGTACTCACTGGAGTGGCTGACAATTATCCTGCACTATCTAATTAATTTTAGATCAATGAATTTAAGGTTCGGGTTTAACAACTGCAGGGTGGTTTTTAACCTAGGTGGGTAAGAATTGGTGATGAAATCCAATCATTATCTTAGTAGGAAAGTTGCCCTTAACTAATATATTAATGCAAATGCTAAATTAAATATGCACAAATAAAGAAGCAAATAAATAAATAGAAAAAAATATATAGGGATCTAAGTGCAAAGCGTCTAAGTTATATAACCTAAAGGAAGAACAAATAAAATTAATAATGATGGAAATTATATTTTTTTTAAATGTTTTTTATTTATTTTTTCAGATTTAATTAAAAAAACAAAAATAATAATAATAAAAAAAAACTCTTTTTGTTTAATAATAAAACCGAGCACTTAAAATATTTTAATTTGTATTATAAAAGTGGTCCAATCAATGCAATGGCTTTAAGAAAACAAAGCACGGTTATATTGTTTTTAAGACACCAAAACAGTGCACTTTTTTTTTTTTTTTTTTTTTTTCAGATTTAACTTTTGAAGTAAAAACAGAAAACAAAAATAATAATAATAAAACTATTTTTTTTTCTGAACTTTCTGTTTTATATATATATATATATTATTATTATTTTGAAACAGGAAAGCCGAGCACTTGATGTATTATAATGAAGGGCCAGCAATAAATAGGTCTCGATCCTTAAACAAGAATATGTCAACCAATGGCTCAAACAAAAAAAACAGTGCACGATTACTTTTTTTTTTCTTTTTTTTTTTTATAAAATAAAAAATAGGGAGGGAGGGAGAGGGTCTAAATATATAAATATATATATATATGATTTTTTCAAACTTCCTTGAAAATTATGAAACTTGAAATTGGCAACGGTGCCATTGATTTAAGGAAAAATTTTAGAATTAATTTGTCGTTACTTAATTCTGCACTTAAATACAATAAAAACCCTAATTTTGTATAAAATAATTAAACTAGTATAGCGAATAAGTAGGAGTCAATCCACTTTAAAAGTATGAGAGTTTGTCGAATCCAATATTTTAAGAACTAAATTAAAACAGTTTTTAAATTTCGATTTTGAAATTATCTAAACTAAGAATTAAAATAATTAAAATAAACTAATTAAATTATATCAGCAAGCAAGTAATCAATAATAATAAATCCTAAGGAAAGAGAATCCACCACCATAGATATAAACAAAAAAATATCTAATTATATTTTTAATATTCATCCATACTATATAAACAAATTCAAAATCACCATCATTCTTTCTTTAAAACAAATTCAAAATCCTCCATATACTATATAAACATAGTATATGGAGGATTTTCTCTCTTTAGAACTCTTTAATAATATCTATATTCTATCTATTTTTCCTATATATTTTCTTCTATATTTTTCTTCTATATTCTTAGGTGTAGAGAATTGGTCTATATATAGGAATAAGAGATAGAAGTTTACAAGGTTTAGGAAACTAGAATTGTAGAACAAATAACAACTTTGAGTTCAATTATGATTCTAATTAAGAGAGAGAATAAATAGTTCTATTCGAATTAGGAGATACTATTGAATTGGAATATTCTTTCTTCTTTATCATCATTTTTGATCTTCAGTAGACTTCTTCTACCTTTTTAGACTTTTTATCATAATTTATTTCTTCCTTACAAAAAGACAAAATAAATATTAATCTTTCATAATTTAAACATTAATTATATTATAACAAAATATTATTTGCGAGTTAAAATAACAATTTTTGGCACTTATCACTTCTCCACAATTTACAAAACAGTTTCGTCAATTCCTTGAACGTAAAATTCAACAGCAGCTGGCTTGGGGCAACGCTTTATGCTTTTCCGGATTACCCTTCTCCTTCTTCTACGCACTTGATCACAATCCTTCACCCCCGTCTGCGATCTCCCTTATCGCCCGTTAGTCACTTCGCTTACCTCGTCTCCAATCATAACCGAAGACACTCCCGCAGGACCGTGAACGTTTGGAACCCTAATTCTTAAAATTAAAGAATAATAGGATCCTATGGTATGTAAACAAAACGTAGGTGGTGTTTCAAAACTCTCAAAAATTAATTCCAGCGTTAAGATATTTTATCTCTCGAAAAGCTCAATAAAATTATCTATTTTTGACTTAAAACCAATGGTTATATTTATCGAAAAAATATAGAGTTAAAATCTTTTTAAAAATAAGTTAAAAATTGCAAAAAAAAAATTGTGCCAAAAAAATTACACGCCAGACTAATACAGGTCTCGATAAGTTGGACTAGTTCTAAATTGAGAATTCAATTCCATGGACCAAATATGCGCCGGACCGGCCCAAGTTATATAATACTTGTACCGGTCCACCAATAAAGAAGGTGCGCTGCTACTGCTTTTCCAAGACACGTGGCTAGAAAACATAAATGGACATGGCCCATTTAATAATTGCATGCGCTTGGATTTAAAACAAGAAAAAGAAAGTCACGTGGCTTTTTGCAAAAGTGAGAACTTTGACCTTTTCGAATCTTAACTTTCTTTTTTTTATTTAATACTAAACTTGAATTGTTTTATTATTTATTTTATTTTTACTTTACTTCGTTATATTAAATTTCTTTGGACACTAACTTGATTCAAATTTTAGAAGTAACTTTATAGAACATGTTAAATATGAAAAAAATAAATTTCCTCAATAATTTGTATCGATTGGGATTTTTCAGATCACGACAAAACTCAGTAAAAATACTTAAAAATATATTTGACTTAAAAGAATTTAAGATTTGAATTTTAAGCTCAACAACTACCTATATTTTGAATCAAACCATATATTCAACTTACCTTAGATCCTGAATTATGTATGATGAATCCAGTAATTTTAGCGAATTTTCGTTAATTGTCGCATCTTCAAATATTTAATTTGACTTAAATAATTACAACGGAAAAAGTATTTTTGGCATCGAAATCAAGCCAACTAAAAATACAAACCTAACAACAATTTTCTTAAAATATCCGATAAACATTACGAGATCAGAGAGTGCTACAAACATATTTCCTTTTCAGCTTGATAAAAGAAGAAGTGATTTAGAAACAAACAAAAGATTGAATCATCATTACACACGAAGAACAAAAAATCAAGAAAAATCATTGTGAAGACTCCTTGTTTGGAATGAAATAACTTATAAAAGCAACTTTTCAAGAATTCCCAGATAACAGAAAAACTTTCAGGATAAAACTCTCAAAATGAACTCTCTCTCTCTTTAGATTTCCATCAATTGAGAATGATGCTGCTACAAAGAATCAAATCCATCAGAAGATCATACAAGCCCTTTTTATAGGCACAAGCCATTTCATAGGCAGTAAAGCCTTATTTGGATGTAATGTAAGCGCTTTTTATAGGCATAAGCCTTTTTTGGAGGCAGTAATGTAAGCATTTTTTTATATGCACAAGCTTTTATTGGAGGCAATGAAAGCTTTTTGTGGAGGCTAACCTATCACTTAAACTCGTTTTACATGTTTGCATTCTCTTAGAGTTCTTGCGGGAGCCAT
Organism: Lonicera japonica; assembly: GCA_021464415.1. NCBI lineage: Eukaryota > Viridiplantae > Streptophyta > Magnoliopsida > Dipsacales > Caprifoliaceae > Lonicera > Lonicera japonica. The sequence goes on along the minus strand of CM038466.1, from coordinate 34,693,871 downwards.
GAATCATTATCCCTTCCAGTCTACTCAGTTCCTTGCAGGTAAGTAGCTTAAGTCGAAAGGGTCTATAGACACATGAATTCTTAACCCCCACAAGAACCTTAAAAGTTCTCGAGAAAACACACTTAGAGTCCAAAAATAACTCGCACACTAGAAATTGCTTCAGCAGGGTTTGTTACACAAATAAACATACTAACTGATTGGGTTTGTTGCATGATAAACCGAACCTTGTCACACGACAAACCCCCCAAACACAAACCCATAACCTTTTGACACACCAGTCTCTTAAAAACATCACGCAACATATGGCCATTTGTTGCGCAACATATGACCATTTGTAGCATGACAAATGGCACACTGTTGTGGTTTGTCGCATGACAAACCCTCTCCAGTACTATAAATAGGCCTGCATCCCCATAGGTTTGAGGACATGATTTTTACACTAAAAATTCTTATTTTACCCTATGATTTTCTGATTTTCAAGATTGCTTTATATATTCGTTTAATTTTTGAGGAATTCCTAAGTCCATTCTTGACACTCGAGGTGTTATATTATGGAATCAAATTCTCGAAAATATCTGGAGCAGGAAAGCTAATATCCGCTAGATGTTTTCTTTCCTATATTATATTTTCTCTCTTATTCTTATATATATCGTCATGAATGTAACTAAAGTCTCTTTTAGTATTTAAATTATATATTTGTGTACTTATTTTGTCGTACTTATTCATAAGATGTAAACTTTTCATATATATTGTTCTTCCCACTTTCTAGTTGGATAAAGTTATTGTTAAGTTACCGATATTTTATAGTTTTCAAATAAAACTTGTTTGCAAAACCCTTATTAAAACTATTTATAAAACCAGAAGAAGTAATCCCTTATTATTCGGATAAAATCAAACTTTTAAAACCCAAACTAATAAAGCTTACTTAGGAATTAAACTCGGATATATTATGTTTTATATATAGGTTATAATGTATCTAATACACTCTCCTCAAGAGTTCAATTCCTTATCAAATCAATTTCGATAATATCCGATATTTTTTAAATTAACTAAAAAAATGAGATAATCGATATTGTTATCTGAGGAAACAATACTGAATCAATTTTAGATTTTCGAAACAAGATATAATTTTTTCCTTAGTAATTGGACTTTGACAAAACCCAAACATCGGATTATAGAATACAACATTTTCATCCCTTTTTCCCCTTTCTTTCCCCCAAAGATCAACTTTTTATAAAATATTTTCATAAAGTAGTAGAATATCAGTAAAGGCATCCAAGTTTTTTAAAATAGAATAAATATATATGACCACTAGAAACTGAAAGGGCAGAACGAGTGCTTAACACCTTCTCAATCCGTAATATAGTTTTCGAACCCCTATAGAATCCTCGTTTCGTAGATAACGTGTAAAGAAAATGTTTATTTGTAACCTTTCCCCCTGTAAAACTCTTTTGTCCGTTTTCTCGTAAAATTTACTAGTGACTCTGAATGAACCCTCCTACGTCTAGAATATGATAGAGGGACACGCAATAAGAGTTATCACATGATAGAAGCAAATGAAAGGATGGAACTTCTTCCAGTGTTTCAGATCCTCAAACTTGAGGTTGAGACCCGGGAGTCGCATTTGCAAATTCTCATAATTGTGAATTTTATATTCTTCATTTGTTGATTTTTTCCCTTTCCATTCTTTTAGGGAACATGTTTATGCATCACACTATATTTATTGATCTTTTATAATCATTTATTCTCATATTTACGAACTCAATATTAACCGGTGTCCATTATAAAAATTTCATATATTCAGGTAGGGAGAGGAAGAGTGAGAGAAAAAATACTGATGAAAGGCCCAATTTTGACTTTCATTTGTATTAAAATTTAGGGTTTTCCTTTATCGATTTGTTTATAGATTCCTTCCAAGTTTTAGCAAGCAATTCTCTCAAAGCAATTTGTTCATGTTTACCTATATCTACTATTATTCAATTACTTTCCCTCTATCTGCCAGCATATATCAATTTTTTTGTATATATCTATGTTTGCAAATATTTGTCAAATTATATTGTTCGTTTATTTGTGTTATTTTCTCAAAATTTATGAAATATTTAATTCCATTCATTTGCACTTCACAAGTATGATGAGAATCGCTTAAATATCCGATTCTCTCCATTTGATTTGGATTTGCTTCTAAACACGTTCATGTGTTACAATGAATTGGATTTTTGCATCCTTGTGAGTAAAAGTTCCTTGAACCACTGAAATTTTCTTATAAAATTTCATTATCCATATATAGTGGATTTTTGGGCTCATAACAATTTTTTTATGAATTGCTCGATGATATGGGAATTTTATGTTCATCGGTTACTTTAGAAAAAAATATTTTCAACAACCCTTAAACTGTGTAGACCAAAAATTTGGTGAGGAATTGGTTTCCTCAAGGTTTATAATTTATTAATGTCCATTGCATTCTTTAAGAAAAATCATTTAAAATTGGTATGTATTCGGACCTTTGTCTAAATTTAGATTTGATTCTAAGTGTATTATGAATAACTATATGAATTCCGTATGTTTCTTTTCGAAGGGAAAGATTTTGATTTCTTTTGAATTCATCTTTTAATACTTTTTTCGACTCAAATTGATATTCCTACTTTTACTTTTGTTACTTTTTAAGAAATACTAATTTCTGAAAAACCAATTGCCCATTGCCTTATGATATACAAGTATAGTTGCAAAAGATCTGTAATAATTACTTATTATAAATTTAAAATATGTCAATAATCCCTTATTACTTCTTCAAATAGCATTCTTTATACCTTAATTATGACTATAAGTTTATGTGCGGTCTGAAATAGATACTTGACCTTCTTTTGCATGTTAAATTGTGAAGAAATTGGTAATGTTACTTTGACTTACCTTCTAGCTATTTTTTCTTACAGATAACTAGGCTGGATCTCGAACCTCTATACCATTCCTCCATGGATTCCATCAGATGGGTTATAAGTCTTATTTCCTCTCCTCACAATTAAATTGTATTTTTGTTAATAGTGTCTTAAAGGAAACATGTAATTTTTTTTTTAATCAAAATCAATATAAAGAATTTCAAGTGTTGAGTAATTATAAACTTTATTTTTAAGTTTTTTTATAAAGATCGTGCTTTTGATGTAGGAACGCCAACAAGACATCCTATAGGAATAGCAGCTCACCTTATAGTAAACCTTCTAATCGGAGAGGCCAGACGCCAAAGCAAAAGAACTTGTGGAGTTGGAATCAAATATATGCACTATTGCAATCCTTTATTTAATGTATAAGTAATATTTTAAAGATATGTTACTTAATTTATATAAAATATATATATATATAAACCGAATCGCGCACGTCTGCGAACTATTTTGAAATAAAAACAAGGGTGTCCTTGTCATGCTCCTAAAATTCGGGCTTCAAATCCATTTTGAATGTGCCTGTAAGCCCATAATGGCTAGAAACAGTATCATGGAAGCAAGGAAAAAGTCCACTATCCAATAAAAAATTGTTGAACTTAAAGAACTTTATTTTAGAAAGAGTGGGACTCGAAAACATGGGCTTAAAGTTAGCAAAGAGCCCATTGTCCAATAAATTGAATTTACTGTGTAAAATGCAATAAATTGGATGTACACAACATTCTCTATTACAATTATTAATTTGGTCCTAATAAAAATGTTACAACATGAGTGAAAAGTTGAAATGGGAATTTTCTTTAATTAGATACAACAGGACACGATTAACACGACAATCATATCTGTAGTTTCCTGTCAATTTCATTTTAGTCTTTAACATAACACAACACTTCAAATTCTAGACTCAAACATGATGAGTTTCGAACCCGCCACAACCTGAACAGGGTCATTTTTGAGTGGGTTTTCTTTGAACAAGGTCATGTTTTTCATAGTAAAACTTACACTACTGAGTCGAGTCAGTTTGGGTCTAATGAACCCATTTTGACTCGTCCCACCCCCGAATATATTATTTTTTCTCTTTTATACGCTTAAAATATTCCATAATTACGCTAGTATGAGTTGAATTCGAGTTAAAGTATAGAAACAAGTGGGGCGTGTTTAGGTCCAAAGAAAAATCCGTACAGAGTTGGTTTGTGTATAGCTAAAACACGCCCCAAATCCAACATATTGTTGTCTCAACCATTGTCCAATAAATTGAATTCAGTGGGTTGATTATTTGGATTAGAGCACAAAGAGGAGACCATAATGGACCAGCTATTATTGCGACCCGGAAATGGATCTGAAAGTATACCCAGAAAATTTCTAGAGTAGTAAAAATAATACTTTTGATAGAATCTAGGTCCAAGAAGGAGCCTAGCGCATTATCTAAAACTAAAATAGAGCTATTAGAGCCCAAAGACAGTGTTTCTACTCTGACCAGGAAAGAAATCTCATTGGCACAATAGAAAAATATTTTCCTCGTGAAATTTAAATAGATGGTAATATTAAATGAAAACCGCGTATGAGGAAGTTATGTATCATCTAAAAGCCATTTAATTTGTTTGGTTCCGTTTAATAAAGAAGATGGAAAATGATTGGAACAATAATTCCTGTTATGACAAGTTAGATGAAGAGATAAATCATTTAATGAGATGCCCTCCATCTCGTGCTTATTTTTATAAGTAGCGTTCTTCAACTTTTTATATTTTTTTATTTTTTGTGGAATATATTTTATTTTTAGCCATCCAAAAAAGTTTATTCAATAAAGAAAAGTAAGAGAACATCTCAATAGATCACTCAATTTATTTTTTAATTTTTCAAACAAATAAATTATTTTCGCTATCATTTTCAAGCCCAATCATATATGAATGTACTAATCGGCCAACCGTACTCAGCCTAATTGTGCTTAGCTATGTAATGCACAGGAGCCCCGCATATGTAATAGTTTAATAAACTAGTAGCTTGTTTATAAAGTTAACAGCAATACTACAAATAAAAAGACCCAAATAATGTAGTAGGTCCAGCTTCTTAGACTCTCTTCTTTAATTTATTATTTGATTTTTCCGAGCTAACTAATTTATTTTTTTTCGTTTTTTTTTTTGTAATAGACAAAATTTTCTCTCTTAAGCGCACACAAATAAGTAACTGAGGTAAATAAATGAATATTTTCATAAAACTTAATAAAAATGATTTATATATACTCCGTAATAAATAGATCATTTTCACTAAATTTCATGAAAACTCAATTTAGAAGTTCGTAATTAGATCATATAAAATTTTAATAAATGGAAATTAACGTATATATATATATATGATTTTGATTACACCTATTTTTTCTTTTCAATTTTTTGATGACATTATGTGGAAATGATCTACCCTTTATATTGATCATATCTACAGTGTTTCACAAAAAAATATTTCTTTACCTATCGAAATGGATGGTTCATTTTTATTTTTCTTAAAGTGATACTAGTGTATCTTGAGTGAGCTTTTGTATATATTTATAGTTTTATATTTCTATGTGCATGTAAATATGAATGGTTATGTAATGATGAATAATATTTTAATATTCTTTTATTTTATTACAAATATTAGTATAAATAATGATTATATGTGTGAATTGTCTTACATTGTGTATAAGTTTTCAATTGTCAACGTTTTTGTTATTATAATTAGGATATTGCAGATTTGTTTGTACATTGAATGGGCATACATCAGTAAATCACGTTGTATTACTTTTCCTATTTACTGTTTTTTTTTTTTTTGAATTTTTTTTTATTCTTGCCACCCAAAAAAATTTATTCAATGGAAAAAGAGAAAAAACTAAGAGAACTCTCAGAATATTACTCAACTCATTTTTTATTTTTTTTCGCACAAATCAATTAGTTTTACAATTATTTTAAGTCTGTTATTATGGGTGCACTTATTGGATATATAACTCAAAATACAACCCCTAAAATCCACCGAATACACTTGCTGTTTGCCACTTTATAACAACCTAACACGCACCTTACTAACTAAAGAATCCAGACAATATATCACACAAGCTTGCTTAATATATTTCTAAAAAAAAGTAAATTAAAATCTAAAATTTTGGAATAAACAAATCATCAAACTTTAAACACATTACAAACTATATAAATGAACAACTTTTTTTTTATAAATAAAAATAAATAAACACCTCTAACTTGGATGCCTCGGAAATAGTGCTTCCATAAATAAGAAAAAAAGACAGATGGGGTAACAAAGACCTACCCCCAGCCTTATAAAAAAGTCCCTCTAAGAAGACAAGAAATAAAGAAAAAAATGATGAAGCATGAAAAAATGGACTAATTAAACTTATACACCAAAGTTCACTAAAAAAATCTAAAAATGTCATGTAAAATGACTCAATAACAAAGAGAAGCACCTAGAAAATTAGTTTTTTAAATGTTGGCATAATTATCCTCTGGGCTTCATCTTTTGAAATTACATTGACAACAAAATGAAGGAACACTTGATTAATGTCCTTCGGCAAGCCGACAATTTTTTGTACCAATTCCTAATACGAAATTCGGAGCTCGATTTCTTTCTTCTTCTTCTCCTTTTTAACTTTTGTCTTGGAATTCAACTCAATAGACGAATTAAGAAGAGAATAGAAAAATAAAACAGATGAGCTAGAAGGACGGGCCATTAGAGAGTTCAAGGTAAGGCTTGGGAGTAGATTGAGCCCATAGTGAAGAGGAGCCCGAGTCTTGAAAATTAATTCTGCACGTAGTGGGCCGGTTTTAATAGTATTAATGATTTTAGGACTATTTAAACTAACTTTAATTGGTTACTCAAGAGAGAGATTTTTAGTTAAAAGACAGTTCAAAAAGAACCCAAAATTATCATAAAATGTGACTCAAATCTTTTTTCAAAGCGGGACAATAATCCATCCCGGTTAGGCGGTGTTTTTAATCCATTTTGATTTGAATGGGAGGTGGGACTTTTTTTAACCGGTTCGGGTTTTTTCATTTAGGTTAAAACGAAAAAAACCTGTTTGATCTAAATTGTTTCGAATATAATATTTTTTTTCTTTAGTATCCTTTTAAAACCTTATAATTATATTGGGGCGGGGAGGATTCAAGTTCGAGTTTAAGTATACTAGTAAATAGGATTAATTTGGGTTTAAGTGAAAAATAATTTTCGGATAGGGTCACGTTGGGATCGAATTTATTTTTAAGCGGGTCATCATTGTGTTACTAACGCTAGGGGTGTTAATGCCAATCCGAAAACCGACCGAACAGACCGAACCGATCCGGACCGATCCGTAAAACCCCGAACCGAAAAAAAACCGAAACCGAAAATGAGAAAACTGAACCGAAAAGTTTGGTTCGGGTTTGGGGTAAGCTAGTTCAAAACCAAACTAAACCGAACTGAACCGAATTATGTATAAAAAAAAATGTTAATATATACTCTAAGGGTACACGTTAATTATATTATAATAAAAAAAAGATGGTTTTTTTTATAAAAATATGTTCCTTAATAATTACATATTGTGATAATCTTAAAAAAAAATCATTAACGCTTGTCTTTATTATTGAATTAACTACACAAAGCTAAGAATTTTTTATCACATACACGATGGTAAGATATTTCATCTTTTTATTTAATGTGTTTTATTCTTGTAAATGTACAAATAAAATTGTAACTAAATAAAAAATATAGTATCTTTATGTTTGCTCCTTGTTTCTAAAAAGATATGACTTTAATTTGAATATAAACCATTCTTAGTATTATATTGTTATGTTAAATTGATTTAGAAAAAATAAAAAAAAATATATGTCAAAACCGAATAAAACCGAACCGAAACCGAACCGAAAAATTTGGTTCGAGTTTGGGTTTCGAAGATTTAGAAACCGAAATCGAACCGAACCGAAACCGAATTTTTATATTTGGTTTGGGTTTGGGGTACTTAATTTTTACCCCGACCGAAACCGAAAACACCCCTAACTAACGCCTAATAAATAGGACTTTGTTGGCTGATTGATTGGCAGGATTAGACCAAAAAAGGAGAAAACAAGAAATTCATAATGGGCCAGCTACTATTATAATGCATAAATGGGTATGAAGTGTACCTAGAGAATTAGTAAAGGAGAAATGTTTTATTTTTTTAATAGAATTTGGGCCCTATGAGGAGTCCAACCCATTGTTTATTTGTTTCTCCGTACAATTAATACACAAGTTTCTCAACCACTGTTTCTTGTTTTTTAAATTTCTTAACTTGCAGTTCACAAAATTTTTAAAAAATAAAAATTTGTTAAAGCTTACTGTCCTTGTCAATTTTTAAGTTACTAAATTATCTCTGATGAGAACTCATCCCTGAATATTGTAATTGAGTAACAAGAGAAATATCAGTTACCGTAATTGACTAACCTGAGAAATATTCGTTATTGTAGTTAGGTAATTGAAGAAATATAGGTTACCGTACATGAATAACCGGAGAAATACATGTTATCGTAGTTAAGTAATCGTAGAAATATCAGTCACCACAGTTGAGTAACTGGTTATTAATTGGACTTGAATTACCGATTATCGTAGTTACAAAGATTGCAAGCTAGAAACTATAGGCCGGAAGTTATTATTATTATTATTATTAATAATAATAATAATAATAATAATAATAATAATAATAATAATAATAATAATAACAAAATGTGAACTGCAAATTTAAAAATTTATAAAAAGAGAGATCGTCACTCATTTTTCCTTATACACATTATAATCATTATGAAAGTTTGTTATGAGAAAATTACGTCTTGGAGCTAAAGAGTGTGTGTGTTTTTTTTTTTTAAAATGATAGTTCAAATTGGGCCAAAATCATGATAAAGGGTACGCTCCTACAGTATAATGATTTCAAGCATTTTTGCATTAAAGTCGTCATCCAGAACATCTACATAACTAAATATTGTCATTTTCGAAATATCTCTCAGTTAAAAGAAAAAAAAATTCAATGACAAATACTAGTTTGTATAAAAAAAATTTACAAAAATTAGGCTTAATAGCGTGCCTATTAGTTTTATCTCAAACAACACACGCAGCAGCCTTAGGTTATATAATGTTGAAAAATATACATTATTCTAACAACTTATTATCGAGTATGGTAGTATATTTTGGTACGTCATGATTAAGTGGGCTGTTAGTACGACATATTGTCAAGATTGTATCTTTATCTCGATCACACCTCGCCAATAATAATACACTTGATTGGAAACGTATTACTGAGAAAAAGTAAATCAGTAGGCCCTTTTTTAAATAGTATGTAGTGTGCATAAGTAAAGAAAATAGAATTTTGGTATCCAAAGAGTTGTAGTTTTTGAAATAAAAAATATGGGTGTCCTTATCATGCTCCTAAAATCCAGGCTTCAAATTCATTTTCAAAGTGGCTGAACCCATAATGGCTAGAAACAGTAGCATGGAAGTGAGGAAAAAGCCTACTGTCCAATAACATTTTGTTGGACTTAAAGAACTTTATTCTAGAAAAAGTGGTACTCTAAAACATGGGCTTAGAGTCGGCTTGCCCACTATCCAATAAATTGAACTTAATATGTGTACTTTTTCAATAAGAATAACATAATAAAAACTTATTCGGGATTATAATATTTTTCATCTAATATGATTTGTTTTTTCATTGATAATGAATCCACCACTACAATAATAACATTGGATATACAACTATCACAATAAGAGCAAACTAATAAAGAGTTTAACAATCACATCCATATGGATTGAATTCATAATCTCCTTATTCGAACAATTAATTACAATATGTTGATGACTTAGTGCATTATGGTGGTATTATAGCATAAAGAGGAGTTCCTAATTGGCTAGTTACAGTATGACCCAGTAATGGATCCAATTTGGAGCTAGAAAATTTTCCATATGCAATTAATGCATATTACTGTTGTTTTAAATGACATGTGATATGAAAATTCCAAAACCATCCAATGAGAAAACTATTTATTTTCTTCATAAAGGTTGATCGGATGGTAAAGCTAAATGAAGAAAATAAAAAATTATACAAAATAACTTCAATCTTTTAGGCCCTGTATTTAACAATGAAGTTGAAAAGTGATATATATATATATTTAACTTTTTTTTTTTTACTTCTATGAGAAGTTAGAAGATGAGATAGGTAAGTTAATGATATGTGCTCCAAGGGAGCTTAAAAATAAATAAACATGATTTGGGTTGGTATAGCTTGAAAGGCCCAAGAACTCAATCAAGTAAAGTCTAGGACAAGAAGATGGATTGGGTCGTTTGCCGAATAGACAGAAGAACGTCGATGAGACCACTCCAAGTCGAGATGGTCCTGCTGACTTAATAATATTGTTGTGATGGTCATGTTAACGAAATACTTAGTTGAGATGGTCGTGTTAATTTTGATTGTTGACGCAGCTTAAAGAACGCGCTTCGATGTTATAGCCCAAGTGCAAGCTTGTCAAGTTGTATTATAGTCTCGGAAGTCCGAGTGTCGAACCACAGGGATAAGTGAAAAGGGATGGAATGGATTACGGATTTTACGGTTTTCAGATTTTGTAAGTTGGATTTGTTGTGAAACAACGAAAATGTAAAACGTTTTGAAAATTAATAAGAAAGCACTAAGGTAAGTGGAGGTTAGTTACGATTTAAGAGACGGTGGTCACTAGCTCATACAAAGACTTCAACACAAGGTTTCTCGAGATATGGGGAATGTTGGTGTATCTCTCAATAGCAAAGGGTGCGACGCTGGGCGACTCATTCCTGTATCAAAGCTATATCAAGAAAGAGACAAACAATATTCCACCAAAGACGAAGCCACCATTCCTATCTCTTAGCTACGGGTGTGAAGCAAGGCAACCCATTCCCGATGAAGCTAATCCGAGACAGATATGACAAACTCATCATAAAAAGATTTAACATAAAGCAAGTGTATGAAATCTCATGATTTAAAGAATGAAAATTAGAAAGTGAATCCTAACAATGAAACGGAATGAAGTTCATGGGATAAATTTATCAACTCATCGTTTATCACTTATGGTAGAAAATAAAGAGTCTAAGTATCACATATAGTGTAAGAAGCACTCAATAATACTCAAAGCAAGAATTATAGAAGAAGTATTCATTTATTAAAATCAAAGTAAACTTACAAGAAGAAAGAAGAAATTACAAGACTTTAGCTCTCCCTTCTCTCTAGAACTTGTACAAAGCTTAGATAATCTCTATCTACCCCTTTGCTTGGCCTAAAACTAGCCACAAAAGTCTAAGAAAATAATAAAATAAACAAGGGAAAATATCTAGAGACAATAATCCCTCAAAACAGGCTGAAAGGAGCAGGTAGTAGGTGTACTCGCCAGGCCATGATCGATCATGGTTATGCCCATGATCGATCATGGAAGTGTTCTGCCAGAAAAAAATGGTTCCATGATCAATCAGGTTATGCCCATGATCGATCATGGACATGCCTATGATCGATCATGGTTATGCCCATGATCGATCATGGTTATACCCATGATCAATCATGGTTCTGGAATTTCTTCACTCAGCACTTTGCAAGCCTCCGAGCTTACTCTTGATCAATCTATGCAACACCATTGTATCCCAATCCTACAAACACATGGAATACTACAAAATACACACCAACTTGGGCCATGTTAGATACAAAACTCGCTAAGGCACTAATCTCGAGATAAATGGATAATTAGTTAGAATTAAAGCAACAAACGCGTCAAGCGACTCCGGGAAGGAGCTTAGATATGACAATATTATGCGTTTATCAACTCCCCTCAACTTATCTCTTGCTAGTCCCTTAGCAAGACAAAAATATAATAATTACAAAAGCACTACGCTATACAAAAAGTTGTTAACTTCTAAGTTCTCAAAGAAGACGAGTTGCATCTCGTGAAGGTTTTCAGAAATGATACCTACAAACATTAGAAGTTTGATCATGATGAATGATGAGAATGAAGATTCAAGTTTCAATTTGCAAAGCAAGAAACATTACTATCAATTTTCCAGAATGACGGACTTTTGAATGATCATCTAATTCGCCTATCTCCTTTAGAAGACAATCCCATATTCTCCAATACTCACATACTAGACTTTGATTCAAGCAATTCAATATAAACACAAAGAGTCATAGTAATTCGAGAAGGAAGAGAGAGCTTTTTCAAAAATAAAAGCTCCGAGATTTGTCAATTTTAAGCACTTTCTTTATCTTTTATTTGGAAATTTCGCTAAATTAGTTCAGGGCGGTTTTCATCTCTATGGGGGGCAGCGGTCTCACTTATGAAATTTTTCAAAATTCTGCTCATTCATTGGAGCTCAAAGGAAGCTATTCACCCTTTCCCATATGGCAACCTATACCCATCCATAATATTAGACAAAGAGACTTAAAATTTAGTCAAGTGAAGCTTTAAGTCAATATTATGATAAAAGTCATCCAAGTTTTCAAAGTGCAATGCTTTTGTCCTCTCATTGGAGGATCTTTTCGAAAGAGCTTCCATTATTTTTGGACAAAAATTCCTCTTCTCTCAATGAAAATAAATCTAAGTGTTATTACCGAATTGGGAACAACCATAGCAATCTAGCATGTGGAACAGGAGAATATAACGGGATATGAGACTAAGTAGAGCAAGACAATTTAGATTATCATTCAAATTCCTATCTAAATCAAAGAATTCATGCCAAATGCTAATGAAACAATAGTCTTCATTTGAACAAAAACTCAATCATTCATCAATTTTCAAACTTCACAAAAAAAATTAGAACAAAAGTTCTAATCCTATGGAATTTTTACAAGCATAAATAGAAAAGCCAACCAAACAAAAAATGAAAAGCGTTTTGGAATACGCATACCTCCCAACTTGAAGAAGACATTGTCCTCAATGTGAAGAGATTGGTGAAAAGTGGAGGAATCCATTCTGGCTTTTCTAAATCCATTTAGATAACGAGCTTGAAAAGTTCTTAAGAATGCATGCTTTAAATTGCTCGATAATGGCTTTAGCTTGATTTTTCCTTCAAGCTTCTTAGTGGACGTGGGTATGTTTTCTTCTTGATCATCGGATGAATTAACTTGTTTATCCAACAAAGAAAACACTTGCATACATTTCTCGGGTTTCGTGGAAGTGGTTAGAAAACCTTCCGTAGAATCCGATTCTAAAGTGGCAACAAAGTCGTCTTGGACCAAAGATTCTATCATGTTGACGTGTTCACTTTCTTCATCATAATCATCTTTTTGATTATTTAAAGAGAACACGTTAAGGTCTAGAGTCATGTTACCAAAAGCTAACTTAACGATTCCATTCTTGCAATTGATAATGGCATTGGACGTCGCAAGAAATGGTCGGCAAAGGATGACCGGAATCTCGTTAGCGGGATTTGACACGGGTTGCATGTCAAGGATGATTAAATCGACCGGAAAATAAAACTTGTCAATTTGGACAAGTACATCCTCGACCACCCCTCTTGGGATTTTAACGGATCGGTCCGCTAATTGAATCGTAACCCTCGTGGGTTTTAACTCACCCAACCCCAATTGTTGATATACCGAATATGGGAGCACATTCACACTTGCTCCCAAATTTAACAACGCATTTTTGATCCTACAATTTCCTATGACACAGGAAATTGTGGGACAACCGGGGTCTTTGAACTTGGGGGCTCTCGTGCCTTGCATGATGGAGCTCACTTGCTCCGCCATGAAGGCCTTTTTCTTGACATTCAACCTTCGTTTTGTCGTACATAAGTCCTTGAGGAACTTTGCATACGAAGGTATTTGCTTGACCGCGTCAAGCAACGGAATGTTAATTTTCACTTGTCGAAACACATCCAAAATCTCGGTATTAGATTTGGATGGTTGGTTCAATCTCTCCGGGAAAGGGACCTTGATTCCAATCTTGATTTTCTCAAGATCCTCCTTTCCTTGTTTATCTTCCTCTCTCTCCTTCTCTTTTCTCACAAATTTCTCAACCTCCAAATTTCTCAACTTTCCTCCGACTCCTCAAGATTTCAACTAGATGTCCGCCAACTATTGGGGTTTTAGGAACCGCCAATAGTCTTGGGGGTCTACAGGAACAATAGTCTTATCTACAACTTTTCCACTCCGAAGGGTCGTGATGGATTTAAGTTCTTCCATTTTACTACTAGGCTCTCCTCCCTCTATAACCAAAGCTTGGCCTCTAGGATTAACTAAAGGCTGAGATGGGAATTTTCCCTTCTCTTGGGTTGCTAGGGCAGTGGTGAGCTTAGACATTTAGGTTTTCAAATCACTCACATCTCGATCCGTCTTATCCACAAAAGTTCTTAACAATGTTTCTAAGTTTTGGTTTGGATTTTGACTTTGTGGTGGAGCAAAAGAGTTTTGAGGTTGTTGTTGTCTTTGGTTCTAGTGGTATTGGTTCTAGTTCTGACTTTGATTACCACCCCAACTGAAATTAGGGTGATTCTTCCATTCCTCGCTGTACTTTTGAGAATAAGGGTCATTTTGGTTTGGGTTGTATTGGTTCATGGCGTTGACTTGGGAAAGGTTTTTGAGGACTTCCCGAAATGTGGGAATGGTGGGGCAATCCTCGGTGGTATGTCCCATGTTTTCACAAATGACATACAATTGACTCGACGACACCACATTAACCTCTCTATGCTTACTTGACTCTAAGGCCTCTACCTTCTTAATCAATTGGAACAACCTCACTCCCATGTCATTGTCATTGGATATTTGGTACAACCCACCCTTTTCTTGAGGTTTGGCCTTAGGCTCTTCGGTATAGGTGTTCCAATTTTGGGCACTGTAGACACCCCGATCCGTGACCCCCCCAAGAACCCTAACGACCTTTGAGAACTACTGGTTTCGGGGTCCGGACCCACCCGAGCACCCGAAACTACCCTAGGAGGGTTTGTTGGCCAACAAACCTGTTTTTTTAGAGAGATTGTCGCACGACATATCACATTGTCGCGCGACAATCCCTGATATGTCGCGCGACAAACCCCTCTGCACCCGACCAACCACTTTCTGACACATCACAGTGTCAGAACCATCACTTCAGCCGTTTGTCGCGCGACAAACCCCTCTGCACCCGACCAACCACTTTCTGACACATCACAGTGTCAAAATCCATCACTTCAGCCGTTTGTCGCGCGACAAAGAGATATGTCGCGCGACAAACAGGTACAGTGATCAGGTTTGTCGCGCGACACTTCTCCTTTTTTGGGGAATGTCGCGCGACAATCTATCCCGAGCATTATAAATAGGCCAACACCCCCATGGGTTCTAGACGGCAACTTCTCGCCACAAATTCCTTATTCTCTCTGATATTTTCTAATCTTTAAGCCTTCTTTGGAAGCATCTGCGATAACATTTATTTCCGCCAGAGTCTCAGATCTAATCTTGGCACCCGGAGTGCCACATTCTAGAGTCAGACCGCCGGAAATATTTCTAAGAGGAAAGCTGATATCCGTCAGAGGTCTTCTCTGCCGTATTATATTTTCTCTCTCTTATTCTTATATATATCGCCGGGAAGGTAACTAAAGTCTCTTCTAGTAATTAAATAAGATATTTGTATATTAGTTTTATTGTAGACTTGTTTAAAACTCGATTTTTCTAACGGGGCGCTGCCCCGCACCCCGCGACCTGACCGGGCAGGTCGATCCCCGTCCTAGTAAGCGAAGTGGCGACAAGGTTATGGTAGATTCCTAACGCGCTTGAAAATCAGGTTTTTTTTAGTTATTTCCAGAAAGCAGTAGAATATCAGTAAAAGCATCCAAGTTTTCCAACATAGAGTAAACATATAAAACCACTAGAGACCGAAAGGGCGGAATGGGTGCTTAACACCTTCCCAAACCGTAATATAGTTCCCGAACCCTATAGAATCCTGGTTTCGTAGACAAACGTGTAAAGAAAGGCTTACCTGTAGCCTTTCCTCTTACACAACTATTTTGTCCGTTTTCTCGTAAAACGTACTGGCGACTCTGAACGAACCCTCTTGCATCTAGAAATAGGATAGAGGGACACCCGATATGAATTATCAACACATAGAAGCAAATGGAACAACGGAATCCTTTCCGATGTTTCAGACTCCCAGAACCAGGGGCCGAGACCCGGGGGTCGCATTTGCGGATTCTCACAGGCACCCTCCGCTAATTCATCAAAATACAACAAGGCCTCATCAGGATTCTTACTCAAAAATTGACCATTGCACATGGTCTCTACAAAAGTACGCATCTCGGGAGTAAGGGATTCATAGAAGTAACTTACGAGGCTCCATGTTTCGTGACCATGGTGAGGGCATGCGTTTAAAAGTTCCTTGTATCTTTCCCAACACTTATAAAAACTTTCATTTTCTTTTGGCGAAAAATTGGATATCGCCCTTCTCAAAGCGTTGGTTCGATGGACGGGAAATAATTTTTTTAAAAACTCTGATTGAAGTGCTTGTCAAGACCGAATAGATTGCGGTCTTTGAGCATTCAACCAAATTTTTCCTTTATCTTTTAAGGAAAAAGGGAATAGTTTTAAACGCATAACCTTCTCATTAGTGTTTGCCTCACGAAACGTGGAGTATACTTCTTCAAAGTCTTTCAAATGTAAATATGGGTTTTCAGATTCCATACCATGGAAGAAAGGGATGTGTTGAAGCATACCCGGCTTGAAGGAAAAAGTTTCCGCTTGACCGGCGGGAAGAACAATGCACGAGTTGGACGTCGTCCGAGGCGGTTAAAGGTAGTCCCTCATGGTCCTAACAGGAGGAACATTGTTGGCACCTTCCCCTTCATTATCGCTCTCGTGATCTGCTGCTCTACCTTGGTTTGCCATTCTTGGAGATGTGGGAGGGCTAATTCGAACATCCACAAACAATCGCCCTTGCATGGGCTTGGAAAACGATTCGAATAGCTCCTTGGAAAATTTACAAAATCAAACAAAAAATAAGGGAGAAAAATAAATTAATTAAATAGAGAAAAATACTTACAGAATGGTTTTGTACAAAACCCGAGATCCGCCTTTCGCCTTATCCCCGGCAACGGCGCCAAAAACTTGACGCAGCTTAAAGAACGCGCTTCGATGTTATAGCCCAAGTGCAAGCTTGTCAAGTTGTATTATAGTCTCGGAAGTCCGAGTGTCGAACCACAGGGATAAGTGAAAAGGGATGGAATGGATTACGGATTTTACGGTTTTCAGATTTTGTAAGTTGGATTTGTTGTGAAACAACGGAAATGTAAAACGGTTTGAAAATTAATAAGAAAGCACTAAGGTGGGTGGAGGTTAGTTACGATTTAAGAGACGGTGGTCACTAGCTCATACAAAGACTTCAACACAAGGTTTCTCGAGATATGGAGAATGTTGGTGTATCTCTCAATAGCAAAGGGTGCGATGCTGGGCGACTCATTCCCGTATCAAAGCTATATCAAGAAAGAGACAAACAATATTCCACCAAAGACGAAGCCACCATTCCTATCTCTTAGCTACGGGTGTGAAGCAAGGCAACCCATTCCCGATGAAGCTAATCCGAGACAGATATGACAAACTCATCATAAAAAGATTTAACATAAAGCAAGTGTATGAAATCTCATGATTTAAAGAATGAAAATTAGAAAGTGAATCTTAACAATGAAACGGAATGAAGTTCATGGGATAAATTTGTCAACTCATCGTTTATCACTTATGGTAGAAAATAAAGAGTCTAAGTATCACATATAGTGTAAGAAGCACTCAAATAGGCTCCCTCCTATTTGGCAAGACCTCGCGATATACCCCAGGGGCGGGTACGTGCAAGAATCTTTTGATATACTTCCCGGGTACGTGAGTGTTTTCGTCACTCGATATACCTCGGGGGCGTACTTGGCCAAGGAGAGTGGAAGTAAATGCTTTCGATTTATGTTGGCCTAAGCAAGCCAACTCCCTACTCATTTATAATACTTTCGAAGGTTTGGGGTAAAAATCACACTCGTAAGATCCATGCATGAATAGTGATGTGCGTGAAAACAAAAGTTTTCAAAAGATTTAATTACAGAAATCTTATCTTTGAGGTTTATTTTGAAAACGCCATTTTTATTTGAAAAGATATTTCTTTACAATCAAATATAACAGAAAGGGGAAATCCTAAACATATGTCTATGTCAATGAATGGACTCTACTGCGCCTCTAGGTCAGGTCAACAATAAAATCTAGGCGCCACGTCAGGGGGCAAGTAGGGAAAGCAGTAAAAGCATGCATATCAATATATTCATAAACAAAAAGTCCACATATAAGAGCCTAGTTCTCTTGTAGTCCCCAGCAGAGTCGCCACTGTGAGAATCCGCAAATGCGACCCCCGGGTCTTAGCCTCTGGTTTGGGAGTTTAAAACATCAGAAAAGGATTCCGTTGTTCCATTTGCTTCTATGTGTTGATAATTCATATCGGGTGTCCTTCTATCCTATTTTTAGATGCAAGAGGGTTCGTTCAGAGTCGCCAGTACGTTTTACGAGAAAATTGACAAAATAATTGTGTAAGAGGAAAGGCTACAGATAAGCCTTTCTTTACACGTTTGTTTACGAAACCAGGATTCTATAGGGTTCGGGAACTATATTACGGTTTGGGAAGGTGTTAAGCACCCATTCCGCCCTTTCGGTCTCTAGTGGTCTTTATGTTTATTCTATGTTGGAAAACTTGGATGCTTTTACTGATATTCTACTGCTTTCTGGAAATAACTAATAAAAACCTGATTTTCGAGCGCGTTAGGAATCTACCACAACCTTGTCGCCACTTCGCTTACTAAGACGGGGATCGAGTTTTAAACAAGTCTACAATAAAACTAATATACAAATATCTTATTTAATTACTAGAAGAGACTTTAGTTACCTTCCCGGCGATATATATAAGAATAAGAGAGAGAAAATATAATACGGCAGAGAAGACCTCTGACGGATATCAGCTTTCCTCTTAGAAATATTTCTGGCGGTCTGACTCTAGAAGTTGGCACTTCGGGTGCCAAGATTAGATTCGAGGCTCTTGCGAAAATAAATGTTATCGCAGATGCTTCCGGAGAAGGCTTAAAGATTAGAAAATATCAGAAAGAATAAGGAATTTTAGTATAGAAATTGTGGCGAGAAGTTGCCGTCTAGAACCCTTGGGGGTGTTGCCTTATTTATAGTGCTCGGGAGGGTTTGTCATGTGATATTTTCCAATTTTATCTGTTTGTCGCGCGACATATCTGTTTGTCGTGCGACAAACGGCTGAAGTGATGAGTTCTGACACTGTGATATGTCAGAAAGTGAATGGTAGGGTGCAGAGGGGTTTGTCGCGCGACATAAGAGTGATTGTCGCGCGACATACCAATATGTCGTGCGACAATCCCACTTAAAAACAGGTTTGTTGGCCAACAAACCCTTTCAGGGTAGTTTCGGGTGCTCGGGTGGGTCCCGAACTCCAAGAACAGTAGTTCTCGTAGGTCATTAGGGTTGTTGCGGGGGTCACGAATCGGGGTGTCTACAGTATTATCAAAATAGTATCAACACTACTAGAGGAACTTTCTTACAACCAAAATCTCAGTCTTATTCACTCACTATTTTTCTTGTCGTTATTGAATTGTGTTAGCCTAAATCACCAGTGGAAAAACCTATTTTTTTTGGCACTCACACCATTACAGATAAGAAATTGTTTGGCCTAAAAAGATTTTTTTGTATAATAGCCGACTATTATCTGGCTACCATAGCCAGCTAATCAACATGTGTGAACTCAATAACAACCGACCAATATTGGTATGCCAATAAGTAAGGGATAATTGAGCTAGAGGATAAATGATAGGAAATAACCACTTATAAGTGTGAATAGGGTTATGGACAACTGTTATCTTGGAGTAGCGTACATGTTTATCCTTAATAGTAATTTTCATATCCGATTAACTTTAATGTAACCATATCATATACATATAAATAGGAAGGAAATCCCACAGCTAGAGACAATTAATCTCCACCCTGTGTGCCTCCTATTACTTTTTAGGCTAATAAGGCAATGGGCCATGGGGCGTTACATCACTCCCGCTAGGATCGTGCTCCTCCCCGAGAAGCACTCTCCCTTTTCGATCTTTTCACTCACTCCCACACATTCTCCTTCTTCCGATAGTAAAAAATCCAAATTAACTATAATTGTGTTATTCTCTTTAAGCTAATATATTAAACACACACAACGGAGAAAGTACTACTAGAATGGGAAAAAAGCCACTGGATGAACTTACCCACAAACAAATTTGATCTTCTTTCTATTAACTATTTTTTTATTAATGTTGTTCATCCTCATCACTCATATTTTTTTAGTTGCGAAGCAATCAAACTGGAAAGATTATCTTCAACTTAGACTCCGTTTGATAGTAACATGAAAAATAAAAATAAAAATAATTAATTTGGGTGAGAAGATGGAAAATAAGTTAAGGCATATGGTGAGATTCTCTCCATCTCATAATAATTTTTATGAGTATATGTCCTCATTTCTCCTTTAATATTTTGTGGGGAAATTTTCTCCACCATCACCCAAAGAAAATTTTGTCATGGAAAAAAGCAAAGAGCAAAAGTTAATCTCACCACATCCTTCAACTTAGTTTCCATCTTCTCACATAAATTAGTTATTTTTCTTTTCATTTTCCATGTTGCTATCAAACGGAGCCTTAGAGTTGGTTAACTTTTAGCCATCATAAAAACAAATAGCTTAACAAAATATATTGAATAGTACCCCTCTCTCTTAAAAAAAATGTCCTCACAAAATTATTTATCCTCAATTACTTTAAAAAATATTTTATACGAATAAAATGCTTAGACAAAAATACTATAATTTTAAAACAAATAATGAATATAATTCACCAAAGATACATGTTTTCACTAATGTACTAATTAAACTAAAACGAATCATAAAATTTATCCTATTTTGTGGCAATATATGAAATAAAATGCATAATTTAGAGGGTTTTCCTATACATGCTTCAACCCCTTAGAAGACGAAGATACATAAAATTAGGGTTCTATGATAGGAGCAAACCCTAACATAACATATGTAACATCGAACACCATTAGTTAATGAAAAACTAAAGATAAATGATATTTTAGGCTTCTTCAACTAAATCCTAATTTGATTTGAGCTCTGTTTAATGCAAGATACTTCAGAGGGAGTGATTGCGAAATAAGATATTGAGTGAGAGAGAGGGGGCTTAAATAAAAAGGTTAGGCTTCGAATGTTAGAGCTCTTTGATGTTTACATCTTTCATGTGATTTAATTTTTGCATTATTAGGTTTAATTTGTTGTTAAAATAATTAAAGTAACGAGAAATTTATAGATGCAATGGTGAAAATTGTCCAAGAATTGCAATGTGCATGACCCTATTGGCAACCTAAAAATCAGACCATCAGAAATTGTTGGTTTTGGTGTTCTAATCTATATTAGAAGAAAAAATCTACAAATTTAACATAAGTAGAGATCGTATATTTCTTCAAGGTTTTGTTTGTCTTAAATTAAGAGTATACTTTAATTTATTCATATTCTAAAGATTGTACCAATTTCAAATTAATGGATGGTTGAGAACACAATATTTGAGCATTATGAAATTGGGCAAGGGCATGTTCTTTTCACGTGGTTTTGACATAGGATTTGGTAAATCATGTAATTTATATAATTTAGGAGTATTCTTTTGGGATAAGTCTCGATATTTTAAAATTCCGCCAAATTTTGAATTCATGTAAATTACGTGATTTCAAAATCTGCTTAAAAGGTTGGGATTTTGGAATCCTATATTAAATTACAAAGTTTGAATTTGACCAATCTCTTTTTAGTCTTATCTTTCCTCTACTATTGGTAACTAAAACTTTTTTCTCCAACTAAAATACTTAAATGGATAAAAATTTCATGTAAACTCAACTTACATTACTATATTTTAAAAATTTTAATTTCTTTTTTTAAAAGAACACCTAAATTGGAAATTATGATATTTTAAACTCTGTAAAAATCTTATGATTTATCAACGCGCGTGATTTTAAAATTTTGTGAAAAAAACACAACCTAAATTGATTATGTATTAAAAAGAGTAGTTAACATTTAATTCATAATTATATTTTTACTTTCAATAGAGATATTGGGAGACAAAATGAGAACAAAGAGATGAAAGAACTTTCAAAACTTCATATTTTTCCCCAAAATATAATTATTGTCAATTACTTTATCTTTTAATTTCGGACAAAAAAAATCTTTTAATTTCAGTGATGTGTATACAACTTTGGGTGGGCTGGCAATGGAAAATGGCCACGAGGTGTGGGGTTGGCTAAGGCTGGGTCAGAGGTGGGCTAAACCTTATAAATTTTTTTCTTTTAAACAAAGTTAGCTGTTGGTTCTTTTTTCATTTCATCCTAAGGGCCGCTGATAAACGCATAATATTGTCATGCATAAGCTCTTTCCCAGAGTCGCATGACGCGTTTGTTGCTTTAATTATGCCTAATTATCCACTTATCTCGAGATTAGTGTCTTGGCGAGTTTTGTATCTAACATCGTCCCGCTAGGTGTGCTTTTGTTGTGTTTCTATGTGTTTATAGGCATAGGATGCAATGGCCTTCGAATGATTGATCAAGCGCTAGCCAAAAGCTACAAAAGTGCTGATTTGGAGAATTTCCAGAAGCATGATCGATCATGGAATCCCATGATCGATCATGGTGCAAATAATATTCAGGCAGAAGACCCCATGATCGATCATGGGTTGGCCATGATCGATCATGGCCCTGGAAACTTGGCCATTTCACACCCAAAATGGGCTATTTTAGTGGTTCAAGTTATTTTAGATATTTAGCTAGATATTTTGCTACCTTTTAATATATATTATTTCTTTTACCTTAAGAGAGATGATTATCTAGTTTTTATTTTTTTTTGAGAGTTCTAGAGAGAGGGGAGAGCTCACTTGTTGATTGTTCTTCATTTCTCCATTGTAAGTGCTTAATTTGTAAGAATGATTTCTTCTTCTATGATATTTGTTCTTGCATCTATTATGGAGTAGTCTATTTCTAAGGTTACGGAGGTTGATTGTGATATGATTTTTGGCGATTAATGGCTCAATCCATATCTAAAGTTTGATAAATATTTGTGAATCTTCTTCTTCTTCATCATATCTTCCATTATTTCAAGCTTTCTAGGTATTTTCATATTAAGTTAAGACTTTATATGCCTTGTATATTTAGTTCTTGGTTGTTAATGAGCATACAACATATTTCTATGGTTTTAGAAAGCTTGTAGTCCCTTTCCCCCATCCATGGAGGTTTTCCCTCTTCATAGAAATTATGAATAGTTCTTAAAACTCCATAGATGGATTTTAAATTTGTTTAGCTTATCTTTGATTCATTTATTGATATATTGAGTGCTTCTTACACTTTATGTGATACTTAGACTCTTTATGTTCTACCATATGTAATAAACGATGAGTTGACTAATTTATCCCATAAACTTTATTCCGTTTCATTGTTAGGATTCACTTTATAATTTTCATTCTTTAAATCATGAGATTACTACACTTGCTTTATGTTAAATCGTTTAATGATGAGTTTGTCATATCTATCTCGGATTAGCCTCATCGGGAATGGGTTGCCTTGCTTCACACCCGTAGCTAAGAGGTAGGAATGATAACCCCGTCTTTGGTGGAATGTCGTTTGTCTCTTTCTCGATATAGCTTCAACTCGGGAATGAGTCGCCTAGCGTCGCACCCTTTGCTATTGAGAGATACACCAACATTCCCCATATTTTGAGAAATCTTGTGTTATAATCTTTGTATGAGCGAGTGATCACCGTCTCTTTAATCATAACTAACCTCCAACTACCTTAGTGCTTTCTTATTAATTTTCACAACCATTTTACATTTACGTTGTTCGATAACCATTTCATCTTACAAGAATCAGAAAACACTTTAATCCGTAATCCATTCCATTCCTTTTCACTTATCCCTGTGGTTCGACACTCGGACTTCCGAGACTATATTACTACTTGACGAGCCTGCACTTGGGCTTTAACACAACACACTATTTCGGTTGCGTCAAGTTTTTGGCGCCGTTGCCGGGGAATAAGGCAAAAGGCGAATTTCGGTTTTTGTACAAAACCATTCTGTAAGTATTTCTCTCCATTTAATTAATTTATTTTTCTCCCTTATTTTTGTTTGATTTTGTAGAATTCCCGAGGAGCGATTCGAATCATTGTCCAAGCCCATGCAAGGGCGACTGTTTGTTGACATTCGAATTAGCCCTCCCACATCTCCAAGAATGGCAAACCAAGGTAGAAACGAGGATCTCAAGAGCGATAATGAAGGGGAAGGGGCCAACAATGTTCCTCCTGTTAGGACCATGAGAGACTACCTTCAACCGCCTCGGGCAACTTCAAACTCATGCATCGTGCTTCCTGCTGGCCAAGCCGGAGCGTTCTCTTTCAAACCTGGTATGCTTCAACATATCCCTTCTTTTCATGGTATGGAGTCGGAAAACCCATACTTGCACTTGAAAGACTTTGAAGAAGTCTGCTCCACATTTCGTGAGGCAAATATTAATGAGGATGTCATGCGTTTAAAGCTCTTTCCTTTCTCCCTAAAAGACAAAGGAAAAATTTGGTTAAATGCTCAAAGACCGCAATCAATTCGGTCTTGGCAAGAACTTCAAGCGGAATTTCTAAAAAAATTCTTTCCCGTGCATAGAACCAATGCTTTAAGAAGGGCGATATCTAATTTTTCGCCAAAAGAAAATGAAACTTTTTATAAGTGTTGGGAAAGATACAAGGAACTTCTAAACGCATGCCCTCACCATGGTCACGAAACGTGGAGCCTTGTTAGTTTTTTCTATGAATCTCTCACCCCTGATATGCGTACGTTTGTTGAGACCATGTGTAATGGTCAATTCTTAAGTAAGAATCCCGATGAGGCTTTATTGTATTTTGATGAATTAGCGGAAGGTGCCCAAAATTGGAACACCTATTCCGAGGAACCCAAAGCAAAAACTCAAGGAAGGGGTGGGTTGTACCAAGTGTCTAATGAGGATGACATGGGTGCGAGGTTATTCCAATTGTCTAAAAAGGTAGAGGCAATGGAAGCAAGTAAGCTTAAGGAGGTCAATGTAGTATCCTCGAGTCAGTTGTGTGTCATTTGCGAAAATTCAGGACACACTACCGAGGATTGTCCTACCATTCCCGCTTTTCGGGAAGTCCTTAAAGATCCCGCCCAAGTCAATGTTTTGCACCAGTACAACCAAAATAGCAACCAAAATCGTAACCAAAATGATCCTTACTCTCAAAGGTACAATGAGGGATGGAAGAATCACCCCAATTTCAGTTGGGGAGGAAATCAAAGTCAGAACCACAACCAATATCATCAGAACCAAAGGCAACAACAACCTCAAAACTCTTTTGTTCCACCTCAAAATCAAAACCCCAACCAAAACTTGGAAGCTTTGTTGAGGTCATTTGTGGACAAAACGGATCGTGATGTAGGTGAGTTAAAAACTCAAATGTCTAAACTCACCACCGCCCTAGCTACTCAAGAGAAGGGAAAATTCCCCTCTCAACCTTTAGTTAATCCTAGAGGGCAAGTTCAAGTCATAGAGGGAGGAGAGTCTAGCACCAAGATAGAAGAACTCAAATCTATCACGATCCTGAGAAGTGGAAAGGAGGTAGACAAGACTATTGTTCCTAAAACCCCCAAGGTGGCGGACATAGTTAAATCTACAAGTGTTGAGGAGTCGGAGGTTGAACAAGTTGTGAGTGACGAAAAGAGAAGAGAGGAAGAGAGACGAGGGAAGGAGGATCTTGAAAAGATCAAAAATGGGATCAAAGTCCCATTTCCGGAGAGATTGAACCAACCGTCCAAGTCTAATACCGAGATTTTGGATGTCTTTAGGCAAGTGAAAATCAACATTCCATTGCTTGACGCGGTCAAGCAAATACCTTCGTACGCTAAGTTCCTCAAGGACTTATGTACTACCAAACGAAGGTTGAATGTCAAGAAAAAGGCCTTTATGGCGGAGCAAGTGAGCTCCCTCATGCAAGGCACGAGAGCCCCCAAGTTCAAAGACCCCGGTTGTCCCACAATTTCGTGTATCATAGGAAATTGTAGGATCAAGAATGCATTGTTAGATTTGGGAGCAAGTGTGAATGTGCTCCCATACTCGGTATATCAACAATTGGGGTTGGGTGAGTTGAAACCCACGAGGGTTACTATTCAATTAGCGGATCGATCCGTTAAGATCCCAAGAGGGATAGTCGAGGATGTGCTTGTCCAAGTCGACAAGTTTTATTTTCCGGTTGATTTCATCATCCTCGACATGCAACCTGTGTCAAATCCCACCAATGAGATTCCGGTCATTCTCGGACGACCATTTCTTGCTACTTCTAATGCCATAATAAATTGCAAGAATGGAATCGTGAAGTTAACATTTGGCAACATGACTCTAGAGCTAAACGTGTTCTCTTTGAGCAATCAAAGAGATGACGATGATAATGAGGAAAATGAACACGTGAACATGATAGAGTCATGTATCCAAGACCACTTTGTGGCAAATTTTGAATCGGAGTCAACGGAAGGTTATCTAACCACTTCCGATGAACCCGAGGATTGTATGCAAGTGTTTTCTTTGTCTGACAAACAGGTTGAATCTTCGGAGAGAGAGGAAAACACATCGTCGTCCACCAAAACGCACGAAGGAAAGATGGACCTTAAGCTATTGCCGAGCAACTTGAAGTATGCCTTTTTGGGAGCTTCAGACACTTACCCTGTCATCATATCGTCCGAACTTTCGGATGACCAAGAGGTAAGGTTAGTCCATTTGCTTGGTAAATACAAAAAAGCTTTTGGTTGGACTCTGGCCGACCTTCAAGGCATAAGCCCTTTGATTTGTACACATAAAATTCACTTGGAGGATGGGGCAAAAACATCGAGACAATTTCAACGCCGGTTGAATCCTAACATGCAAGAAGTGGTTAGGAACGAGGTGTTGAAATTGTTGGATGCAAAGATCATCTATCCAATCTCGGATAGTAAATGGGTTAGTCCAACTCAAGTGGTACCGAAAAAATCAGGTCTTACGGTAGTCAAGAACGAATCAAATGAGTTGATTCCGCAAAGAGTCACCACCGGGTGGCGAATGTGCATTGACTACCGTAAACTCAACGAGGCAACTCGTAAAGATCATTTCCCACTACCCTTTTTGGATCAAACTCTAGAAAGAGTAGCGGGCCATGAATATTACTCTTTCCTCGATGGTTTTTCCGGGTACAATCAAATTGAGATTGACCTAGATGATCAAGAAAAGACCACCTTTACATGTCCCTTTGGTACCTTCGCTTATCGAAGAATGCCCTTTGGTCTATGTAATGCACCGGCCACTTTCCAACGGTGTATGCTGAGTATTTTTAGTGATATGGTGGAAAGGACTTTGGAAGTTTTCATGGATGACTTTACCGTCTATGGTAAGTCATTCGACAATTGCTTAGCTAACTTGGAACAGGTCCTGGAAAGATGCGTGGAAAAGCAATTGATATTGAATTGGGAGAAGTGCCATTTTATGGTCACCAAGGGAATCGTATTGGGGCACATCATTTCATCGGAAGGAATTGAAGTAGACAAAGCAAAGATCGAACTGATTTCTAAACTTCCTACACCCAAGAATGTAAAAGATGTCCGATCATTTCTGGGACATGCCGGGTTTTATAGAAGGTTTATCAAGAACTTCAGTTCCATTTCCAAGCAAATGTGCAATCTGCTTCTCAAGGACGCACCGTTTGAGTGGAACGCCAAGTGCGAGGAAGCTTTCGTCTCTCTGAAGCATATGCTCACCACTGCACCGATTATGCAGGCACCGGATTGGAGCTTGCCATTCGAGCTCATGTGTGATGCAAGCGATTATGCAGTTGGAGCGGTTCTTGGTCAAAGGAAAGACAAGAAACCGGGTGTGATATACTATGCAAGTAGGACTTTGAATGATGCGCAAATGAATTACACCACGACAGAGAAAGAGCTCCTGGCAATTGTCTTCGCCTTGGACAAGTTTCGATCCTACTTGATAGGATCGCCCATCGTTGTCTTCACGGATCACGCAGCATTGAAGTACCTGTTCACAAAGAAGGATGCCAAGCCGCGACTTCTTAGATGGATACTCTTGTTGCAAGAATTTCATTTAAGCATCAAGGACAAAAAGGGAGTCGAGAACGTGGTGGCCGATCATCTATCTCGACTCACTTTCACGAACAACACCGAAGAAAGCCCGATCCAAGACTCGTTTCCGGATGAGCAATTGTTAGCAATCTCAACACTCCCATGGTATGCAGACATCGTGAATTATCTGGTGACCGACAAGATACCGAAGTCATGGGTTGCGCAAGACAGAAAAAGGTTCTTGAGGGAAGTGGGTCGATTTTACTGGGATGAACCGTACCTATTTAAATATTGTGCGGATCAGATCATCCGACGGTGCATCCCAGACGAAGAAGTGGAGAGAGTTCTGTCCTTCTGCCATTCCGAAGCTTGCGGAGGACACTTTTCAGCAAAGAAGACAACCGCTAAGATTTTGCAAAGCGGATTGTACTGGCCGTCGCTCTTCAAGGATGCACAACGCTTCTGCAAGGCATGTCAGAGATGCCAAATGCTTGGAGGGATCTCCAAGAGGAATATGATGCCTCTCAACCCAATTCTGATGATCGAAATCTTCGACTGTTGGGGCATCGACTTCATGGGACCTTTCCCATCATCCTACGGTAACCTTTACATTTTAGTTGCCGTAGATTACGTTTCAAAATGGGTAGAAGCCCAAGCGTGCAAGAAAAATGATCACAAAGTGGTGATCCGATTTCTGAAAGAACACATTCTTGCACGTTTTGGCACCCCCAAGGCAATAATAAGCGATGGCGGTACTCACTTTTGCAATAAACCGTTTCAATCATTAATGCAAAAGTACGGTGTAAATCACAAAGTATCGCTCGCTTATCATCCTCAAACTAATGGTCAAGCCGAGTTGGCAAATAGGGAGATCAAACAGATTCTAGAGAAAACGGTAAACCCGAACCGCAAAGATTGGTCGTTGAGACTGACCGATGCACTTTGGGCTTACCGTACTGCGTACAAAACAACTCTAGATATGTCTCCCTATCGTATAGTGTACGGAAAACCATGTCATTTGCCAGTAGAGTTGGAACACAAATCATACTGGGCAATTAAGATGGTTAAGTGCGATTTGACAAAAGCCGGGCTTGACCGTAAGTTGCAAATTAATGAAATTGAGGAGTTAAGAAGAGATGCTTATGATAATGCAAAAATAAGCAAGGAACGTGCCAAAATCTTTCATGATAAATCCATTTTGAGGAAAGAATTCAAACTTGGGCACAAAGTTCTTGTTTATGACACTCGATTGCATCTCTTCCCCGGGAAGTTAAAGTCTCGTTGGACCGGCCCCTATGTTGTCCGTCAAGTATTTCCTTTTGGGGCTGTGAATGTTGAGGATCCCAAAACCGGCTACATTTTCAAGGTGAATGGACAACGTCTTAAGCCGTTTTTGGAATTCCCAGTTCGAGAGGAGTCCACCCCTCTCGAAGACCCGACTTATGCCTAAAGGCATGGGTCGATTTTGTAAATAATGTTTGTTTTTGTTAGTGTTTTTGAGTTTCAGGAATTTTCATCGAAGAGTCGGGTGTCATTAAGTCTGAACGGACCAAGTTGAGGGGAGAAATAAGGTGTTTTAGATCAAAGAAAGCAAAGAAAATTTTTGGTTGGCAGATTGGTCCATGATCGATCATGCCCTACCCATGATCGATCATGGGTGAAAATTTTCTCAGGCAGCATAGAGCATGATCGATCATGTAATTCCATGATCGATCATGGAAGATGGAGCATTTGGTCAGAAGGCAGCATGATCGATCATGGAAATCCCATGATCGATCATTGTACAAAAGATCAACTGGGCAGAATGACCCATGATCGATCATGGGTATACCATGATCGATCATGGTCCCGTAATAAAACAGGGGCGCCGTTTCTAAAACCCCCATTTTGCACTTCCCCTTCTCCCAAATCTCTTCCAAACTCTAGCTTCCCCCCCCCTTTTTGATCCCAAACCTTCCCCAAACACCATTACCAACCTCCCCCACCTAGAATCAACCCTCAAATCTTCCAATTTCAAACCCCAATCATCAAACCCATCTCAAAAATCACCTCTTCCCTCTCTCATCACCATTTTCGAGCCCTAGCATCTCAAGGCTTCAAATTCCTCCTCTCCACCTCCTCTAAAGCATAGCACTCCTCCATTATGTCTTCCTCAAACCCTCCCACTAAGCCGCTTACCATTGAAGCCGCGAGAGGCGGCTATCGCGGATTTTGGAGCCGTCAAGAATTTGAGTGGTGGAACTACGCCTTCAAAACGAGGACGATAGTGATAGAGAGGCCGGTATTCATCGGTACGCTGGACGATTTCCCCCAGCGAGCAACGTTTGAGCAATATCCGGGGTGGATTAACTACTTGCGTCAACCAGGTACTCAATGTAATCTCACCATTTGTCGTGAATTTATTGCAAGTTTGATTCAAGTTCCCGATACACCATATACATATGTAGCTCATGTTCGAGGCAGAACGGTTCCGTTTAACCTCGAAGTTTTGACTGAGATTACGGGAATCTCAGCTTTGCCACCTAATGCTCATGACCTCCCCTATTCGGACACTACCAACTATTTAGAGCCGATGCCTAACGATCTAGCCACATTTCTAGCCGGTGAACCCAGAGAATGGATTGGGAACCAATTCGATAGGAGCCACATACGTGAGGGATTTAGAACTCTTTGGCTGGTAATTGCCAACGCTTTGGACCCAACTTCCCATACCCAGCACATTTACCCGTCTCAGGCTTATGTACTATACGCCATAGCAACGAACAAGCGCTGCTGCTTGTTGCGTCATATCATTGGGCGAATAGCGCGAATCATCGATTTGGTCGCCCACAATGAAACAATCAAATTTGGGTCGTTGATCACTAAGGTCTGTTTGCGAGCGGGGGTAATTGAGAGAGCCGACGATGAGAAGAAAATGCCTAGGGCACCGCTGAATAGGTCCACCCAAACTCGAGCCGCTGGTCAACTGAGGAACAGGCCGAGTTCTTCCACAGCCGCACCACAACAGGGTGATAGCGAAGAAGAAGGGGCTGAAGAAGCAGGAGCGGATGTTCCGGGTACATCAAGGCGTAGAAGAAGGGCAAGCTCTGGGCCTGTGGATGACAATAGGGAGTTCATTAGAGAGCAGTTTGAACAAATGACTGCCTTGATCCACACCGGATTCGCGGGTGTCAATGAGAGGGTGGAGATTATGATATCGCGACAGGACCGTCTTCAAGCAGAGATAGCAGCCCAAGTCGAGGCAAGAGTTGCAGAGCAGATGGCAGCTCAGCAGGAGTTCATACGCCAGCAGTTCGAGGCGTTGTACGGTCGATTCCCTCCACCCCCACCTCCCGACATGTGATGCGATTTGCCAAATCCTGAAAACTCTTTTATTAGTTATATTTACGCTTAGCTTTATTTTATTTCTTTTTGGGTTGTATTAGAACTTTGACATGATGTTAACTTTAAAACTTGGTTTTAATGATTGAATGTTATGGTTTTTGCTTTTGAATTCTAATTCTAACCCGTTTTGTGAATAGTTTTTGTTTATGTCTTATTTTTGTCTCATGGGAAGCAAAGCCAAAGTAGCCCTTCCGTGCGTTGTTATTTGTTCTCTTTTCATTGAGGACAATGTGTGTTTCAAGTTGAGGGGGGTACGTTATTTTGTGTTTATTTTGTTTGGCTTGCTATTGTTCATTTCCATGTGTAGTAGAATTTTTTTTTGAGAAGTTTGAAAAGTGATGATTGATTGATTGACTTTGTTCAATGAAGACCATTGTTTCATTAGCTTTTGGCATGAATTCTTTGATCAAGATAGGAATTTGAATGATAATCTAAATTGCCTTGCTCCACTTAGTCTCATATCCCGTTATATTCTCATGCTCCTCATGCTAGATTGCTTCGGTTGTTTTCATTTCGGTAATAACACTTAGATTTATTTTCATTGAGAGAAGAGAAATTTTTGTCCAAAAATAATGGAAGCTCTTTCGAAAAGATCCTCCAATGAGAGGACAAAAGCATAGCACTTTGACAACTTGGATGACTTTTATCCTAATATTGACTTAAAGCTTCACTTGACTAAATATTAAGTCTCTTTGTCTAATATTACGGATGGGTAAAGGTTACCATATGGGAAAGGGTGAATAGCTTCCTTTAAGCTCCAATGAATGAGCAGTAATGAGAAATTTCATAAGTGAGACCGCTGCCCCTCATAGAGATGAAAACCGCCCTGATCTAATTTAGCAAAAATTTCCAAGAAAAGATAAAGAAAGTGTTTAGAATTGATAAATCTCGGAGCTTTTGTTTTTGAAAAAGTTCTCTCTTCCTTCTCAAATGACTATGACTCTTTGTGTTTATATTGAATTGCTTGAATCGAAGTCTAGTATGTGAGCATTGGAGAATATGGGATTGTGTTCTAAAGGAGATAGGCGAATTATATGATCATTCAAAAGTCCGTCATTCTGGAAAATTGATAGTAATGCCTCTTGCTTTGCAAATTGAAACTTGAAACTTCATTCTCATCGTTCATCATGATCAAACTTCTGATGTTTGTAGGTATCATTTCTGAAAACCTTCACGAGATGCAACTCGTCTTCTTTGGGAACTTAGAAGTTAACAATTTTTTTTGTTTAGCATAGTGCTTTTGTAATTATATATTTTTGTCTTGCTAAGGGACTAGCAAGAGATAAGTTGAGGGGAGTTGATAAACGCATAATATTGTCATGCATAAGCTCTTTCCCAGAGTCGCATGACGCGTTTGTTGCTTTAATTATGCCTAATTATCCACTTATCTCGAGATTAGTGTCTTGGCGAGTTTTGTATCTAACATCGTCCCGCTAGGTGTGCTTTTGTTGTGTTTCTATGTGTTTATAGGCATAGGATGCAATGGCCTTCGAATGATTGATCAAGCGCTAGCCAAAAGCTACAAAAGTGCTGATTTGGAGAATTTCCAGAAGCATGATCGATCATGGAATCCCATGATCGATCATGGTGCAAATAATATTCAGGCAGAAGACCCCATGATCGATCATGGGTTGGCCATGATCGATCATGGCCCTGGAAACTTGGCCATTTCACACCCAAAATGGGCTATTTTAGTGGTTCAAGTTATTTTAGATATTTAGCTAGATATTTTGCTACCTTTTAATATATATTATTTCTTTTACCTTAAGAGAGATGATTATCTAGTTTTTATTTTTTTTTTAGAGTTCTAGAGAGAGGGGAGAGCTCACTTGTTGATTGTTCTTCATTTCTCCATTGTAAGTGCTTAATTTGTAAGAATGATTTCTTCTTCTATGATATTTGTTCTTGCATCTATTATGGAGTAGTCTATTTCTAAGGTTACGGAGGTTGATTGTGATATGATTTTTGGCGATTAATGGCTCAATCCATATCTAAAGTTTGATAAATATTTGTGAATCTTCTTCTTCTTCATCATATCTTCCATTATTTCAAGCTTTCTAGGTATTTTCATATTAAGTTAAGACTTTATATGCCTTGTATATTTAGTTCTTGGTTGTTAATGAGCATACAACATATTTCTATGGTTTTAGAAAGCTTGTAGTCCCTTTCCCCCATCCATGGAGTTTTTCCCTCTTCATAGAAATTATGAATAGTTCTTAAAACTCCATAGATGGATTTTAAATTTGTTTAGCTTATGTAGACACCCCGATCCGTGACCCCCGCAAGAACCCTAACGACCTCCGAGAACTACTATTTTGGGTCCGGGACCCACCCGAGGACCCGGTACTACACTAGGAGGGTTTGTCGCCCGACAAACTTGTTTTTTAGAGAGATTGTCGCACGACATATCACATTGTCGCGCGACAATCCCTGATATGTCGCGCGACAATTCCACTATGTCGCACGACATTCCCCCTCTGCACCAGACCAACCACTTTCTGACACATCAATCTGTCAGAACCATCACTTCAGCCGTTTGTCGCGCGACATTCCCGTATGTCGCGCGACATATCACAATGTCGCGCGACATTCTCCTTTTTTAAGGAAATGTCGCGCGACAATCTCTCCCGAGCAGTATAAATAGGCCAACACCCCCATGGGTTCTAGACGGCAACTTCTCGCCACAATTTCTATACTAAAATTCCTTATTCTCTCTGATATTTTCTAATCTTTAAGCCTTCTCCGGAAGCATCTGCGATAACATTTATTTCCGCAAGAGTCTCGGATCTAATCTTGGCACCCGGTGTACCACCTTCTAGAGTCAGACCGCTGGAAATATTTCTAAGAGGAAAAGCTAATATTCGCCGGAGGTCTTCTCTGCCGTATTATATTTTCTCTCTCTTATTCTTATATATATCGTCGGGAAGGTAACTAAAGTCTCTTCTAGTAATTAAATAAGATATTTGTATATTAGTTTTATTGTAGACTTGTTTAAAACTCGATTTTTCTAACGGGGCGCTGCCCCGCACCCCGCGACCTGACCGGGCAGGTCGATCCCCGTCATAGTAAGCGAAGTGGCGACATAGTTGTGGTAGATTCCTAACGCGCTCGAAAATCAGGTTTTCATTAGTTATTTCCAGAAAGCAGTAGAATATCAGTAAAAGCATCCAAGTTTTCCAACATAGAGTAAACATATAAAACCACTAGAGACCGAAAGGGCGGAATGGGTGCTTAACACCTTCCCAAACCGTAATATAGTTCCCGAACCCTATAGAATCCTGGTTTCGTAGACAAACGTGTAAAGAAAGGCTTACCTGTAGCCTTTCCTCTTACACGACTATTTTGTCCGTTTTCTCGTAAAACGTACTGGCGACTCTTAACGAACCCTCTTGCATCTAGAAATAGGATAGAGGGACACCCGATATGAATTATCAACACATAGAAGCAAATGGAACAACGGAATCCTTTCCGATGTTTCAGACTCCCAGAACCAGGGGCCGAGACCCGGGGGTCGCATTTGCGGATTCTCACAGTGGCGACTCTGCTGGGGACCGAGAGAACTAGGCTCTTATGTGTGGTTTTTTTTTTTGTTTATAAATATGTTGATATGCATGCTTTTACTGCTTTCCCTACTTGCCCCCTGACGTGGCGCCTGGATTTTATTGTTGACCTGACCTAGAGGCGCAGTAGTGTCCATTCATTGACATAGACATATGTTTAGGATTTCCCCTTTCTGTTGTATTTGATTGTAAAGAAATATGTTTTCAAATAAAAATGGCGTTTTCAAAATACACCTCAAAGATAAGATATCTGTAATTAAATCTTTTGAAAACTCTTGTTTTCACGCACATCACTATTCATGCATGGATCTTACGAGTGTGATTTTTACCCCAAACCCTCGGAAGTATTATAAGTGAGTAGGGAGTTGGCTTGCTTGGGCCAACATAAACCGAAAGCATTTACTTCCACTCTCCTTGGCCAAGTACGCCCCCGAGGTATATCGAGTGACGAGAACACTCACGTACCCGGGAAGTATATCAAAAGATTCTTGCACGTACCCGCTCCTGGGGTATATCGCGAGGTCTTGCCAAATAGGGGGGAGCCTGAAGCCTTCACCTTGCATTACACCTGCGTTGCATATAGGAAGAGTCAAGATAGAACACTCTTATCTTTTTTATCAACCGTGAGGAGTTCGTACCGCATAGGGCCTTGTCATGTATATCTCCCCCAGATATTGGCGAGTACGGCCGGAGGTTGACCAACCTCCGTCATAGAAATTTACAACGAGATCAGCTCGTTGTGACTTTCCCCGGTACATCTCCCATGAAAAGCAACTCAAGAGGAGAGATATTCCCAATTTTCATAAAATCAAAAGATGAGTTTTTAAAAAAAAATTCGGGATAAGTAGGGTAACCCAAGGAGCACTTTGCTGCCTACCCTAAACTCCCACCGGGAATTCACTCAAGTTGTTGTTGATGTGTCTTTATAAACACCCGAAACTTGGTTTTCGTTGTTTTTCTTTCTTCGTGGTTTCTCTTGGCAGAAATGAATCACACCTCAGTCTTCCTTCATCTTCGCTATGTGGTATATCTACAGCCCTACGACTACAGTCTGGAAGGTTGGGCAGGAAGAGACTGCACCGGTAGATTAGTTCGACCGAGCACTCCGACTATGTCGACTTCCAATCTGAATGACTCAGAGATCCAAGCAGTTGATCCGAATCTAGCAGAGGTACCGAGGGCTCCGCCTACCCTAGAAGAATTGCATCGCCTATTAATAACCGTTAGTCAAAGCCTGGCCAGCATATCTACTGAGCAGCAGAACACCCGGGTTCGAATAGAAGGATGGTCAGCCGAACGAACTGCGCCACCGGGGTTTGAACGACTACCACCGAATCGAGATCCGAATCAAGGGCAATCATCACAAGTACTCCCCCCAGTCCAAGGCACCAACCCACAGCAAACAGGTCCTATCCCAACAGGCCCCATTCAAACTGACCCCAATAACTAGAACCAATGGGCCCCGGACTCCGGCCCTACTTATCAGCAACAAGAGCCACCCATCATCTGGCCGCAACCCCAAGTCCAACCAGGTTTCGACCCTCAACACCCACAATGGCCACAAATTCCTGCAGGACCTGTCCTACCACCAGCCATGGTAGCCCCTCCCAATGAATACCCAGATATAAACCGACTCCGGGCAGTATATGCAGAATCAGTTATAGCTCGAGAACAGCCCGATGAAGTATCTAAAGAGAGTGAAGAAATGAAAAAACTGAAGGAACAGATGAGGGTCCTGCAGAAGGGAGTTTCCCTAATGAAAGGAGCAGACGAGGTTACTGATATGAATGCATTCTCCCTCTACCCCGAGGCAAGACTACCACAGGGGTTCAAACTCCCATCTATCACCAAGTTTACTGGAACCACGCCCCCAAAAACACATCTGCAATCATATATCCGATCCATGCAAGTATCTGGCTGTGGAGAACCTGAGTTGGCCCAGGCATTTCATATGACTCTCACGGGGGCAGCCCTGAGATGGTTTTTTGATTTAGAGAGGCACCACACAAAAACTTGGGGGGATATCGTCAAGGAATTCATGGCTAAATACGGGTCCAATGAAGAGTTGGAGGTCACCCGTAAACACTTAGAGATGGCCAAACAGGGTGAGAAAGAGAGCTTCAGTGATTTTGTTACCCGTTGGAGAGAATTGGCATCCCAGATGTCCAAACGACCAGACGAAGAGGAGCAGTTAGAGATAATTCAGAAAAACTTCACTCCGGCTGTATTGACTTGTATGGGAAAGCACGTGTTCCCACATTTTCGAGCACTTTTAAGCATGGGATCCCAAGTAGAAGAAGAGTTGGCCAGAAAGGCGGACACCCAAACAAGGAAGGCCTCATATACTGAGAAGAGCACAGCCACCCCCGTTGTAAACCAGCTAAGCTCTTATCCGTACCAACAAAATCCTTTTCAGCAGCAACAACCCCAATTAACGTGGCCTATACAAGCCGAAGCCCCCAATACATATCAACCCAATAAAAATAGAAAATTCAGCAACCTCCCCACAACCCTGACCAAAAGTCTTGAATTGCTACATAATGCGGGCCTGGTTACCCCACTCAACCCTCGTCCTCCACCAAATCCCGTCCCTTCTTCTTGGAGGATGAACGAGAATTGTTTATACCACCAATCTGTGGGCCATGACACAGATAGATGTTTAGCCCTCCGACACCGCATCCAAGATCTAATCGAAGAAGGAAAAATCCCCGCACCAGGCGGACCAAATATGGCCAACAACCCGCTAAAGTGAGTTAGCATCGCTAAATGAGAAACGGTAGAAGGCCGTGTATCGTCATTATGGGGCCTTTAAAATCGAAAAGTGAAGACTCGGGGTATTTGTGAGAACAATGTAGTTTTGAGAAAGGTTAGAGAAGCCGATAAGAGATCCGAGAGAAAAGTTCAGAACTGGGTCGTACATCGTTAAAGAAATCAACACAAGGAGAGCTGTAATAGCCGCAGATGTAGATGGTCAGACGCTACATTCAAGAAATATTATTATTAAAGCAATAGCATGTATAATCCAGAACTACGTAAACCTGAGCCCCAACTCACTTTTGTTTATGGAGGAAATACCACGGGGAACGTAGGCAACCTGAGAAGTTACTTCAGGCCCGGTTTAATTATTATAAAAACTTTTTTGTTTTATAAAAAAGAGCAGTTTTTCAAACTTCATAAACGGTGGTCCAGAACACCAAAAGTCAGTACATTTGTTATCTAGCACCCCATCTTAGCCCGGAAAGAAGCCACATCGTATCCTTAGCCACCAGTGCAACTTAAGCTTCATTTATGCCTCGGAGGGCTCTGAGCCCACGAACTGAAACCATTGCATTTGATAAGGGACGACAGCCAGATCTTCCTCCACCAATCACCAGATTGAACGAATGATATCAGCCCGGAGGGGCTAAGAAAAGCCAAACCATGCATAGTTGAATTACCGAGTCAGCCGTCCATGCCACTACACTCCACATATAGAGAAGTATGGGGAGTGGCAAGCTTGAGTTCCGAGGGTACCAAGGCATCTCGAGCTTTGGTATAAGAAAAGTCAACATTTATGTAGTGAGAGGACTTTGTTTCTACGAAGATAAAAGAGTAAGTGTGGGGATGAAGGAAGGAAGAGATGTGTATTTATCGGAGAAATCATGCACTTATACTCATCATTTGTCATACATTTCTCCAACAGACAAGTTCATTGTTGCCAAAAGAAATCACTTTTTCAATACTCACTTAGTTCCTTTCAATTTTGCAGGGGCCTGATGGTCATCATTTTTTATGTCATTATAGGCCTATTTTTCACCAGCATGTATTTCTTTACTCTGTATTGAACCCGAGGGTACTTTTATATAAATATGTGTAGGAAACCTGAGGGTACTTTGGTGTAATTACGAGAGATATAGGGTTATAAGGGTAAATTGTGTAATTTTCCAAAACCTGAGGGTACTTTGGTGTAATTACGAAAGACATAGGGTTATAAGGGTAAATTATGTAATTTTCCAAAACCTGAGGGTACTTTGGTGTAATTACGAAAGACATAGGGATATAAGGGTAAATTATGTAATTTTCCAAAACCTGAGGGTACTTTGGTGTAATTACGAAAGACATAGGGTTATAAGGGTAAATTATGTAATTTTCCAAAACCTGAGGGTACTTTGGTGTAATTACGAGAGATATAGGGTTATAAGGGTAAATTGTGTAATTTTCCAAAACCTGAGGGTACTTTGGTGTAATTACGAGAGATATAGGGTTATAAGGGTAAATTGTGTAATTTTCCAAAACTTGAGGGTACGTTGGTGTAATTACGAGAGATATAGGGTTATAAGGGTAAATTGTGTAATTTTCCAAACCTGAGGGTACTTTGGTGTAATTACGAGAGATATAGGGTTATAAGGGTAAAATTGTGTAATTTTCCAAAACCTGAAGGTACTTTTGTGTAATTACGAGAGATATAAGGTTATAAGGGTAAATTATGTAATTTTCCAAACCTGAGGGTACTTTTGTGTAATTACGAGAGATATAGGGTTATAAGGGTAAATTATGTAATTTTCCAAACCTGAGGGTACTTTAGTGTAAATACGGGAGATATAGGGTTATAAAGGTAAAATTATGTAATTTTCCAAAACCTGAGGGTTCTTTCGTGTAATTATGTGAGTTATATAATAAGAGGGTAAAATTATGTAATTTTTAAAAACCTGAGGGTACTTTGGGGTAATTACGAGAGTTATGGGCCTATAGGGAAAAAATATGTAGTTTTCAAAACCTGAGGGTACTTTGGGTAGTTATGAGAGCTATACGATTTTTTAGAGTAAATTACGAGAGTCCTTAAGGTTTGAAAGGTAAAAGTATGTAAGTTCCAAAAATCGGATGTTACTATTGAGATAATTATGTGAATTAATTAATGTTTGTTTAAACATGCAGGAAACTGCGAATCAGGATCAACAAAACAGCATGGAAAGTATCTGCAGCCTGCAAGCAATACTTTTACATATCAAGTTATCGAACATGTTCAAACACCACTTCACTAGTACATGCATAGCATACATTATCTTTCAAATAAGATCACCAAACACGAGCATGCACATTTTTAGCGCACTCCGCATCCTAGTAGATCACACCACGGTCACGATCTACCCTATCATCCCTTGTCAATAGCATGGGAACTGCATCAAAGAACACCCTGAGCATCCAGATACGGGAAAACTCGAGAAATGAGAAGCTAGAGAGAGAATAGGAGAATGAGAAGAAAAGAGCCCGCTTGTGGGACAAAAACCTACTCCATTGAACTGTCACATGACCAATCATATCTCAAACTTGGCATTTTTCGGTAGGGAACTTCAAGGTGGTTTTTTCTTGACTTTTGTGCAGAAAAAACACACACTCGCACGATAATATCGAATGCCATATTCTAAGTCGTTTTTTCAAATCGCGAGAGCAAACAGCCTACAAAAGAAATCCCTGATCTCTGGAAGGCTGAAATCTAGCAATGAGAATGAGAAAATATCAGATAAGACGGGAATAGAAAAAATTGAAAGAGTAGAAAAGAGAAAAATCCCGCATGAGCGCCCAGAGCGAGCGAGAGAAACAGAATTGTATAGAGTGGCAGGGAGAGCCACACCAAGAGTGACAGCTAGGCCAAACCGGCTCAGGGCTTCGTCTTGGGTGAGTAAGGCTCCTGATCACGCAAAAACGGGAAAAGAAGCTCCTGGCCAAAAACAGAAAAGACAGGAAAAGCTTCCCCGAACAAGGGAGAAATAAGGACATCGAAAAACAGAAAACGATGTGGGCCTGCGAAAATGCCTCAAAGATGGCCAATGAATATCAAAGAGATCAGAGACTCCTTCAAAACAGATTTCCTTCTCAGCTTGATAAAATCAGAAACGACTTAGAAACAAGCAAACGGTTGAATCATTGCTACGCACGAAGTACAAAAATCAAGAAATCCATCGTGAAAACTCCTCTTTTGGAATAAAATAACTTACAAAACAAGTTTTCAGTTTTTCCCAGAGAAAGCAAAACTTTTAGAATGGGTTTTTTAAACTCCCAAATTAGCTCTTTTCTCCTCTAGAGACCTCTCTCTTTAGCTTCTCATCAGTTGCCACTATAGAGAACCAAGCCTCTTTTCGAGGCACCCACGCAAACACAAGCCCTCTTCTCGAGGCACTTACATTCACGAAGCCCTCTTCTCGAGGCACTTACGCACACGAAGCCCTCTTCTCGAGGCACTTACGCACACGAAGCCCTCTTCTCGAGGCACCCACACATCGAAAGTCCTTTCCGGAGGCATCCATTCACATAAGCCCTTTCTACAGGCAAAACATCACTCACAAATCCTTTCTACAGGCACAAGCCCTCTCTAGAGGCAATCCATTCACATAAGCCCTCTGCGGAGGCAAACCAATCACTAAGCCCTTTTTAGGCGAAAGTCCTTTCCGGAGGCATCCATTCACATAAGCCCTTTCTACAGGCAAAACATCATTCACAAGTCCTTTCTACAGGCACAAGCCCTCTTTGGAGGCAATCCATTCACATAAGCCCTCTGCGGAGGCAAATCAGTCACTAAGCCCTTTTTAGGCGAAAGTCCTTTCCGGAGGCATCCATTCACATAAGCCCTTTCTACAGGCAAAACATCATTCACAAGTCCTTTCTACAGGCACAAGCCCTCTTTGGAGGCAATCCATTCACATAAGCCCTCTGCGGAGGCAAATCAATCACTAAGCCCTTTTTAGGCGAAAGTCCTTTCCGGAGGCATCCATTCACATAAGCCCTTTCTACAGGCAAAACATCACTCACAAGTCCTTTCTACAGGCACAAGCCCTCTCTAGAGGCAATCCATTCACATAAGCCCTCTGCGGAGGCAAACCAATCACTAAGCCCTTTTTAGGCGAAAGTCCTTTCCGGAGGCATCCATTAACATAAGCCCTTTATACAGGCAACACATCACTCACAAGTCCTTTCTAC
The DNA here is from genome assembly GCA_021464415.1 of Lonicera japonica. Classification (NCBI taxonomy): domain Eukaryota; kingdom Viridiplantae; phylum Streptophyta; class Magnoliopsida; order Dipsacales; family Caprifoliaceae; genus Lonicera; species Lonicera japonica. The sequence goes on along the minus strand of CM038466.1, from coordinate 34,651,891 downwards.
AGGCACAAGCCCTCTCTAGAGGCAATCCATTCACATAAGCCCTCTGCGGAGGCAAACCAATCACTAAGCCCTTTTTAGGCGAAAGTCCTTTCCGGAGGCATCCATTCACATAAGCCCTTTCTACAGGCAAAACATCACTCACAAGTCCTTTCTACAGGCACAAGCCCTCTCTAGAGGCAATCCATTCACATAAGCCCTCTGCGGAGGCAAACCAATCACTAAGCCCTTTTTAGGCGAAAGTCCTTTCCGGAGGCATCCATTCACATAAGCCCTTTCTACAGGCAAAACATCACTCACAAGTCCTTTCTACAGGCACAAGCCCTCTCCGGAGGCAATCCATTCACATAAGCCCTCTGCGGAGGCAAATCAATCACTAAGCCCTTTTTAGGCGAAAGTCCTTTCCGGAGGCATCCATTAACATAAGCCCTTTATACAGGCAACACATCACTCACAAGTCCTTTCTACAGGCACAAGCCCTCTCTAGAGGCAATCCATTCACATAAGCCCTCTGCGGAGGCAAACCAATCACTAAGCCCTTTTTAGGCGAAAGTCCTTTCCGGAGGCATCCATTCACATAAGCCCTTTCTACAGGCAAAACATCACTCACAAGTCCTTTCTACAGGCACAAGCCCTCTCTAGAGGCAATCCATTCACATAAGCCCTCTGCGGAGGCAAACCAATCACTAAGCCCTTTTTAGGCGAAAGTCCTTTCCGGAGGCATCCATTCACATAAGCCCTTTCTACAGGCAAAACATCACTCACAAGTCCTTTCTACAGGCACAAGCCCTCTCCGGAGGCAATCCATTCACATAAGCCCTCTGCGGAGGCAAATCAATCACTAAGCCCTTTTTAGGCGAAAGTCCTTTCCGGAGGCATCCATTCACATAAGCCCTTTCTACAGGCAAAACATCACTCACAAGTCCTTTCTATAGGCACAAGCCCTCTCTAGAGGCAATCCATTCACATAAGCCCTCTGCGGAGGCAAACCAATCACTAAGCCCTTTTTAGGCGAAAGTCCTTTCCGGAGGCATCCATTCACATAAGCCCTTTCTACAGGCAAAACATCACTCACAAGTCCTTTCTACAGGCACAAGCCCTCTCCGGAGGCAATCCATTCACATAAGCCCTCTGCGGAGGCAAATCAATCACTAAGCCCTTTTTAGGCGAAAGTCCTTTCCGGAGGCATCCATTCACATAAGCCCTTTCTACAGGCAAAACATCACTCACAAGTCCTTTCTACAGGCACAAGCCCTCTCGGAGGCAATCCATTCACATAAGCCCTCTGCGGAGGCAAACCAATCACTAAGCCCTTTTTAGGTGAAAGTCCTTTCCGGAGGCAATCCATTCACATAAGCCCTTTCTACAGGCAAAACATCACTCACAAGTCCTTTCTACTGGCACAAGCCCTCTCTAGAGGCAAATCACAAAACACAAGCCCTCGCCAGAGGCAAAATTACTCACAAAAGCCCTCCCCAGAGGCAATTTTCTTTCTCTTTTCAGATCAAAAGCCCTCCCAGAGAGGCACGCATGGTAGTCCTCCCACCTGAGGTTAAGCCCTCCCAGAGAGGCACGCATGGTAGTCCTCCCACCTGAGGTTAAGCCCTCCCAGAGAGGCACACATTGGTAGTCCTCCCACCTGAGGTTAAGCCCTCCCCGTGAGGCAAATGGTAGTCCTCCCACCTGAGGTTAAGCCCTCCCAGAGAGGCACACATTGGTAGTCCTCCCACCTGAGGTTAAGCCCTCCCAGAGAGGCACGCATGGTAGTCCTCCCATCTGAGGCAAGTAGAGCAAATCAAGCCATCTAAAAAAAGGGCAACGAGGTAACGAAAGCCCTCTTCAGAGGCAGAGTAAGTCCTTCCTACAGGCACAAGCCCTCTCCGGAGGCACTCACAAGCACTTTTTTCATACGCACACTCTTTTAGGGTTCTTGCGGGAGCCACAAATCGAAGTATCTTCCAGTCGCCTCAAGTCCTTGCAAGCAAGGAGCTTGAGTCGAGAGGGTCTGTAGACACCCCGATCCGTGACCCCCGCAAGAACCCTAACGACCTCCGAGAACTACTATTTTGGGTCCGGGACCCACCCGAGGACCCGGTACTACACTAGGAGGGTTTGTCGCCCGACAAACTTGTTTTTTAGAGAGATTGTCGCACGACATATCACATTGTCGCGCGACAATCCCTGATATGTCGCGCGACAATTCCACTATGTCGCACGACATTCCCCCTCTGCACCAGACCAACCACTTTCTGACACATCAATCTGTCAGAACCATCACTTCAGCCGTTTGTCGCGCGACATTCCCGTATGTCGCGCGACATATCACAATGTCGCGCGACATTCTCCTTTTTTAAGGAAATGTCGCGCGACAATCTCTCCCGAGCAGTATAAATAGGCCAACACCCCCATGGGTTCTAGACGGCAACTTCTCGCCACAATTTCTATACTAAAATTCCTTATTCTCTCTGATATTTTCTAATCTTTAAGCCTTCTCCGGAAGCATCTGCGATAACATTTATTTCCGCAAGAGTCTCGGATCTAATCTTGGCACCCGGTGTACCACCTTCTAGAGTCAGACCGCTGGAAATATTTCTAAGAGGAAAAGCTAATATTCGCCGGAGGTCTTCTCTGCCGTATTATATTTTCTCTCTCTTATTCTTATATATATCGTCGGGAAGGTAACTAAAGTCTCTTCTAGTAATTAAATAAGATATTTGTATATTAGTTTTATTGTAGACTTGTTTAAAACTCGATTTTTCTAACGGGGCGCTGCCCCGCACCCCGCGACCTGACCGGGCAGGTCGATCCCCGTCATAGTAAGCGAAGTGGCGACATAGTTGTGGTAGATTCCTAACGCGCTCGAAAATCAGGTTTTCATTAGTTATTTCCAGAAAGCAGTAGAATATCAGTAAAAGCATCCAAGTTTTCCAACATAGAGTAAACATATAAAACCACTAGAGACCGAAAGGGCGGAATGGGTGCTTAACACCTTCCCAAACCGTAATATAGTTCCCGAACCCTATAGAATCCTGGTTTCGTAGACAAACGTGTAAAGAAAGGCTTACCTGTAGCCTTTCCTCTTACACGACTATTTTGTCCGTTTTCTCGTAAAACGTACTGGCGACTCTTAACGAACCCTCTTGCATCTAGAAATAGGATAGAGGGACACCCGATATGAATTATCAACACATAGAAGCAAATGGAACAACGGAATCCTTTCCGATGTTTCAGACTCCCAGAACCAGGGGCCGAGACCCGGGGGTCGCATTTGCGGATTCTCACAGCTTATCTTTGATTCATTTATTGATATATTGAGTGCTTCTTACACTTTATGTGATACTTAGACTCTTTATGTTCTACCATATGTAATAAACGATGAGTTGACTAATTTATCCCATAAACTTTATTCCGTTTCATTGTTAGGATTCACTTTATAATTTTCATTCTTTAAATCATGAGATTACTACACTTGCTTTATGTTAAATCGTTTAATGATGAGTTTGTCATATCTATCTCGGATTAGCCTCATCGGGAATGGGTTGCCTTGCTTCACACCCGTAGCTAAGAGGTAGGAATGATAACCCCGTCTTTGGTGGAATGTCGTTTGTCTCTTTCTCGATATAGCTTCAACTCGGGAATGAGTCGCCTAGCGTCGCACCCTTTGCTATTGAGAGATACACCAACATTCCCCATATTTTGAGAAATCTTGTGTTATAATCTTTGTATGAGCGAGTGATCACCGTCTCTTTAATCATAACTAACCTCCAACTACCTTAGTGCTTTCTTATTAATTTTCACAACCATTTTACATTTACGTTGTTCGATAACCATTTCATCTTACAAGAATCAGAAAACACTTTAATCCGTAATCCATTCCATTCCTTTTCACTTATCCCTGTGGTTCGACACTCGGACTTCCGAGACTATATTACTACTTGACGAGCCTGCACTTGGGCTTTAACACAACACACTATTTCGGTTGCGTCAGCCGCTGGGCCAGGGCCCAAGTTCACCTTATTATACATTTTGAAAGTATAGAAACTATAGTCGAATCCACGTGTCACATTACAATTAGATTTTTTCGTAAAATTGTGTATATTTATTATATTACTCAAAATAAAGTTTCTTATTTTGAGACAATTAGCCAAATATTGTAGCAAATATCGGGATAGATACTATTAGGCAGAATCTGCCCAAAAACATTTGATCAACACTGCTTCCTTTAAAGAAAAGTTAGGAATTGCATGATTTAAAATTTTCGTTCCAAGAATCAGATGCTAAAGCTCTGATATAGTAATGTACCATCATAAGGTTTTTTTTTTAAAATTACTTAATGTTTAATCATCTTAATTAATTGTATTATTTGTTCCGAAATTATTATTCCCCTTAAACATCGTTAATTACTTGCATTTCTGTTTCTCCAAACTTTGAGCTGAAGTGCGACTTCCATATATATTTAAAAATTAAAAGAGAAGGTATAAATCCTTTTTCTTTTAGATATTAAAAATTCTAGTTTTAGGTGCAAACATTAAATAAAAATAACGACTTAATTGTATAAAAAATTTGATGTATAAAATTTAAATATCTTACACATTTAGACATATGCAAAGGCATAATTGGGCCTGGCTGGGCCAAAGGGCTTCAGCCCAGCACAAGAAAAGAAAAACTCGTTTAGATTTATTTTTTTAGGTTACTCCATTAGATATTTAATCATCCGTGTTTTATTTTTAATTATGTTTTAGTTAAATTATATATTTAAATTAATTTAGTTTAGCAGTTTTCTTTTCTTTTAAAAGTTAAGAGTATCTCCAACAGTTTTTTATAATTTTGTTTTGTATAAAATTTATAGGATTTGTAAATTTTTTTGTCTCTAGCCGTCTTTTAAAATACAAGTTTTTATAAAATACAATCCCATTTTTCAATAACACGTCATTTTTCTCTCTCTTCATTTTTTAAAATAAAATTTAAAAATATAATAACTTCAAATGTAAAATATGGATTTGATAAAAATTATATATTTGAAATATGTTCATTAATACATACAAATCAAGATCCATTGTAACTATAGTATTTAGAACAAATAATAATAATAAATTACTTAAATCAATAGTTAACAAGTATTGGATCTTATTGGTTATTTTAAAATTTACATAAGACTTTACAAAAGTACCATTGGAGAATTGTTTTTAGTATTCAAGTTTTTTTGTAAAAGTGGATTGACATATATGATTTACAAGTCAATTTTTACACTAACATTGGAGATGCTTTAAGATTTTGTGATAATGGCATCTACTCTTAGTGGTCCATTTTTTCCGGGAATTTTGTTGATAATAATTTATTATGTTATATTTGTGATTAGTGAGATTTATTAAAAGATAATTGTAAATAGATGTTTTTTTTAACCCTTTATATTTGTAAAGCATAAAATTATTATTGCCTCTTTACCTACACAAAAATTATTTGTATGCTAGAGTCAAACTAATCCTTAACTCTAAATTTAAAAAAGAAAAAAAAAAGCAGGAAATTTAAGAAGTCATTTAGACCAAGTGTTTAAATTTTTGTCACCATAGCTATATACATAAAGGTGTGCCCCTGAGTTCAGAAAATAGGATTCAACTAAAAACTCCCCAGGGCGAGTCCCTACAGATGTAAAATTTCTGATGAGCAGTAGTCGATACCTTCCACAAAGGGGATTGGTCGAGATGCGCGAAAGTTGGCCCTGACACCCCTAGCATAGAAAAAAAGAAGAAGAAAAAGGTATGTATCCTCTATGAAGACAAGAAATAAAGAAAAAAATGGACTAATCTTATACAACAAAGTTCACTAAAGAAATCTACATAGGTCTTATAAAACAACCTCATAACTACGAACATCCAAATTAAAAAAAAAGCACTTAGAAAATCAACTATTCAAAAATTGGCCTATGCATCTTTTTGGCTCCATCTTCTCAAATTATATTAGCATCGAAATGAAGGAACACTTTGAATATACTTGCAACAAGCCGTCACTTTTTTTTACCAGTTCTTAATACAAAATTCGGAGTCGGATTTCTTTCTTCTCCTCCTTTTAACTTTTGTCTTAGAATTCAACTCAACAGAAGAATTAGCAAGAGAATAAAAAGAATAAAAGAGATGAGCTAGAAGTACAAGCCAAGAGAGAGTTCAATGTAAGGCTCGGGAGTAGATTCAGCCCATATTGAAGAAGAGCCCAAGTCTTGAAAATTAATTTTGCACGTGGTGGATTTCAATAATATTAATAATTTTTTTAAGAGTTGAAATAGGGCCAAAAATTATCATAAAAGGTGACTCAAATCCTTTTTCAAAGTTGGCAGAGCTTCGTTATGGCAAGAAACAGTAGCACGGGAGTAAGAAAAACTGCACTATCCAATAAAATTTTGTTCGACTTAAAAGAATTTAGTTTTAGAAAATGTCAGACTATAAAAAATGGCTTAGCCCCTGTTTTTAATCCGTCTTGATTTGAATGGAAAGCAATATTTTTAATATTCAGGTAGAACTTTTCATTCAAGTTTAAATAAAATAAACCTGTTTGACCTATCTTATCTTGAACATAGTAGTTATTTTTTCATTAATGCCCGTACAAAACCTTATAATTACATTGGAGCGGAAAATATTCGGATTCAAGTTCAAATATACTAGCGAATAGGACTGATTAAAGTTTTTCAATTAAAAATGACTTTCGTATAGGGATGCGTTCTGATATGATTGGATTTATTTTTAAGCGGGTCATCTTTGTATTACCACTGTCTATGATGGGCCGGCAACTATTATGATATGGATTCAAAGTGTACTGACAAAATTTGTAAAGGAACAATTTTTTTTGTTTTTAATAGAATTTGGGCCCTATGAGGAGCCCATCCAAGAGTTTAAATTGTGTTTCTCCATACAATTAATACACAAGTTTCTTAACGGCTGGTTCTTGTTTTTAAATTTTTTTAACTTTCAGTTCACAATTTTTTTTTTTTTTGTTAAAGCTCAAAGTCCAAGTCAATTTTTAGATTACTTAATTGTCACCAATGAGAACTCATCTTTGAATACTGTAACTGAATAACGTAAGAAATACCAGTTATTGTGGTTGAGTAACCTGATCAATACCAGTTACTGTAATTAGGTAATTGAAGAAATACATGTTACCACAGTTGAGTAACGGGAGGAATACATGCTATCGTAGTTAGGTAATCAGAAAAATATCAGTTGCTATAGTTAGGTAATTTATTATTGTACTGAAATAACAGATTACTATAGTCATAAGGATCATACCGCAAGTTAAAAATCATGGAGTGTAAATTATTACATAAAAAAAAGTTGTGAACTGCAAGTAAAATATTGATAAAAGGAGGGATTGGCATTAATTATTCCTTAATACACATTATAATCATTATGAAAGATTGTTGTGAGAAAATTCCAAGATCATCTCACTGAATAAATTAAGAAGAGAGTTCATGGATAAAGAGAGGAACTAGAAGCAGCCAACTAGCCAAGAAAGCGACAATGTACGGCTTGGGGATAAAGGCTATGCTCCTACAAGATAATGATCCCAAGCATTTTTGCATCAAAGTCGTCATTCAGAACATTCACATAATTAAATATTATTGTTTCTGAAATATCTCTAAGCTAAAAGAATATTTTTTAGTGATGAAAACTAGTTTGTGCAAAGAAAAATGACAAAAACTAGGCTTGGTAATGTACTTACTACTTTTATCCTAAACAACACGCATGGCAGCTTTAGGTTATATAATGTCCAAAAATATACATTATTCTAACAACTTATTGCCGAATGTGTTAATACATTTTGGTACGTTATAATTGAGTCAGCTGTTAGTACTTCATATTGTTAAGATTGTATCTTTATTTTTGTCACACCTCGCCAATAATACTAAACTTGATTGGTAGCATATCACCGAGAAAAAAAAATTATTCGGCCCTTTTTTTAATAATATGTGGTGTATGTGCATAAGGAAAATAAATAGAATTTTTGGTGTTAAAAGAGTTGTAGTATTTGAAATAAAAACCAAGAGTGTCCCTATCATGCTCCTAAGATCCGGACCTCAAATCTGTTTTGAAAGTGGCTTAGCCCATAATGGCTAAAAACAGTAGCATCAAAAACCAAGAAAAAGTCCACTGTCCAATAAAATTTTGTTGGACTTAAAAGGACTTTATTTTGAAAAATGGGGGAGTGTAAAACATGGGCTTAGAGTCAAAAAAGAGCCCATTAGTGTGTGTGTTTTTAATAACAAATATAAGATATAATCTTTTTTATGCAATATGATTTTTTTTATAGATAATATGAATCAACAACAATAATAATAATGATGGATATACAATTATCATAATAAGGATGGACTAACAAAGAGTTTGACAATTACATCCAATTGTTGGTGTGATTTACAATTTGTTTTTCTTCTGTATATTTTGTTAATGATATTTCATAGTGTATTTGATAAATGATACTTTTCAGTTGAAATCTATATTATTCATATACTCTGCTAATGTTCTAATCTTTCTCAACAACGTTTTAAAAATCATATGTGTATCGCACGGATTTGTAACTAGTTTTTATACTAAAATAAACAGGTAATTCCTTCTAAAATTCTATCAAATGGAAATGTATCTTATATTTTTATTTTAAATAAGGATACACATTTTTGTTTGCCTAAAAAAATATATATGTAATCTTCGTTTACTTTCTTTAGCAAAGTGGTCCATCTGCCTCTTTATCAACAACATTTAATTTAATTGACTATATATTGGAATCTTTCCAGCCCAAAAACAAAAAAGGAAAAATAAAATAAATTAAACAAAAACCTTCAAACCTTGTTTCAAACAATTAAAGTATAATTTTTTTTCCTAATCCACTAAACCTTGTTCCAAATAATCCTCGTGTGTTATAAATGACCAAGTTGGATGTATTCTCTGTGTAGGAATCAAAATTTATCTAATTAAAAAAAAGGTGAAACTGAATCAAGTGAATTGAAAATGTGTATAAGAATTCTAAGTTCAAAGGAAATATAAACAACAATTAAATTTTTCAAAGAAAAAAATGAACCAACCCAAAAAAAAAAAACCAACAACGACCAACATTATACACTAGCTAGGCTAGCTAACCTACACTAGTTATGTTTGTAAAAATTAGATATATCTAATTTAAGCAAAAAGGAAAAATAAAGATGTTAAGTGGCTTAGATGATAAAAAGAAGTTTATTTTACTAATGTCTATTGTGTGTAAATTTTTATACAAAAAAAAATATGAGAATAAAATAGGTGGTTCAAAAGTCTATCATCAATTCACACAGCAGTTTAATTACTTCTTAACTTTATAATATAATATATTTTTACTTTAATTATGATCACTACATAATAGAGAAGTGTATATATATATATATTCTTTTTAGTTGCTTTTCACATTACTAAATAGATGAACTGAATTTAACAGCGACCCTTATCAAGTGATAATGAACTTTTCTATTTCTATATAATAGTTTACTTTATGGTCTAGCAATTGCAGTTGTAAAGGCTGGAACATAACTCTCAAAAACTACAATTAAATGCCATATTGTTATAGAGTTAATTTCAAAAAAAAAAAAATATCTACTAGAGTTTCTCTTTTCATGCACTGGGCTAAAGTCCTTTGGGTGACAAGTAGACTACTATATATTGTGGGTAAGTTCATCAGTATTCACATGGGGCTAATAAAATGGGATGAGACAATGGGTGTGTGTTGGTGTGTAATAATGGATACAATTTGGATTCTCTTTTTTCTTCAGAGAAGAGAACCCTACATTGGCATTATTAGTAATTCAATTAGTAGTGGGGAAGAAAGAGTGTTGCATTTTGCTAGTTGAAAACTCAATAACTACGCTCAAGGCAGACTCAAGATTTTGTATAATGGAATTACTTGAATTTATACTACATCACATCACTTTTTTGAGACTGTTTGGACTTGTAAAATACTTTTTTTCTGCTTATAAATCTCACATTCATTAATGAGTTATATTTTTATTGTATCTTGTAAAGATAAAACTCACATAATATATGTCGATAAAAATAAGTAGTAAGAATATCCGCTAAATATAACATTGTTAAGTAAAGTTTGTGAAGGTACACATACTTGGATAATTCTTGAGATTTGACTTAAAGTAACTTTTTTTTACTTAGTAAATTTTATTTTATTAAATTTTGGTTAAAATGGCAACTTATTTTTCGATCGAAGAAGTTAAGAAGTAAAAGTTAATTTTATTACATTTTTAATTTATTTATATAATATATATATATATATATTTACTATTTTCTATTATGTTATCAAATAGAGTATATGTATTGAAATAATTGGTCTAAATGATTTTTTTAAAAAAAAAAAAATCTAGATATAATAATTTGTTTGACTCGAACATTCACCTACTTTTTGGGTTAGGTAAAAAACAACAATCATCTTATGTTTTTCAATATAGAAAGGGTTGGAAAAATATTCATTTCAGGAAATGCTAATCTAAATTGGTATTTACATTTAATATTTAATTTAACTAAAATAATATTAACACAAAGTGCGCTGATTAAATATCTAATGGAGTTAATCTCAAAAATATATATATATATATATATCTAATGGAGTTTCTCTTTTCTTGCACTGGGATGAAGTCCTATGGCTCAAGGCCCGGGTCTACCTATAAGCCGATTAATTTATTTATTTTTTAAAATAAAATAAAATAAAAAACTATATATACACGAGCAGTATATATACACATCGCTAGTACAAAATAATCGAATTTGAATATATACCATGGAGTGGGGGTGACAATTTACCATTACCTGCAATGGAATCTAGGAAAGTAATTTCATTAGCAGAAATTTTTTCATCAGTTATGATTAATTAATAATTTTTACCATGATACATGCTCAATTATCACATCTTCTTTAGTAATTCAAATAATTATACATGTAATTATGTATATCCATCTACAATTACACATGTATGAACATAAACATGTTTAATCTTTAAGAATTTAACAAAATATATCACAAGAAAACATAATTTAACATGAACCTCTAAGACTTCAGGCTAGAATTGAACTTGATGGACCATCAAGATTCTAGGATTTTCTTCAATAACCACCGCTTTAAACTAGATTGAAGGTTATGCTGATGAATTCTTGAATTTTCCTATCCAAATTTGCAAAATTTCATCAAGCTAGATTTCTTAAAAAATCTTAAATTTTCTCCTCTAACCTCCTCTCTCCAGGTTTTCTCAATTCTTCTAGATTTCTCTTGGCTTAACTAATGGAGTTAAATATAGATGTAATATATGTAATAAGTTCCTCGAGTCAACTACTAAAATTTTGTTCAAACTTTGTTTTTCTCAAGCTCATGATCGATCATGCCTTGGCCAATCATAGCAAACTTTCAAACACACTCCTGTGAGTCTGGGAATCGAATTCAAAACATAGTCCCCATGCCTCAACATCCATGATGGATCATGCCCTCCGATTCCCAATATATTAATTCTCTAAACTTCAAAATTTCACTTAATTAAAACAAATATTCGACTAATGGCAATTTAATTTACGGGCTATTACAATTATCCATAACTTTGGGCCAAAATCTAATTTAAAAAACGTGTTGGGCTAAATATAAAGTAATTCAAATTCTTAGGGCTAAAAACAAAAAGGCCTATTTATCTCTTCAATTTAAACTTTAAAATATTTTTAGAATTTCATTGTAGAAAGATTCATGTTATTTTTATACAGAAAATAGTTCGTTAATATATATATGTACACGTATATACAACAATATTTTTATATATGTTTTGTTTCTATTTCTCAAGAAATAGTGCGGTGGCAGCTAGTACAGTAATATATATATATATATATATGTACACATTTTTACAAATTACTAACTAAAAATAAAAAAGTTATGTCATATAAATAAAACATAATAAAAAGTATATACTAAAACGTAATGGAATAATTGATTTTCTTAAAAACAGAACCCCACAAAAATAACAACCGTTCATACTTAGATTATGATTTTGCCGAGAAATTGTAACTTTTTGGGGTGTAGGAGAATGACATAAGAGCAAACCCCACCCCCTTTCCTAACTTTGCTCCTCTCTATATCTACTTGTTTTAATATTTGTAAATAAGATTTAGTTCGAAAATTAGACCTATGATATATTTTTTTGAAATTTGATGGAAATAATTTTTTATAATAAGTATATTATTTTTACAATTTTTTATTAATAAATTCAAGCCGTAACTTATTTACATTTTCATTTTAATTGATTCGTAGCACAACTAATTATTATCTAAAAAATTAGAAATAAAAAAAAAAAGAAGCATAAATTTTATACAATAACTCTAAAGGGACTAAGTAGTAAGTATTATGATTAAAAAAAGTGACTAAGATAATGTAATACTAGTACATTACTCAATGAGCAGTGGTGTACGCTGGAATTCAAGTCAGGAAGGCAAGCTTTGGAGGTTTAAAAAAATTTTAAAGCAGTTAAATGACGACAAAATCGTAATATAATATATATTTATTTATATACTTGATGTCTTACATTAATTGCATTTTTCCCTTCTTAACTATTGAGGTAGTAGCACTTTACTATATGAAATACTAAAGTTTGCAATTAATGCCACAAACTATTCAATTTGTTGCAATTGAGCCGTTCTGGTTGAATGTGTTAAAATTTTAAATAGTTTCGGGCCCAAATGTAATTTCAAATAAATGTAATTTTTAATTTGTTGTCCCCATTTCTAGTTACCATCTCCAGTCATCATCTCTAACAACTACCATCTCCGACCACCCCTGCAACCATGATCTCCACCCCTCTGTATATATCTTCCTATTTTCTTGACTACACATTTATCTTAAACCAAACACCCTTCTCCAAAACAGAGTAATACACAAAAGCAATTTTTATATATCTTTCCCTCTCCACAATCACAATTTATGATATATATATACATACATAATTCTTGCTGCAGCTTTTCTCTATATATCTTATTCCTATTTTCTTGGCTATCCATTTTTCGAAGTTATTAAAAATTTACCTCCTTAAAGTTTACCCGTTTTTGCACTTCAATCCATGAAATTTAATTTGCATACCTTTCATCCTTAAAGTTTGAATTTGATTACACTTTAGTCCAAACCGTTAGACTTTTGAACGGAAATAGTGGCAAAAGTCTAATGGTTTACTTGGGTTTTGGACTAAAGTGAAATCGGATTCAAACTTTAAGGATGGGAGTTATGCAAATTAAACTTCATGGATTGAAGTGAAAAAACGGGTAAACTTCAACGAGGTAAATTTTTAATGACTCCCATTTTTCATATTCTCTAAATCTAAAAAGCACCACTCTCCAAAAATAAAGTAACCCACAAAAATTAACCCAAATGAATCCATTTATTTCTCTATCAACTTTGTTGTTATTTGCAGTAACAAGCATTAGTAGTACCACAAGATTTCGAATTCCAATCAGACCCATTAATAATTTCAAACACTTTCAAAGCCAAATCATAAATGTTTTAAAACTTGAATCGTAATCATATTCAAACCCAAATAGTAATCCCATTTAAGCCCTAGATTTTAAAAAATAGAGAAGATATTAGACATAGAGAGAGATATGGAGAAATAAAAAGAGAGAGATGGATAGAGTAAATGAACACCGCATGTCGAATAGATTCCTATGGGTTGATTGTTGATGTAGGATTTGATTCCTATGATTTTCGAGTGAGAGAGTACACAGCAGAAAAAGAATGATGATGGTGCAATAAATGGGCAGATGATGTGGAAGAGAGAAGAGAGAAGGGATTTTTGATGTTGGTGGAGATAAGAGAGAATTGGGTTGAGATGGTGGCCAGAAATGGTGACAAGAGATTAAAAATTATATTTTTTTGCCTTCATTTATCCAAAATTACATTTGTGCCCAAATCTATATAAAAAATTTATCCCCTTCAGCCAAAATGAGTCAATTACAACAAATAGGATAATTGGCATTGATTGCTAATTTTAGGAGTTCATATAGTAAAGTGTTAAATACCCCAATAGTTTAGAGGGATAAAGTGCAATTAGCCTTAAGAAAAATATAAAATCACAACATATTTATTACAAGATACTTTTTAAAATTTCATATTTGGAATACGTTACTTATAAATGACAGAGAGATATAGTGGTGTTAACCTATGTTATTGAATAGTTAACCTACGTTATTGAATATGGGTATATTCAAATCATGATGTAGATCCCATTAATACTATAACCTTTTGTTTCATATTTTATAGAAGAAGGGGACTTAGTGATGAGTTTTTTTTCCTTGTGGGGGGTAAAATGCAAAAGAGTGTTAGTTAAGGGAAATATAATGCAATTTATTCTGATTTATTTAACCAAAGTTTGAAAATTATACGAACAACCCCTCGATCTAATTATTAGATTTTACACAAAGACCCGTAATATTATGAAAATCTTGAAAACCCGAATGGGAACATTTGACCCTCATCGCCGTTAGCTGTGTATGCCTATGTCAATGAGTACAGTGATAAAGTGCATGTCCCACCCACCTCTAATAAATTTATACCACTTCATAGTCCTTTTTTAAATCCCAAATTAAAGTGCAATATCACTATAATAAAAAGCTTTCCCTTAGGCAGTGTCATTTACAACCCCAAAATTTGTCATAAATACCCCTTCTTGAATTTAACTAAAAACACATTTTAACACTCCCTTATTTATCACAAACACCCCCTCCATTACCTGCTGTTAGACGAGTGCTTAGCAACGCACTATCCCCATTTGAGCCAAGTTTACGTGAATGCACTCACCTCTCATTAGACAAGCCTTATTTGGAAAAGATTCTAGCACTCCATTGCTTAATGTAGGCGAGTTCTTACCAACAAACTCTCCTTAAGTGGACTGAGTGTATGTAACTGCACTCTCCTCTCATTAGAGGAGCCTTTGGAGGGTGTTAATGATGATAAATTTACTTTATGTGGTGTTTGAGATAAATATAAGGGGTGTAAATAATACTGCCCTTCATTTATTGGTTCAAAATTTAAGCATTTGGCTAATAATTAGACTTTGTTATTAAGATGAAAAGCATTAAATAAGAATTTGATGATGTGGCCCAGACCCCCGAAAGCATTTTATTTTCTTCAAAGTTACACTAAAGTAATTATGGTTATTGTCAAACTAATTTATAATATTAAAAACATACAATACATCTTTTCAAAGTAGTAAATACTAGAACTAAATAAAAATTTCTTAAACAATATAAATACTATTCTCCCTTATATATGTGGCAATGATCATATTTATTACAGTTTTTATAGTTTTAAATAAACTATAAAAAATTATAAAAAGTTATTTTTGTGAAATAAATATTTATTCTGAGCATGCGTAATATATATGCAATATTGTACATAATATTTTATAGATTATTAAAATATTAAAAAAATAAAATTGTATTTGATCAAGTGATAAATATATATATATATATATTTTAATTTAATCACACTTATAAAGGTACTCATACTGCCAAATCGATTATGTTAGAAGTTGTATTATATATTTTTAATTTGTACATTCCTGTAATAGTATGCGTAACTACTTTGGCAATAAGATACCCTACTTATAATTAATAGTTTGAATCTCAAATCATTTTTTATTTAATACTAATTTTCAAAAGGGTAGACATATTCCCAAATTAATATTATCTTTGCCAGAGTATCGTAGTATTTTGAGAAGCGGTACCGTATGCTTATAAAGTTGTACATTACTCTGATAATAAGTATAATTTCTTTAACAATTACCACTCTTTTCAAAATGATATACCTCCCAACCTTAGAGCATCTCTATTCTCTAGGAGGCTCTTCAAATCCTACATGGAAAAAGATGGGAAAAAACAAAAAAAAACCTTGAAGTTTGGGGGTATTTACAATCTTGACCCCGAAATTTGAAACTTTGCAATCGTGCCTCTAAAGTAATTTTTCACTGCAATTTGGACCCTTCGTCCAAATCATCTGTTAAAGTTAACGTTATGTTGACGTGGCAACCAATTATTTATTTAATTTTTTTTTTTCTGAAACTTCTCATTTTCTATTAAAATGTTCTATTAAAATGAGAAAATATGTAGGCAATGAAAACACATGAAAAAGCCAAAAAACAAAAGTACCTAAAATTTCTTTTGCTTCGCAAAAATGACGTAAAAATAATAATTTGTTTTTTAACTAAATCTACATGCTTCTAACTAACACAATCACTTTAAAAAATTTAAGTGTTATTTAAAGAGGGTTCAAATTCGTGGTTTCCTTGCATGTGTTTATTTATTGTATTATTTAAGAATTGTTTTATTAGGTTTTGAAATTCAAATTGCACAAAATATTTATATTACTTATATTACATATAAAAATATTGGATTTTTGTGGTGTGCTTATAATCGATTTTGTTGCAATTTTTTTTTTGCTCACACGTCGATATTAAGAGTTATTTTTTTAAAAAAAAATTAAAAATGAATGCAATTATTGTAGAAATGAATGTTCTCACCATTAAATGTATTATTATGTTTATTTTTAATTTTATTTAAAAAAATAACTCTTAATGTCGACGTGGGAGCGAAAAAAAAAACTGCGACAAAATCGTTTATAAGCATACCACAAAAATCCAATATTTTTATATGTAATATAAGTAATATAGATATTTTTGCAATTTGAATTTCATAACCTAATAAAACAATTCTTAAATAATACAATAAATAAACACATGCAAGAAAGCCACGAATTTGAACCCTCTTTAAATAACACTTAATTTTTTTAAAGTGATTGTGCTAGTTAGATGCATGTAGATTTAGTAAAAAAACAAATTATTTTGCCTTTTTAGTTAGAAAATTAGTAGTATTTTTTTTACGTCATTTTTGCGAAGCAAAAGAAATTTTAGGTACTTTTTTTTTTTGCCTTTTGATGTGTTTTCATTGCCTACATATTTTCTCATTTTAATAGAACATTTTAATAGAAAATGAGAAGTTTCAAGAAAAAAAAAATTGGTTGCCACGTCAGCAAAACGTTAACTTTAACGGATGATTTGAACGGAGGGTCCAAATTGCAGTGAAAAATTACTTTGGAGGCACAATTGGAAAGTTTCAAATTTCGGAGTTAAGATTGCAAATACCCCCAAACTTCAGAGTTTTTTTTGTTTTTTTCCCGAAAAAGATTTAAAGAGCCACATCATTGAAGAGTCTCTTAGAATTAGTAAAAAATGTTAAAACAAACTCACTTTTGTGACTCTAAGCATTGCTTTAACATTAAGGAGATTAGTTGATAATAATTCATATACTTCATGGCTAAGTACTTGAACAAGTCAAAGATTGTGGCTTTGAAGAGGTTAAAAGTTAAGGCTTTGAATTAGTCAATGACAGTGGAAGAATACAAGTTGATTTATAATTAATTGTCATTATGACAACTAATGACAACTAAACATTAAGCTTCATATTAGTTATTCCACCGCCTTTCTACTGCTATATATGCAAGCATCCCCTTCATTAGAAATGTATCACATTTTAGAGTAACAAAGAGAGAGAGTTAGAGATAGAAACTTGTGAGGTTTTCCCTAAACACTTATAGCCTTTCTTTTATTAGAGTGAGAGCGTTTTCTCTTACTATAAGAGAGAGGCTATTGTTAATTGTGCCCTCCTTATTTTAGAGAGAAAATCTTGTAATCCTTTTGCAATAGTGAAATCCTTCTATAATTTGCCAATCAAAGATTTTCATTTTATAATTTCTATTTAAGTTGTAATTGGGTGCCCCATATCACAACATCCTAATAAAAAGTAATCTCTTCAAAATAACTATTCAAAGTCCCGCATAATTGTTGATAATTTTGTGAAAATTTAAGTGTGGTGCCTAAAACTCTTTATCCAAGTGCAAGTGAACAACTGATCTCCACACACAGATTTCTAAAAATTGGGTGATTGGGACTTTATCCATATTTCAGATCTCTGAAAAATTTGCCATTTTTTTTTCATAACAACGGGCTGATACATGCAAATTGGAATCACTGCATACTAGTAGCCCAATTTAATTTTTTTTCCCAAAGGGTGAAAAGTTTCTCTAATAATAAGACACACTAGATTAGATTTTGGTGAAATATATATTTGACCATAAATTAATTAACAAATTAGGTTGGGTAGTTCTATTAACATTAATTAAATATGAGTACCACTAGGCCCAACAAGCTCTTAGGCGACGCACATTGTCCGTCTCCTAAGCTAAGTATGTTCGTCTCCTAAGAGTCGGGCGATGAGCAAGCCGTCTCCTAAGAGCCGTCGCCTAAGTTGCGTCGCCTAAGCTCTTAGGCGACGTACAAATATAGGTTCGTCTCCTAAGTATCTCTTAAGGGACGCACATAATGTACGTCTCCTAAGTATTTCTTAAGCGACGCACATAATGTACGTCTCCTAAGTGATCTCTTAAGCGACGTACATAATGAACGTCTCCTAAGTGACCAACTTAGGAGACGCACACTGACCAATGTGCGTCTCCTAAGTGGTCACCTAGGAGACGTACATTGATCAATGTTCGTCTCCTAAGTGACCACTTAGGAGACGCACATTGATCAATGTACGTCTCCAAAGTAAGTCACTTAGGCAACACATATTACTCAATATACGTCTCATAAGCTTAAAACTTATGAGACGCACATTGGTCAGTGTACGTCTCCTAAGAGGAACACTTAGGCAACGTACATTGGTGAATGTACGTCTCTTAAGTCATACCCTTTGGAGACGTACATTGACCAATGTGCGTCTCCTAAGATGGGGCACAGGTCCTTCTAGGAGACACACATTGGTCAATGTACGTCTCTTAAGTGTACCCTTAGGAGACGTACATTGAGCAATGTGCGTCTTCTAAGATGGGACACAGGTCCTTCTTAGGCGACGTACATAGACCAATGTACGTCTCCTAAGTAAAAGACCACTTTTTTCCAAAAATGCTAAAATTACAATTACACATGCAGTAAAAGCTGCATTGTATACATCTGTTATCAAGATTTATACCAAGAGTAACTTGTAATCCCAAACAACTAATTCCAAAACACCAAAATTCACAAAATTACAATTCATAAAGCTACATCATGCAATTCACAAAATTTAATTAAAATGTCAACATATACATAAAGTCTCAAAGTACTTAGGATGGACACAATTAAATATTTGTTAAAGTCTCAAAATATACGGTCTCAAAATGAACCAAAAAGTTGACTTATGGCTGTTGGCGGGAAGTACTCTCGCCACCGGAAGCACTCCCTCCAAAAAGTAGCCGAAGTCGAGCTTCCATATCTTCCATCTTTCGTTATTGTTCGGCTTTGAATCGTCGCATTTCTTCAGCCTCTTGTTCTCGTTCCTGTTGCATTCTTGCCATGGTGGACCGGAGCTCCTCGACCTCGGACGGATTCGACGTCCGCACGCCACCCTTCGACTGTGGACCCCTCCTGTGCCCTATTCCCAGACCGCGAATGACCGTCCCTCTCCGAACACCAACCTCTCCCTGAACAATATCAATCTGTGTCTCAATAGGGAGAGTAATTGGTGCCGAAGGGGTCGAGTCTGAGCCGCCTTCCACGGGCGGCGGCGTGGGATTCGAGGCTTCGAAGGAGGAGATGGAAGCCTCAACCGCAGAAGTCATAGCATCCTATAAATAACAATTAATTTAATAGTTAATTGTTTAGTTAATAGATGTTTGACTAATTTATTTTTTTTAAAATATAAAAATTTAATAGTTAAAAATGTACATGTTATGGTGTGTATTAGTTCTATACCATTAGATGAGTTTTGTACACATATGAAGATGTCACATTAAAGTTAAAACACTTGCACTAATAATATACACACAATCAATTCTTATATACCAATAATTTTGTTTACATTAAAAATACTATAACTTAAAATAAAAAATTCAAAATTTAATAAAAAATTAATATTTAAAACTTACTAATAAAAATTAATTAAACAAGATCCATCAAGAAATATAAATTTAAAAAAAATGAAGAATTTGTTTACATTAAAAATGCTATAACTTAAAATAAGAAATGCAAAATTTAATATCTAAAATCTACTAATCAAGATCAATTAAACAAAATCCATCAAGACTATAGAATTTTGTTTATTTTTTTTTTACAAAATTTGTAAATATGTAATGTTACAAAATAAATATGCTAATTATCATGACTAATATTACATTAAGAAATTACATTTGTTTTTTATTACAATAGGAAGACGTCAATCAGTATCGTCTTCATCATCGTCAAACCCTTGGGCATCGTCCTCATCACCTGAACATATGATGATGTCATTGTTAAAGCCTTCGGCATCATCGTCGTCGTCGTCGTCCTCATCATTATCATCATCGTCCTCGTCATCTTCATCATCATCGTTATAATCGGGAGCATCCTGTTGTGGTATATCGCCAAGATGGATGGTAAAACCTGATATAGGAAAATAAGTCGTGTGGGGCTCTTGATAGGGTTCGTCTACTTCATACTGTGTGGTGGAGGCTTCCTCCCTTGCAAGTGCGCTCTCACTGTACGTACCTCTATGGGACATAACAAAATTACTTTTCAACCTGGACCAGCAAACGGATCATCTATGTAAAAACACTTGTCTTGCCATTTTGGCAAGAATAAATGGACTGTCTTTGTACCAATGGTCCATGTGTTCACGGATAAAAGACCACGATCTGTCTTTATGTTGTCTGGTTCTGCAGGGTCAGTGTTATACCATTTACACTTAAATAACACAACAGACATGCCTTCTGTGTACTTAAGTTCGACGACTGCCTCAAGAACCCCGTAGTAGGAGATGCCATCTGCCTCTACCATAACTCCGTTATTCTGGGTCTTCCGTTCTGGTCTCGTTGCCATGTAACGAAGTTGATTCCATTTACGTCACATTGTGAGTAAACATAGTAACCCTGAGGCTCATATGAAAGAATCTCCAGTTTCTGGCATGTAATGAGAGTCCATTTAAACTCGAAGATCAGTCATCTGCGTAATAATATAGAACATCAGTGAAAATTAAAAGAATATATGCGGCAAATACAGGTAAATTAAGGGTGAGTTCTTACCCAATGACGAAAATGTGGAATAAAGCTTGCAATACGCTGTTCTTCAGTCGCGTGTGGATCTAATATGTTCAGTTGATCTCGGTGACCTGCAATGAACGATTCTGCTTCCCAACAGTTGTCTATGACACACCAGTGAGCCATTGAAAGTTCTTGTTTACTTAGCTTGTAATTTTGGAGGTAACCTTTATTGACCTTAAAGTCAATTAATCTTATTTTGATAATTACAATAAGTTAATATAGTGTTATTTAACTCGGTTGTTCCAATGATGATAGCCATTAGCCGATATCTTTTTCAACCAAGTGTGACGTCAAACCGATATAGTCAAACTCTCACACAAAGCTCCACAAATGCTTTCACTCACAAGAAATGAACTCAAGTGATATACATGTGCTATACAAAGCCAAGAAAAGATCTAGATCATCAAGCAAGTGAAGATATGCACAAGAATGATCTCCACATGTTCTATAAGTTATCAAAACCAAGAAAGGATCAAGAACATCAAACAAGTAAAGATACGCACAAGAAAATCAAGCATCACGAAGACTCGAATTATCATTAAATGGAGTGAGTGCTTAGATTTTATGTAAAGATACTTTATTGATCAAATCCCTATAGCTCAAACATATTCTTGCATCTTTTAAAGATTGATTCAAACAAGCTTGAAATTGAATTTATTTGAAAAACATCATTTTACAAAAACCGAGTTTCAAAATAAATTCATATTAATTTTAAATGATCATATTTTAAGCTATAATAAAACTAAGTATCTTAGAAACATATCTTTGAGGTTCAAAAATTATTAGAATTTTATTTGGAACTAAAATTGCTAAATTGCAAAAATATTTTTATTTTACATATAAAATTCGCTCAATTTTTGCCCAGTTTTGATCTAACGGTGAAATGGAGGCCTTCCCAAACTCCGATCATTTTTAAATTTTTACAGTAGTTAGACAACATCTTCTGAAAACTTTGACTAAAATTTGAGCATGATCTAACGGTTAAATTGGGAGAAATTAACAAAACACATTTGAATTTTTTTGTCAAAACTAGTTGTTGGAAAGTTTGAAAATGTACACCTTGGAGCCAAAATTTGTGCATATGGTTTAAAACATAATTTACTTAGTATTAATCAATTGTGTGATAAAGGTTATGAAATTATTTTTAAATCTGAATGTTGCATTGTTAAAAATATTAGTGATAATTATATCTTGTTTGTTGCTTATAGATCTAATAACGTATATACTCTTGAACTTAATGATTTGTCTTAACAAGATGTTAAATGTTTATCTGTGTTAAATGATGCTTCTTGGTTATTGCATAGAAGATTAGGTCATGCTAATATGGATTTAATTAACAAATTATCTAAAATGGAATTAGTTAAAGGATTGCCCAAAACTAAATTTGTTAAAAATAAAATTTGTGATACTTGTCAACTTACTAAACAACACAAGTCTTTATTTTGCATGTTATTATAAACTAACAATAATTTTGCTGTCTAAAAATCATTATCTGTTATTCAAAGAAAAGAAGGGAAAAGAATCTGAAGATCATCAGAATCAAAATTCAAAACAGCATCGAGACTAGAAGAAGAATAATCAACAAAATTATGCTCCATATCTAATAGAGTTGTCCAATCAGGATTCGATGGCTCGGCAACCTCCGCAACAGTACCACTTTGAGAAAATTGCGATGAATAGCCTTCCAAAGCAGCTTGGTAATCTGACATAGTCGGATATGCCGGCAAACCCACATTAGTTAGAAAAGCACTATGGTCTAAAATATTTCCGGTAGTCGGAAGAATTTCAGATGCAACATTTTCTGCTAACGATAGGAGCCCTGTAGAACTTATAGGAGGAGCAAAAGAAAAGCTTTGGTTAGCGCTAGAAGACTCTCCTAATCGAGCCTCTAATGTTGTCACTCGTGACTGTAAAGCCTCTAACGCTGTCACCCGTGGTTGTAACTCTTGTACCTTCTGTTCAAGAGAAACAATGAGCGCAGTACAGCCTTTATTAGGATTCTCGACTCTCGCCTTAGCTTCAAAAAGAAATGAATAGAGAGTCTCGTAAGTGAAAAATTCTGTGAAAAATTTAGGCGGAAAAATTACTCTAGGCGACGCACATTGCTCAAAGTGCGTCTCCTAAGTGAATATTCAATTTCTAAAAATTTCAAAAGTTTGGTTAAAATTGGGTGACTTTAGGCGACGCACATTGGTCAATGTGCGTCCCCTAAGTAAATTTCCAAATTTTCAAAATTCTGTGAAAAATTTAGGCGCAAAAATTACTCTAGGCGACGCACATTGCTCAAAGTGCGTCTCGTAAGTGAATATTCAATTTCTAAAAATTTCAAAATTTCGGTGAAAATTGGGTGACTTTAGGCGACGCACAGTGGTCAATGTGCGTCCCCTAAGTAAATTTCCAAATTTCAAAATTCTGTGAAAAATTAGGCGCAAAAATTACTCTAGGCGACGCACATTGCTCAAAGTGCGTCTCGTAAGTGAATATTCAATTTCTAAAAATTTCAAAATTTCGGTGAAAATTGGGTGACTTTAGGCGACGCACAGTGGTCAATGTGCGTCCCCTAAGTAAATTTCCAAATTTTCAAAATTCTGTGAAAAATTTAGGCGCAAAAATTACTCTAGGCGACCCACATTGCTCAAAGTGCGTCTCGTAAGTGAATATTCAATTTCTAAAAATTTCAAAATTTCGGTGAAAATTGGGTGACTTTAGGCGACGCACATTGGTCAATGTGCGTCCCCTAAGTAAATTTTCAATTTTTCAAAATTCTTTGAAAAATTTAGGCGGGAATATTACTCTAGGCGACGCACATTGCTCAAAGTGCGTCTCGTAAGTGAATTTTCAATTTTTAGAAGATATTTCAAAATTTCGGTGAAAATTGGGTGACTTTAGGCGACGCACATTGGCCAATGTGCGTCTCCTAAGTGAATTTCCAAATTTTCAAAATTCTGTGAAAAATTTAGGCGGGAATATTACTTTAGGCGATGCACATTGGTCAAAGTGCGTTTCGTAAGTGAATTTTCAATTTTTCAAAATTTCAAAATTTCGGTGAAAATTGGATGCCTTTAGGTGACGCACATTGGCCAATGTGCGTCTCCTAAGTGAATTTCCAAATTTTTGTAATTCTGTGAAAAATTCAGGCGGGAAAATTTAATTTAGACGACGCTCATTGCTCAAAGTGTGTCTTCTAAGTTAATTTTAAATTTTTGCAAAATTCAAAATTCCAATGAAAATTGGGTGACTTTAGGCGACGCACATTGGTCAATGTGCGTCTCCTAAGTGAATTTCCAAATTTTCAAAATTTTTTGAAAAATTTTATTAGAAAAATTTACTTTAGGTGACGCACATTGGTAAAATTGCGTCTCCTAAGTGACATTTGAGGTGACGTACATTAATTTGTGTACGTCGCCTATGACTTATCTTAGGAGACGTACAATGACCAATGTACGTCGCCTAAGAAATTTGTCAATCATGCAACGCATCTTACCATGTACGTTGCCTAAAGGTTAAGTTTAGGAGACGTATTATATCCGTACGTCGCCTAAGAGTGAACTTAGGCGACGCAATCGCTTGTACGTTGCCTAAGTTAAGTCTGAGGAGACGGACGTAATGTTCGTCGCCTAAGATGTATCTTAGGAGACGAACCTATTTATGTGCGTCGCCTAAACCCTTTTCTGGCATAGTGAACTCTATCGTTATTGTTTTGAAGTTATGTTTAATGATACTTTACATGTGTATTCTTGAACATTTTCAATACATTAAAAGGGCTTTTAAATTATTTAGTTTAAGTGCTAGCTAATAGCCAATTAGCCATACATATCCACCAAGGTTCCAATTTCTAGAACAATGTGCATAAAAAGGTCCGACCTTTTTAGGTTATTGTTTTGAAGTTATGTTTAATGATACTTTTTTTGAGTTTCGATTTTCTTTTCTTTGCCACAAAACTGCAAATTTGCTTTTGATTTTGATGAAGTTGAGTGGATTTGGAAAATACTCATTTGCAAAAAGGGAAAAAAGGGGTGAAGGGTAATTTTTCATTTCTATGGTTGGTGAGGTGTAAGATTGCTTTATGAATTGCATAGGTTATTGGGTACACAAGAATGTTAAATGAACATTATTTGAGTATGGATATAAACTCGATTCTTAGGCAGAAAGGGAAAAGGCAGAGGCGGGTGAATATCACCCGTCAATATCTTAAGTAGGTGAATATCACCCATCCCTTCCCATTTTACCATTTTCACGTAGTAGAATTTATCTAATTAAAATAATATTTTATCCATCATATACTATACTATACACATAGTGAATGCTTTATATATATAAGTATAATAAACTAAATTCAGCAAAAGTGAAAAAATAAATTAATTTAAGAATACATTTCCTGCGCCCTCTTCAAGTATGGTTGTGCATATGAACCAGCACTAACAGTGGTACAGCTGTAAGTGTTAAGTATAAAAGAGGTGGTGAGTATAATTAGAGTAAGAGAATAGCAGTGAGTTAGAAAGTAAGACGTTAAAAGTATTTATAACTAGTGTATAAGATGGTATATAAGAGGAATATAAATTAGTATGTATGTGTGTGACACTTTGCAAATCTATTTAAGAACATAGTTACACTTATAGACAGGAGGTATAGACGGAACAAATTAGAGTATACTGGTGCACTCCATCTAGTTGGCTACTTATGAACATCACAAAACGTGTACCTCCCCCCCCCCCCCCCCCCCCCCCCCCCCCCCCCCCCCCGCTCCTTCAATTCGTTTTATTCTCTCCACAATGTGAGCCCTTCTAGTTATTATTATTTTTCTTTTTCTACAATGTGTACGTCCTGCATCCGCATTAAAATGTGAGTAATCTCCTCTCAAAAATTAACTGTTCATAGTCACAAGTGTTTAAAGTGGGAATTGAATTCTTATAATATATATATAGGAACAATTCATCCACACTAAGTACTCGTGCTCGTGATTGCAACTCCAATTACATACTAATTGCAAATATAAAGTTTAGTTTCATTAGCTTATGATTCAATTTACTACCATGAATTATAAGAGATTTCTAATGTAATTTAACAATTTAGGATTCTAGAAACAAACGAAAACACGAACCAAATAAACACATAGAATGCATATCGCCATCTATGCTGCATATTATAATCCCCCTTCCTCGATCTTCGTTTCTTTTGAACCAAACCAAATTGAGTAATATTACGTACTTACTAGTTTCATCTAAATATTATTCATATCTAATGCTTCAATGAGTTATATATTTTTAAAATTTAATTTATAACTTAGAAATGCCTCTAATACAATTATCCAATAAATAAACCCAAAAAAAATATAATTTTTTCAACCAAATTAATTTGGTTTGGGCCCCCTCTGTCTCGGTCAACTATCCATCTCCACCTGATGGTGCAGTGGATCCATTTTCATTAAAAACTCCATTCCTCTTTTGATTCTGGATACTCACAGCCCATGTTTATTTTTTTTCCCTAAAGGATGTAAAGTTTGTTTAGTAAATAGCACGGTCAACTTTACATCTCCACCTGATGGTGCAGTGGATCCATTTTCATTAAAACTCCATTCCTCTTTTGATTCTGGATACTCACAGCCCATGTTCAATTTTTTTTCCCTAAAGGATGTAAAGTTTATTTAGTAAATAGCACAAACTAAATTGGATTTTAGTGAAATTGATATTTGACCACAAATTAGGATTGGGTAACACAGTAAACATTTACTACAGATGAGTACTCTTATCATTTTGAAGTTATGTTTAATATGATGTCTTAATGATACTTTACATGCATCTTATTGAACATTTTCAATGCATTAATATAATTTTTTAGATGGCTAATATAATAGACATACATACCAATTAAGATTTTGTCCAATTTTTAGAACAATATTTGTAGAAGGTTCTCACTTTAAGAAAAGAAGAGTCGTTACGTTTATTTCAAGTTGTAAACGAGTGATCGTGAAACTTAGTGGTGATATAATTATAGAAACATTCAATAAACGAAATTGAATACATATATTACATTTTCATTCTGTTTAGCTAAATTCCTTGTCTCAACATGCATAGTTGTTTCTACTCATAATTAATTATTAGTTAAGAATATTATAATTGGTCTGACTTTGTTTGGATTTGTTTTGCATCTCCAAATTTAATGATCATCAGCGCAATAATCTCGGCCTCTCCGCAGAGAGAGTTTCATTCATTTGACTAGTGACCTGACAAGGACATATAACCTCCCATATACTTCGATTTAAGACTAACCAAATATTCTGACTTTTAAAGAACATACATACACTCTCTCTCTCTAAAACATTCCTCACCCCAAAACCAAACCGGCCAATCTCAATATATCACTCTTCCTTTCTCTCTTAGACTAGCTAGTATATGTGTTTGAAGGTCCCTCTCTCTCTCTCTCTCTCTACATATATATATATCTCTGATCCCTCGGCTTAGTCTTCCAAAGTACTCCTGCCCGGCCACCAACCCTCTCTCTGTCCCACGCTGCCTCAACTCTGCAAACACTCCCACCACAGACAGCCGGATACACCATCGCCCATCTCTTTCGACTCACTCCTGAATCAAAGGTGAGTCTCTCTTCCTCTCTCTCTCTCTCTCATTATGACAAATTAAAATGAAGTAATAACTTTCATTCTCCTCTTGGAGAAATAATTCAGTGTACAGGGGATACCTTGTCATTTTGCTGACATGGTATCACTGACCAATGAGGTTGCTACAATTTGCCATGTGGCAGCTATCAAATTAACCCGAAATCCACAAGAAATTAACCCAATAAAATGCCATTCAGCTTGGTCTTCTTGTTCTAAGCGGAAAGGTATTTCTCTCTCTTCTTTATCAAGGCAGCCATGCAATTTCTTTCGGATCACTCGATCTGATATTTATTTTTTCTTTTCTGCGTACTAATTAATAAAATTCCATGAGTCCACCTTAAGTTTTCTTATAGAAGTTGATTGAAGATCGATAATTAGAAAATAGTAAAACTTGGTTCTAGAGGTAAGAGGAGTTCAACGGCTGTAGGGTTTTAGGGATCGCAAAGCTTCAAAGTAGGTTCAAGGTATATATATTTTGGAAAATTTTAGAGTTAGCTTCAGAACGAAATTGAATTGAAAAGCAGCCATTGCAAATTAAGTTAAAAGAATGCCCGAGTTAAGATGTAAAAGCAGCACATTGTGATCTTTTTAATGGAAATATTTTTCAAGTAGTAAGAAAATTAATTAATAACCCAGATGTGTGATAATATAAACTTTTTTCCAACATAACTTTTAAGTCTTTAAATCTTATTTTTACTACAGTTAATATGTAAAAGAAATACAACTTTGACAAAAAGGAAACTTTCAAATTAATAAAAATTAGCCTAAACAAACATTAAATTTTAATCACCAATTTAATGTAAATTAATATTTATTTTTAAAAGAATAATATTAGTTAGTGTAAAAAATTTAACATAACCTTCCAAATTATCATACATAAACCTGAAGTAGTTGAGAACAATAATTCAAAAAAGAGGAAAGAAAAAATTGAGAAAAAAATACTTATATATAATTTAAAATTTGCATAAAAGAAGGTGAAACTTGTGGCTTGGATGCTTAATACTTTGGTGTATTTAGGAAAAATAAATGTAATTTCAGAGAGAGAGAGAGGTGTCATAAAATAATTAAAATGGGAAAAAAGGAAGAGTGACCGAGTGAGTTAGAGGGAGGCGAGGACCACGAATATTTGAAGGTAAGGGGTACGTGGGGAGTTCCAAGCCTACTTTAAAAATGAACTAAATAGATTATAAATGGGGTGGGACTTAAGTTGGGGTGCACTAGCTAGACTGAAGTATACATTTTTATCTGCACCATATGAAGGGTAACTATAGACCAAAAAAAAGGGGGGGTAATCAAGTGAAACAGTATGCCGTTAAGATACATCACACTAGAACAGAGCAATAAATGGATAACTTGATAGCAGTCAACGAAGCAAAGTGCAGCAATCCCATTGGTTGGTAATACCATGTCAGCAAAATGATGTGGTATCTCAGTTATACTTAAATGAACTTATCAATTTTTATTTTTATTTTCATTTGTTTTGTTTTGTTTTTTTTTTTTTTTTTTTTTTGTTTTTTTTTTTAATTTTGATGAGAATTAGTGGATCTTAATTTTTAACACATTGGATCCAAAAATTAGTTCCGGTGACCACCAGATCTCCGGAAACCATTGCCAGAGCTCTGGTGATCAGCTACCATTAAAAAATAAATTATTATGCAATCACCGCACACGTGCCATGGGACAATCCAGGCAGCAGGGTCAACCACTACGCCGCGTGCCAGGTGAGACGACTTCGGGGGTCAGGGAGCCCACAATGGCGACTCCATTGGGGACGATTTTGGTAAGAAAAATGCAAGGAAAGTGACTTTTGGCCATGTTGAGCCACTTTAAACAAAGGGTAAAAATTTACCATTGAGATTAATCTATGGGAAAAACGATAGCCATATAGTTTACAACTAAACTGAAAAACGAAGATCTCAAGCAGCGATGAAACCATGATTCGACATTGGAGGGGACACAAAATTTGCTGTTGTCAACCAAACTAAGAATTCGTTAATTTTTTTTTAACATAGTCCCTCTCAAGCTAACCTTGGTTTCATCTCTGAGCTCAGGTACCTAATGACTTCGTACTCGTAAATGTATGCATATATAACAAAACCACATAACACAAGTATTGCATTCCTACATTCAAACAAAAGGAATTGTTACCAAAATAGAAAAAAGGTAAAGTGTATAGAATTACATGGGCAATACAATCATGTGAATCAACGAATTCAATTAACTGAAGCCTAAAAGTAGGTAAAATAACTACAGACTAAAGACTAACGGGGAAAAGGATCTACAACAGTTAACCTCTAAAGACCAAGTCAAAATCCGACCGCAATAAACTTCTACTGAATGAAAGAATCTTCGTAATTGCTAAGACAAAAACAATACACAAATAAACTAATAAACTTCAACACAGAATCATATAGCTGCTTAATCTAAGTTCATCATTATTCTTAAGATGTTGGCTAGAGTAGGGAAGAAACGATGAGCTTTCTCTATCCTGGCCTCCATAAGCTTTGCTTTCAAACTGTTTGTCAACTGTATCCACCCGCATTACTATTCAATGCATCATTTTACCCCTGGTTATGTGTGGATTCCCACGCCAATTCCATTCCTCCTAACCCCCCCTCCCCCCACATGACTATTCATGTGTGGATTCCCATCTCCATTCCCCGACTCTGGAGATCATAAGCTTCACTGATCTTGGCAAGTGTTAAACGTGAAATGAATTTCAACTTATCATTAAAGTCTCGTGGCATAGTTGTTTTAATTATAGGTTAAAACAAATATTAGGCATGAGCTATGCGAATTAACAGCATGTGGTACGACACATGAAATATAAATTCCACCAAAAAAATGAAACAAAACAATGCTGGCGTTTCTTATTGAATTGCTGAAAGATATACAATTAACAATAAAATGTTGCCAGCAGACAATTAATTAATTCCTTTTTGTATTTTGTACGTAAACAACCATTTAATACCATGTTGTTTAGCGAATCCAACCCAAAATCATTTGGCAATAGACGACCTAATGAAATCATATATTACTAGTACAGTAGGGTTAAAAGTAGAATTACAAATTACAAACATAATAAATATGTTTGTTATACATCTATGTGTAAATTAAGCTCATATATATTCTTACATAATGGGATCATACAGGCCAGTACTAGTTTTCCATTTCCAAAATACACCACTTGTTTTGTGAAATTGGCTTCTACTGAAAAGCCACCATTAAGATTCTTTAACATTGGGTAATCTATATAATGTGGATTTCAAATACATCTAATTCAGCATAACTTATATATATATATATATATATTTCTAAATTCTACCTTATTCTACGAGATCTAGAAGCAGTTCTTCATTTATTCCTTTCAACGTTAAAAGATTGATCTTTAATCTTTTTTAGAACCGTATGTCGGAAATGGCTTGAAAAAACAAACTTTACATGACGACCTTACAAGCTTTTCTTGTCCTTGTATCTTTTAAAAATGGAAATTGAGGGCCATTTGTTGAAGATAAATGTACATCGAATGGCCAAGAAGCAGGCGGTTGACTACCTCTTCCCGCCAAGAGATACCCCACCCAAATTGAACTACTTCACTTAGGAATAATTTACTTCTCACACCTAATTAATTAAGGTTGGCAAAGAACTTAACATGTAACATTTAAAGAAAGAGCAATGCTACGTATTTTCCATGACAATTAATAAAACCATCTCTACTTACCAAAAAATGTATTTTAAATCTGTTTCTTATATATATATATATATACTCAACAGATTATAAAATCGGTTTTATTTGATCTCGTTTGAGTAGTAAAAGGCTATGTAAGACAAACAAACAAAACTAATATTACTTACAAACTATTATAAATGTATCACATTAAATAATAAAACAACAACTAGAAGTATTTACCAATTTGCAGCATAACTAACAACAAATTTCTCAAATAAACCTACAAGTCATCCAATGTTTTTTTTTCAAGGAATCTCAACTGCCAAAAAATCCTAGGTGCTTGAGAGTTATTTTATTTAAAATAAAAATAAGTCTGAAAAGCCCAGACCCGGTGGCGTAAAAGTAAAAAGGAAGGGGACATGGACCTCCTCACCTTTTCCATAGCCTCCAAGATGGATATATATATACCCGGTGTCTTGGGTACAAAAAAACAAATAAAGAGTAAGGCAATGAAATTTATCCCCGCATAGAATGAATATGTGTTATCTTTCAAACCGCATATTAAAAACAGTAAGAAAATCTACATTACCAGAGCCATCACAAGAGACAAAGTAGAGTCCAAGACCGAAACTAGTAATTTGGCCTCCGGAGGAAATGGCTGGGTGATCCATCCATGAGGTCCATATACGCATGCATTTGCCACAGTATAGAAGAACACCATTACTATTGCAAAAGTGGCGACAGATGTCGATGGATGGAAATTTATACTTACGCTAAAATGAAAGATCACCTATAACAAAGACTGTAACAAATATCAATCCACTTGTCTGTTAGGTTTTCATATAATTTAATTGGCAAGATAATTTAACAACTGCTCGTAAAATTTTATTGTAAGAAGCATTAACACGTCTAGGGGTATCGCCCCCATTTTAGAAACGAGCGGTATTCGGTATTTATCCTCCAATTTTTTAATTACCAAAAATGTCTTACTGCCATGCTATATAAGATGGGTATTTTACCTCCTACGATAAAATATTGGTCATTCCTTGGTACTTTAATAGTGAATAGTAAACTTATATTCTTTTATAATTAAAACAAGATAAAATGAAAAGAAATTACCAAAGAAAATAGTGTAGTTGTAGAGGCTACACTAAGTATTTCCCTGCGGCGACTAGAAAAAACTGCGAAACAATGCACAAGCCCCTGGGATCCCGAGTGTATGCTCCCAAGTATCAATGGAGCGAAAAAGGCTTTAGAAGTAAGATAGGAGCTCGATAATGATTCCAATAGTAAAGGAGCAAAAAACAAGAAAGCCCCCAAGCCTTGTAGCTCCTTCAGACTCCCATGTACGACCGTTATAATTACCATTGCACGGTGTTGAGGTTCTAATATCGTTCTTATGGAATTTTTTATTTGAATTTCGGGTCTTAGTATCTTCCGAATAAACAACAAAAGATAAAGAAAGGACAACTTAGACCTAGTAATACCCAAAAGGGTATTCTCCAAGGAAATCTATGACTACCTATGGATATATAATTTACTAAGAATGCTAAAGCCCCCCCAAAGGAAGTCGCGTTGTTGAATAGATGATCCATTATGGCGATTGATTCTTTCTCCAATATCGCATGGTCGAAACATTTCATTAAATCCCGTAGTGGTACGGAATAATAATCGAGATTAGTATAATTGTTGGAATCTAGAGATGAAATTTAAAAGCACTTAATATATATATATATATATAAATATAATGAATCAATTGCCATAATGGATCCTCTATTCAACCATACGACTTTCTTTGGGGGGGCTTTAGCATTCATAGTAAATTATGTATCCACAGGTAGTCATAGATTTCCTTAGAGAATACCTTTTTAGGTATTATTAGGTCTAAGTAGTCCTTTCTTTGTCTTTTGTTGGTTTATTCGGGAGATACCAAGACCCAAAATTCAAATAAAAAATTCCATAAGAACGATATTAGAACCCCGGCACTGAGCAATGGTAATTATAACAGTCGTACATGAGGTTTTGAA
Organism: Lonicera japonica; assembly: GCA_021464415.1. Taxonomy (NCBI): domain Eukaryota; kingdom Viridiplantae; phylum Streptophyta; class Magnoliopsida; order Dipsacales; family Caprifoliaceae; genus Lonicera; species Lonicera japonica. The sequence goes on along the minus strand of CM038466.1, from coordinate 34,618,441 downwards.
AGAGCTATAAGGCTTCAAGACGCTCTTGTTTTTTTCTCCTTTACGGTTGGAGTCATTATTGAGCTCCTATCTTGCTTCTAAAGCCTTTCTCGCTCCATTGATACTTGGGAGCGTAGACTCGGGATCCCAGGTGCTTGCACATTGTTTCGCCATTTTTTGTAGTTGTCGTAGGGAAATGCTTATAGTAGCCTCTACAACTACACTATTTTCTTTGGTAATTTCTCTTAATCCCATCTTGTTTTAATTATGAAAGAATATAAGTTTACTATTCACCGTTAATGTAGTAAGGAAGGACCGATATTTTATCGTAGGAGGTGAAATACCCATCCATATAGCATGGCAATAAGACATTTTTGGTAATTAAAAAATTAGCTGATAAATGTCGAATACCGCTCGTGTCTATAATAGGGATGATACCCCTAGACGTGTTAATGCTTCTTACAATAAAATTTTATGAGTAGTTGTTAAATTATTTTTCCAATAATATAGCAAATTATATGGAAACCTCACAGACAAGTGGATTGATATTTGTTGCAGTCCTTGTTATGGGTGATCTTTCATTTCAGCGTAAGTATAAATTTCCATCCATCGTCGTCTGTCGCCACTTTTACAACAGTGATGGTGTTCTTCTATACTATGGCAAACGCATGCATATACGGACCTCATGGATGGATCACCGATCCATTTCCTCCGGAGGCCAAATTACTAATTTCGGTCTTGGACTCTACCTTGTCTCTTGTGATGGCTCTGGTGATGCAAATTTCCTTACTGTTTTTGATATGCGGTTTGAAAGATAACACATATTCATTCTATGCGGGGATAAACTTCATTGCCTTACTTTTCATTTGTTTTTTCGTACCCAAGACACTGGGTATATATATATCAATCTCAGATGTTATGGAAAAGGTGTGGACGACCATTTCCCCTTCCCTTTTACTTGTACACTACCTTATACACCACCGGGTCTGGGCTTTTCAGACTCATTTTTATTTTAAATATATTAACTCTCAAGCACCTGGGATTTTTTGGCAGTTGAGATTCCTTGAAAAAAAATATTGGATTAATTGTGGGTTTATTTGAGAAATTTGTTGTTGGTTATATATATATGCTGCAAATTGGTAAATGCTTCTAGTTGCTGTATTATTATTTAACGTGATACATTTCTAATAGTTTGTAAGTATTGTCAGTTTTGTTTGTTATGTCTTACATAGCCTTTTGCTTCTCAAACGGGATCAAATGAAATCGATATCTAATTTATTGAGAAAAATATATATAAGAAACAGATTTAAAATACATTTTTTGGCAAGTAGATATGGTTTTATTAATTGCCAAGGAAAATATGTAGCATTGCTCTTTCTTCAAATGTTACATGTTAGGTTCTTTGCTAACCTTAATTAATTAGTTATGAGAAGTAAATTATTCCTAAGTGAAGTATTTCAGTTTGGGCGGGGTATCTCTTGACGGGAAGAGGTAGTTAGCCGACTTCTTCTTGGCCGTTCGATGTACATTTGTCTTCAACAAATGGCCCTCAATTTCCATTTTTGAAAGATACAACGACAAGAAAATCTTGTAAGGCCATCAAGTAAAGTTTGTTTTTCCAAGCCTGTTCCGACATACGATTTTGAAAAAGGTCAATCCTCTGACGTTGGAAGGAATAGATCAAGAAGTGCTTTTAGATTGCATGGAATAAGGTAGAATTTAGAAATATATATATATATATATATATAGTTATGCTGAATTAGATGTATTTGAAATCCACATAATATAGATTACCCCCATGTTAAAGAATCTGAATAGTGGCTTTTCAGTAGAAGCCAATTTCACAGAACAAGTGGTGTATTGAAGAAATGGAAAACTAGTACTGGCCTGTATGATCTCGTTATGTCCGAATATATACAAGCTTAATTTACATATAGATGTATAACAAACATTTTTATTATGTTTGTGTGAGAATCCGCAAATGCGACCCCCGGGTCTCGTTCCTGTCGTTAGGCATCTGAAACGTCGGAATGGATTCCGTCGTTCCATTTGCTTCTATAGGTGTTGATAGTTCATATCGGGTGTCCCTATATTTTATTTCTAAATGCAAAAAAGGGTTCGTTCAGAGTCGCCAGTACGTTTTACGAGAAAACGGACAAAACAGTTGTGTAAGAGAAAAGGCTACTGATAAGCCTTTCTTTACACGTTTGTCTACGAAACCAGGATTCTATAGGGTTCAGGAACTATATTACGGTTTGGGAAGGTGTTAAGCACCCATTCCGCCCTTTCAGTCTCTAGTGGTTTTTTATATGTTTATTCTATGTTGAAAAACTTGGATGCTTTTACTAACAGTCTACTACTTTCTAAGTGAAAACCCTAATTTCTGGAAAAAACGGGAAAGGGCACGAAAAACCTTTGTGTTTCGAGATCCAATGTTTAGTTTTGAGAGATGAAAATACAAGTGTCAAGAGTTGTTCTTAGTTTAGAGGGAGTTTTACCGTGTTATTTCTCAGATAACGACGATTTTTCTCGGGTTTTGACTTCTTTTAGAAAAGTTTTGGATCTTGTATCAAAACTAATTCAATATGGAATTAGAACTCTTGAGGGGAGTTCTACCAGACATATCACAATCTATGAAACATATAGGATATACCGAGTTTTAATTCCTAAGTAAGTTTTACCGGTCCGGGTTTTGAAAACAGGATTTTATCCGGATGATAATGTACTTACTCTTCTGGTTTTGCAAATGGTTTTATCAGGGTCTTTTGTTTTGAAAACGGTAGACTATTTGTAACTTGGCAATAAGTTTATTCAAATAAAACGTGGACAAAACAACAGAGGTAAAACAAGTACACAAATATCTAATGTTAAATACTAGAATAGACTTTCTTTACCTTCCCGACGAGAATAATAATAAGAAAGAAAATATAATACGGAAGAGAGATCTCCGGCGATGATGAACTTTTCCTTCTCCAGATATTTTCGAGAATTCGATTCCAGAAACGGGACACGTCGAGTGTCGAGAATAGATTCGATAATTCTTCAGAAATAAGACGATAATCGAGAATACTTGACGAAAGACTAGAAAATTAGATATAAGCCAATAATTCTTCAATCCCAAGTTTCCTCCCTTTGAACCCTTGGGGGTGTTGGCCTATTTATACTGGTCGGGGAAGATTGTCGCGCGACATATCCCCAGAAAGGGCAAGTGTCGCGCGAAAATGTATACCATGTCGCCCGACAAACGGCTGAAGTGATGTTTCTGACAGACTGATGTGTCAGAAAGTGGATGGTTTGGTGTCAGGAGGGATTGTCGCGCGACATAAGGGGGATTGTCGCGCGATAAACCCATTTGTCGTGCGATAATTCCTCTTAAAAATAGGTTTGTTTGGCCAACAAACCCTTTCGGGGCAGTTTCGGTTGTTCGGGTGGGTTCCGGACTCCAAAAATAGTACTTATCGAAGGTCGTTAGGGTTCTTGCGGGGGTAACGGATCGTGGTGTCTACAGTTTTTAATTTATAATTTCAACCTAATATACCATAAATATATGATTTGATTGGATCGTCCATTGCCAAATGATTTTGGGTTGGATTCTCTAAACAACATGGTATCAAATTGCAATTTACGTACAAAGTACATAAAGGAATTAATTTATTGTCTATAGGCAACATTTATTGTTAATTGTATGTCTTTCGGCAATTCAATAAGAAATGCCAGTGTTGTTATGTTTCATTTTTTTTTGTGAAATTTATATTTCATGTGTCGTGCCACACAGTAGTACACATCTTGCTATTAATTCGCATAGCTCGTGCCTGCTATTCGTTTCAACCTATAATTAAAACAACTATGTCATGAGACTTTAATGAAATGTTGAATTTTATTTCACGTCTAGCACTTGCTAAGATCAGTGGAGCTTATGATCTCCAGAGTCAGGGAATGGAAATGGAATCCACACATGAATGGCCACGTGGGGGGGGGGGGGTTAGGAGGAATGGAATTGGCATGGGAATCCACACATAACGAGGGGTGAAATGATGCATTGAATAGTAATGCGGTTGGATATAGCCAAAGAATAACTTGAAAGCAAAGCTTACGGAGGTCAGGATGGAGAAAGCTTATCGTTTCTTTGCTTCTTTGGCCAACATCTTAAGAATAATGATGAACTTAGATTAAGCAGCTATATGATTATGTGTTGGTGTTTATTTGTGTATTGTTTTTGTCTTGGTAATTAGGAAGATTGTTTCAGTCAGTAGAATAGGATAGGATGATTGTTTATTTGTGTATTGTTTTTGTCTTGGTAATTAGGTGTATTTGGCGCGCCGGATAAAGATATAGGATATGATAGGATAAAGGCCGGATAGGATAAGAGTCAGAATTAGTGGGATAGGAATTATGTAGGATAGGATAGCAAATGAATCAGTCGGATAAGGATTAAGAAGGATCGGACATGATAAGGATTAGTCGGATAAAGATTTAATAAGCTTCGCATTTGATGGAGTTCCGGATTACAAGTATAGACATTATATAATACAACTTGCTTTTCTTTTAAAAATATATACAATTTTAATTATTGTGCACAATTTTTTTTAATTAATGCGATTACTCTATTTATAAATGAATTTAGTAAAAAAAACTCTTTCGGGAGAAAAGTTTTATATCTCGTACAATATTTACAAGCTAGGCATTAAGTCAAATTTCAAATTCTAATGTAACCTTTTTTCTAAAATTAAAGTTTCTTATTAATATCTTCATTTAATAAAAAAAAAATGCAATATTATAAAAGAAATGAATTTTATTAGTTGACTTACTGTGATTTTAGGTGGTTGAAATTTTTTATTAATAAATTTGATTATCTAAAAGGTGTAAAGAAAAAGTAAAAAAAAAAATAATTTAAAAATAATTTTTATATTCATTTTGTTATCTGGCAATCATGGGATAAAATAATACCACCTATAGGGGTGGTATATATTTATCCGGTTCTGAAGGGATAAAATGATAATTAATCCCGACTGCAATCCAGTCCCATGTTGCGCCAAACGTGGGATAGGATTAAAATATCCTATCCACCCTTGCGCCAAACACATGACACGATTTATTTATCCTATCCTTTCCGATAACAAACATCAGATAGGATTAATTAATCCTATCATACTTCTAATCCCGCGCGACAAACACACCCTATATAATAAGAATCTAAAATTTTAAGAGGTAAATGGATAAAATTTTTCTTGAAACTTAGAAGAAATGATCGTTATATAATAAGTAGATCATTTCTACTTAATTTCAAAAAAAAAATAACTCAATTTAGAAGTTGGTGATTGTATCATGTAAAATTTCAATTGACGAAAATTAACATATATATATATATATATATTATTTTAATTAAACTCATTTTTTGTTTGAATTTTTTGATGATATTATGTGAATATGATCTACTCACAATATAATCATATCTACAAAATTTCATGAAAAAATTATTTATTTACCTATCGAAATGGATGGTCCATTTTTTTTTCTTAAAGTGATACTATTGTATCTACAGTGGGCTTTTGTATTTATTTATATTTTTATATTTGTATGTGTATGTAAATATGAATGGTTATGTAATGATGAATAATATATTAGTACTTTTTTTATTTTGATACAAATATTAGTATAAATAATGATTATATGTGTGATTTTTTTTTTTACAATGTCTATTTGTTTTTCAATCGTCACGTTTTTCTTATTATAATTAGGATATTGCAAATTTGTTCGTACATTGAATGGACATATGTAAGTAAATCACGTTGTATTAGTTTTCCTATTTATTGTAATTTTTTTATCAATTTAGTTATTATAAAACAAATAATTTTATAATCATATAAAAGGCCTTGAACATAGGCACAAGAGTCTTTTATGACAAATTATTTTTAAATTTTTAGGCCCCCTTTAATAATGTAGATAGAAAATGATGGGAAAAAAATTACTTTTATGACAAGTTAGAAGATGAAATGAATAGTTTGATGAGATACCCTTCATCTTGTGCTTATTTTTATAAGTAGATATTTTACATCTTTCTTCAATTTTTCTAGAATTTTGTATTAATTCTCACCACCCCAAAAAATTATTTAATGGAAAAAGAGAAAAAGTAAGAAAGAACTCTCATAATATTGCTTAACTCATTTCTATGTTTTCACATAAATCAATTATTTTTATTTTTACTATCATTTTCAAGTCTGGTCTTATAAGTGCGCTGATTGAATATATAACTCAAAATCCAACCATTAGAATCCACCGAATACACGTGTATGACAACCAAACATGCATCCTATAAGTAAAGAAATAATACGGACAATATATCAAAGAAACAAATTAAAATCTAAAATTTTAAGTAAACAAACCATCAAACTTTAAACACATTACAAAACTTTATAAATAAAGGGTCAAAATTCTATAAGGTTTCTAAACAACATGTGCTTTGTGTTAGAAAAATAATTAATTTATTCTACTATGGAAATTGCAAAAATAATAAATAAATAAACTTATCGATCGAAACTTGCGAGATCACAATTTCTTAAGGTGAAATTGCCTGTTGTATTGAAGCGCTGACACCCTTCATAAGCATACACCTCACAGGATTCAACGATCTAGGGTTCTACCAGCACAATAGAATTCCTATTTAGAACTCTCAAAATACTCCATAAATAATCAAAGTCGAAAAGTATCTGTAAAAGAAATTGAACTCGTTCTGTGTTTTTATCAATGAAGATGAGCTATATCCAACTGCGTAACGGAAGGATAATGGGTATAATGTGTTAACACATTACGCGTAATAGTAGTCCCCCGACTTAGTCAATGTTAATCTTTAAATAAATTTTAGAAAAAACAACGAAACTTAAATTAAATATTTAAATAGCAAAAAACCTTGGACCGTGATCACTCACAAGGCTTGAACCGTGGTCATCCAAGCCCAAATTTCTAGGCCTCTCCCACTTGAGCTACGCACCCAAAAGTAATTATTTCATTCACATTTAATATATAAACAACACTTTGTTCTTCAATGAGTACATGCAAGTGGCATGGGTTTTGTAGACATCAAGCTTTACATGAAACGAAAGTGGAAGTGCAACTTTCTTCTTTATAAATAAAAATAAATAAACATTTTTGGATGCCCCGGGAAAAGTGCTCCAATAAATAAGAAAAAAGGACAGATGGAGCCAACAAAGACCCGCCCTCTAGGCTTACAAAAAAATCCCTCTAAGAAGACAAGAAATAAAGAAAAATTTATTAAGCTTGAAAAAATGGACTAAACTTATGCAACAAAGTTGACTAAAGAAATCTAAAAAAGTACTTAAAAACGACTTCCTAATAAAGAACATCCAAAAGAAACATCTAGAAAATCAACTAATCAAAAGTTGGCCTATGCATCCTCTCGGCTTCATCTTCTCAAACTACATTGGCATCGAAATAGGAACACTTGATGAATGTTAGAATATACTTGCGACAAGCCGTCACTTTTTTGTACCAATTATTAATACGAAATTCGTTGCCCGATTTCTTTCTTCTCCTCCTCCTAACTTTTGTCTTAGAATTCAACTCAATAGAAGAAATAGGAAGAGAATACAAGAATAAAAGAGATGAGCTAGAAGGACGGGCCAAAAGAGAGTTCAATGTAAGGCTTGGGAGTAGACTGAGCCCATAGTGAAGAGGAGCCCAAGTCTTGAAAATTAATTATGCACGTGGTGGGTTTTCATAATATTAATAATTTTGGAACTATTTAAACCAACTTTAATTGATTACTCAAGAGAGAGATTTCTAATTAAATGATAGTTCAAATAGGGCATGACTCAAATCCCTTTCAAAGTGCACTATCCAATAAGATGCTCAACTTGAAAGAATTTAATTTCAGAAAAAGCGGGAGTTATAAAAAATGGTTTAACCGGTATTTTTAATTCGTCCTAATTTGAATGGGATTATGGGAGGTGCGATTTCTTTTTAACCAAATTAGGTTTTTTATTGAGGTTTAAATAAAAGAAATATGTTCAACTTAACGTGTCTCGAATATGGGAGGTGCGATTTCTTATGTTATTTTAATAAAAAATATTTTTTAGTTAGGGTCGCGTTAAGATCGAATTTAATTTTAAGCGAGTCATATTCATGTTACCACCATCTAATATATAGGATTTTGTGGGTTGGTTTGGTTGATTGGTGTAAAAAAAAAAAAGAAGGAAGGGAAAACAAGGAGTTTATGGTTGATTGGTGGGATCAGAATTGGGAAACCTTCCCGCACGGTTCGGAGAGCATACGCGAGGAAGGTAATCAAAAAAGAAAGAAAAACCATTGTTTAAATTCTGTTTCTTCAAACAATTAATGCACTGGTTTCTTAACGGCTGTCCACAAATTTATTTATTTATTCTTAACCCTTGCGGTCCATGTTAATTTTTAGATTGTTAAATTGACTCTAGTCAGAACTCATCCCCGAATAACATAAGAAATATCAGTTACCATAATTAAGTACGTAACCTGGGAAATACCCATTTAAATAGATAGTAATGATAAATAAAAACCGGAGGAAATTTATGTATCATTTAAAAGATATTTAACTTATTTGGTTCCGTTTGATAAAGAAGATGGAAAATGATTGGAACAATAATTCCTTTTACGACAAGTTAGATGATGAGATAAATTATTTAATGAGATATTTTTCATCTCGTGCTTATTTTTATGAGTTGTTATATATATATATATATATATTTGTAATAGTTTAATAAGCTAGGAGCCCATTTATAGAGTTAACAACAATACTACAAATAAAAGGCCCCAAATAACGTATTAGGTCCAACTTCATATAGTCTCTTCTTTAATTTATTATTCGCTTTTTCCTATCTAATTAAATACTTTTCTTGTAAAAGACAAAATTCTCTCTCACTCTCTCTCTCTCTCTCTAATATATATATAGGCTTACTACTAAAAAAAAGTACTCGTTTAATGTAAAATAAGGATCGTCAAATTTAAAAGGTAAGAATATAATTTTTCGTTTGAATTTTTTGATGATATTATGTGGAGATGATCTACTCACAATCGTGATCATATCCACAAAGTTTCATGAAAAATGTATTTACTTACCTATCAAAATGGATGGTTCATTTTTTCCCCTTAAAGTGTAATGATGAATAATATATTGGTATTCTTTTTATTTTGTTACAAATATTAGTATAAATAATGATTATACGTGTGAATTTTTTTACATTGTCTATTGTTTTTCAATTGTCACCTAATAATTTACCCTTTAAAGTTTACCCGGTTTTGCACTTTCATACATAAAATTTATTTTGCATAATATTCGTCCTTAATGTTTGTTCTCGTTTTTAATTTAGCCCGAAACTCCATGTGCAGTTAAGTTTTTGGACAGAAAAAAACATGTGTGTTGCACATGAGCACTATAGCGGGGTAAAAAGGTTAAGCCACTATAATGCTCTTACAAATCAGGGCAAAATTAAAGTGTGGACTTGGAAAAACTGTAAAAAGAAGAAATGAACAAATTAAAGCATTTTGGTTACATTGAATGCTCTAATTAAGGTAAAATGAGTTGGGAATTAGAGCATTATAGTGGCTTGACCGTTTTACCCCACTACAATGCCTATATGCAAACATACACGGTCTTTTTCATCCAAAAACCTAACAATGAGTAGGGTTTCAGACTAAAGTGAAAACGAGAGCAAACTTTAAGGATGGTGTTGTGAAAAATGAACTTCATGGACGAAAGTGTAAAAATGAGTAAACTTTAAGGGGGAAATTATTAATAACTCTACATTCGTAAAGGATGCATTTTCTTCAACATAAACACCAACACAAGCATACGCAATATATATATGCGTTATTTTGAAAAGAAAGAAAGGAATTTTATAAAGCGTACCCATGATCAGCGAGGAATCTCATGAAAGATCGGCTACATGAGGAGCCAGGGAACATCTGAAATTGGAGCAGTTCGAGTAAGGTCCCAATAAACCACAGCATGCCTGCAATCTACCCCGTCATCGCCATACCAATCGATGCCCTCCTAGTAAAAGTCACCTCCTCCTGGTCGTCTTCTAACCTATCAGGTTATCCTCCTTGAGCAGGATTCATAGTAGTGTGAGTTTTGGTAAGAGAAAAATAAAAACAAAAACTAATCTAATAGTGCTCCCGTGCTTAGGGAGAGAGAGGACAAAGCTAGAGAGAGAAATTGATTAATAGAATAAGGTGAGATGAGCTCAGCAAGGGGTTCTTATACTAGACACGTTTGTTGCACGACAAACAAGTTGTTTGTCGTGCGACAAATTGACGTCACCAAATTTTCCCGCAACATTTCCCCTTCCCCGAAGTTATTTTGACCTATTTTTCCCGTAAGGGACTTCCAACGTGTATTTTTGTGATTTTTATGCTAAAAACACACACCTACACGATAATTATCAAATGCAAGATTCTAAGTTGTTTCTTTAATTGTGAGAGCAAATAACTTACAAAGGATTCTTTGATCTCCAGGAGACTGAAAACAGGAATGAGAATGAGAAAATATTAAAATGAGACAGGAATAGAAATAATTGAAAAAGTAGAAAAAAGAAAAATCCTGCACAAAAGCCCAAAGTGAGTGAGAGAAATAGAAATGTAAATAATGACAGGGACAGTCACACCAAAAGTGATAGCTGCGAAAGATTTCTAACAATTACTTATTATAAATTTAAAATATGTCAATAATATCTTATTACGTCTTCAAATAGCATTCTATGTACCTCAATTGTGACTATAAGTTTATGTGCAGTATGAAATACATACTTGACTTTCTTTTGCATGTTAAATTGTGAAGAAATTGGTCATGTTACTTTGACTTACCTTCTAGCTATTTCTTCTTGCAAATAACTAGGCTGGATCTCGAACCTCTATACCATTCCTCTATTGACACCATCAGATGGGTTATAAGTCTTATTTCCCCTCCTACACAATTAAACTGTGTTTTTGTTAATAGTGTCTTAAAGGAAACACGTAATTTTTTTTTTAATCAAAATCAATGTAAAGAATCTGAAGTGTTGAGATATAAACTTTATTTTTAAAAAAATTATAAAGATCATGCTTTTAAGACTTCATATCAATAAATATTTGCACTATTGCAATCCTTTATTTCATGTATAGGTAATATTTTAGAGATATGTTACTTAATTTATAAAAAATAATTATAAACCGCATCGCGCAAGTCTGCGAACTAGTTTGCAATAAAAACAATTGTGTCCTTCTCATGCTCCTAAAATTCGTGCTTCAACTCCATTTTGAAAGTGGCTGAGCCCATAATGGCTAGAAACACTATCATGGAAGCAAGGGAAAAGTTCACTATCCAACAAAAATTTGTTGGACTTAAAGAACTTTATTTTAGAAAGAGTGGAACTCGAAAACATGGGCTTAAAGTTAGCAAAGAGCCCATTGTCCAATAAATTGGATTTACTATGTAATATCCAATAAATTGGATGTGCTTGACAAACACGATTGCAATTATTAATTTGGTCCTACTAAAAATGTTACAACATGAATGAAAAGTTGAAACGGGAATTTTCTTTAATTAGATACAACAAGACACGATTAACATGATAGTCATATAGCTGCAGTTTCCTGCCAATTTCATTTTAGTCTTGAACGTAACACAACACTTCAAATTATAGACTCACACATGATGAGTTTCTAACCCGCCACAACCTGAACAGGGTCAATTTTGAGTGGGTTTTCTTTGAACAAGGTCATATTTTTCATAGTAAAACTTACACTACCGAGTCGAGTCAGTTTGGGTCAAATGAACCTGTTTTGACCTGCCCCACCCCCGAATATATTATTTTTTCTCTTTCATATGCTAATATTTAATAATTACACCGAAATGGGTTGAATTCAAGTTCAAGCATACCAACATGTGGGGCGTGTTTAGGTCCAAAGAAAAATTCATATTGAGTTGGGTTTGAGTTTAGCTAAAACACGCCCCAAATTCAACATATTGTCGTGTCGACCACTGTCCAATAAATTGAATTCAATGGGTTGATTGTTTGGATTAGAGCACAAAGAGGAGACTATAATGGACCAACTATTATTGTGACCCAGAAATGGACCTGAAAGTATACCCAGAAAATTTATAGATAAGTAAAAATAATAATTTTGATAGAATCTAGGTCCAAGAAGGAGCCTAGCCCATTGTCTAAAACTAAAATAGAGACCAAAGACGGTGTCTCTACTTTGATCAGGAAAGAAATCTCATTGGCACAAAAGAAAATTTTTTTCCACATGAAATTTAAGTAGATGGTAATATTAAATGAAAACTGCAAATGAGGAAAACTATGTATCATCTAAAAGACGTTTAATTTGTTTGGTCCCATTTAATAAAGAAGATGGAATAATAATTCATGTTACGACAAGTTAGATGAAGAGATAAATCATTTAATGAGATGCCCTCCATCTCGTGCTTATTTTTATAAGTAGACTTTGTTCACATTATTATTATTATTATTATTATTATTATTATTATTATTATTATTATTATTATTATTATTATTATTATTATTATTTGTGGAATTTTTTTTTTATTTTTAGCCACCCAAAAAAGTTTATTTAATAAAAAAATAAGAGAACATCTCAACAAATCACTCAATTCATTTTTTTAATTTCCAAACAAATAAATTATTTTTGCTATCATTTCCAAGCCCAGTCATAGGAATGTACTAATCGGCCAACGGCACTCAGCCTAATTGTGCTTAGCTATGTAATGCACGGGAGCACGCATATGTAATAGTTTAATATACTAGTAGCATGTTTATAAAGTTAACAGCAATACTGCAAATAAAAGGACCCAAATAAGGTATTAGGCCATCTCATCTCCAATGGTGGTTTCTATTTTTGCATTTCTATCATATGTGTCAATATTATTTTATAATATTTCTATATCTAATGACAATATATTTGAATCGGTGTAAAAGGATAGAAAAGATGGTCTCCAATGGTAATTTATATTGTTCCATTTCTTCCTTACTTTGTCCCCTAGTTAATGAAGAAAGAGAATTAGTGGGTCTACAACAACCAATGAAAATTTGCCATGTCATATAGAAAATTTCTATCACCATTTCTACATGTAGAAATGGTGATAGAAATTCCCAATCCTACTAGACTTCCACTTAGGATAGAAATGGAGATAGAAATGCCCATTGGAAAAGATTTTTTCTATTATTCATTTCTATTGTAGAAATTTGCTTGGGTAGAAAACACCATTGGAGATGGCCTTAGGTCCAGCTTCTTAGACTCTATTCTTTAATTTATTATTCGTTTTTTCCGAGCTAAATAATTTTTTTTGGTAAAAGACAAAATTTTCTCTCTTAAGAGTGCACAAATAAGTATCAAAAGTAAATAGATGAATATTTTCATAAAACTTAATAGAAATGATTAATATATAATAAATAGACTATTTCCACTAAATTTCATGAAAACTCAATTTAGAAGTACGTCATTAGATCATATAAAATTTCATTGAATGGAAATTAACGTATATATATATATATATGATTTTGATTACTCCTATTTTTTATTTTCATTTTTTTGATGATATTATGTGGAAATGATCTACCCTTTATATTGATCATATCTATAGTGTTTAAAAAAAAATATATTTCTTTACCTATCGAAATGGATGGTTCATTTTTATTTTTCTTAAAGTGATACTAGTGTATCTAGAGTGGACTTTTGTATATATTTATAGTTTGACATTTCTATATGCATGTAAATATGAATGGTTATGTAATGATGAATAATATATTAGTATTCTTTTATTTTGTTGCAAATATTAGTATAAATAACGATTATATGTGTGAATTTTCTTACATTGTCTATAGTTTTTCAATTGTCACGTTTTTCTTACTATGATTAGGATATTGAAGATTTGTTTGTACATTGAGTGGACATATATAAGTAAATCACGTTGTATTAGTTTTCCTATTTATTGTATATTTTTTTCTCAATTTAGTTATTATAAAAAAAATATTTTACATTTTTTAATTAGGCCCCCTTTAATATTGTAGAAGGAAAATGATGGAAAAAATGACCACTTTTATGACTAGTTAGAAGATTAAATCTTTAATGAAATAACCACGCAACTCATTTTTTATTTTTTCACACAAATCAAATAGTTTTACTATTATTTTAAGTCTGTTACTATGGGTGCACTTACTGGATATATAACTCAAAATACAACTACTAGAATCCACCTAATACACTTGATGTTTGCCACTTTATATATAACAACCTAACACACACCTTACTAACTAAAGAATCCGGACAATATATCAAACATGCTTGCTTAATATATTTCTAAAAAAAAAAAATTAAAATCTAAAATTTTGGAGTAAACAAACCATCAAGCTTTAAACACATTACAAACTATATAAATGAACTACTTTCTTTTTTTATAAATAAAAATAAAGAAACACTTCTAACTTGGATGCCTTAGGAAGAGTGCTTCCATAAATAAGAAAAAAAAAGTCAGATGGGGTAGCAAAGACCTACCCCCAGGCTTTATAAAAAAGTCCCTCTAAAAAGACAAGAAATAAAGAAAAAAATGGAAGCATGAAAAAATGGACTAATTAAACTTATACAACAAAGTTCACCAATTAAATCTAAAAAAGTCATATAAAATGACCCCATAACAAAGAGAAGCACCTAAAAAATTAATTGTTTAAATGTTGGCCTAATTATCCTCTAGGCTTCATCGTTTGAAATTACATTGACAACAAAATGAAGGAACACTTGATGAATGTCCTTACGGCTGGCCAACAATTTTTTGTACCAATTCCTAATACGAAATTCGGAGCTCGATTCCTTTCTTCATCTCCTTTTTAACTTGTGTCTTAGAATTCAACTCAATAGACGAATTAAGAAGAGAATACAAAAAAAAAAAAAACAGATGAGCCCATAGTGAAGAGGAGCCCGAGTCTTGAAAATTAATTCTGCACGTAGTGGGTTTCAATAGTATTAATAATTTTAGGACTATTTAAACTAACTTTAATTGGTTACTCAAGAGAGAGATTTTTAATTAAATGACAATTCAAAAAGGGCCCAAAATCATCATAAAAAGTGACTCAAATCCTTTTTCAAAGCGGGACAATAATCCATCTTAATTAGCCCGTGTTTTTAATCCATCCTGATTTGAATAGGAGGTGGGACTTTTTTTAACCAGTTTAGATTTTTCCATTCAGGTTAAAGTAAAAGAAAACGGTTTGATCTAAATTGTTTTGAATAAAGAATTTTTTTTATTTAGTATCCTTTTAAAATCTTATAATTATATTGGGGCCGGAAAGATTCAGGTTTGAGTTCAATTGTACTAGCAAACAAGATTAATTTAAGTTTCAATGAAAAATAATTTTCAAGATTGGATCATGTTGAGATCGAATTTATTTTTAAGCGGGTCATCTTTGTGTTACTACTGTCTAATAAATAGGACTTTGTTGGCTGGTTGATATGTGGGATTAGACGAAAAGGAGAAAACACGGAATTCATAATGGGCCAGCTACTATTAAGATGTAGAAATGGGTCTAAATTGTACCCAGAGAATTAGTAAAAGAGCAACAATTTATTTTTTTTAATAGAATTTGGGCCCTATGGGAGTCCAACCCATTGTTTAAATTTTGTTTCTCCGTACAATTAATACACAAGTTTCTCAACCACTGTTTCTTGTTTTTAAAATTTTTTAACTTGCAGTTTATAATTTTTGGTTAAAGCTTACTGTCCATTCAATTTTTAAGTTACTAAATTATCTCTTATGAGAACTCATCCCCAAATAAAGTAATTGAGTAACTTGAGAAATATCTGTTATTATAGTTAAGTAACTGAAGAACTATAGGTTACCATACATGAATATATGGTGAAATACATGTTATCGTAGTTAGTTAATCATAGAAATATCAGTTACCACAGTTGAGTAACTGATTATTGGACTTGATTTACCGATTATCGTAGTTACAAAGATTGCAAGCTAGAAACTATAAACTGGAAGTTATTAAAAATAATAATAATAAAATGTGAACCGCAAGTTTAAAAAATTATAAAAAGAGAGATCGTCACTCATTTTTCCTTATACACATTATAATCATTATGAAAGATTGTTATGAGAAAATTACAAGACCATCTCACTGAATAAATTAGGAAGAGATTTCTTCATGGACAAAAGAGAGGAACTAGAAACCAACTAGCCCAGAGAAATGTACGTCTTAGAGCTAAAGAGTTTTTTTTTTTTTTTTAAATGATAGTTCAAATGGGGCCAAAATTATGATAAAGGGTACGCTCCTACAGTATAATGATCTCAAGCATTTTTGCATTAAAGTAGTCATCCGGAACATCTATATAATTAAATATTGTCGCTTTTGAAATATCTCTCAGTTAAAAGAAAAAAAAAATTCAATGACAAATGCTAGTTTGTATAAAAAAAATTGACAAAAATTAGGCTTAATAAGTGTACATACTAGTTTTATCTTAAACAACACACGTGGCAGCCTTAGGTTATATAGTGTTGAAAAATATACATTATTCTAACAACTTATTGTCGAGGCCTAGATCCACCCTAAAGCCCGTTCAGCCAAGGCCTAAGTCCACCCTATTATACATTTTAAAAGTATACAAACTATAGTCTTGTCACAATACAATTTGTTTTCTAGTGAGATTGTGTATATTGATTATATTACTCGTTTCTTATTCTGTGACAATTCGCCAAATATTGTAGCAGATATCAGGATAGATACTAATAGGTAGAATCTGCCCAAAAACATTTGTTCAACACTGCTTCCTTTAAAGAAAAGTTAAGAACTGCATAATTTAAAACTTTCGTTCCAAGAACCAGATGCTAAAGCTCCGGTATAGTAATGTACCACCATAAAGTTTTTTAAAATTATTTAATGTTTAATCATCTTAATTAATTGTATTTTCCGAAATTATTATTCTCCTTAAACAACGTTAATTAGTCGCATTTCCGTTTTTCCCAAACTTTTGGGCCGAAGTATGACTTCCATTATCTTTAAAAATTAAAAGCAAAAGTATATATCCTTTTTCTTTTAGTTATTCAAAATTCCATTTTTAAGTGCAAAAATTAAATAAAAATAAAAACTTTTCAACATATGCATAGGCATAATTGTATAAAAAAACTTGACAAAAATTAGGCTTAATAGTGTACCTATTAGTTTTATTTCAAACAACACACGCGGCAGCCTTAGGTTATGTAGTGTCAAAAAATATACATTATTCTAACAACTTATTATCAATTATGTTAGTATATTTTGGTAAGTCATGATTAAGTGGGCAGTTAGTAAGACATATTGTCAAGATTGTATCTTTATCTCGGTCACACCTCACCAATAATAATACACTTGATTGGTAACGTATTACCAAGAAAAAGCAAATAAGTAGGCCCTTTTTTAATACTATGTAGTGTGCATAAGTAAAATAAATAGAGTTTTTGGTATCCAAAGAGTTGTGGTATTTGAAATAAAAAACATGGGTGTCCCTCCTAAAATCCACGCTTCAAATCCATTTTCAAAGTGGCTCAACCCATAATAGCTATAAATAGTAGCATGGAAGTGAGGAAAAAGCTTACTATCCAATAACATTTTGTTGGACCTAAAGAACTTTGATAAACGCTTAATATTGTCATTCATTTGCTCATTTTCGGAGTTGTTTGACGCGTTTATTTATCTAAAACTACTCGGTTTGCCAACTTATTTCGCGATTAGTCTCGTAGCACTTTTGTATTTAACAATGCTTGGAAAGGCATATTTTTGTGTTTATTTTGGTGTCTTTAGATTTCAAGAAATATTGTATTTAATACAATATTGGAATTTTCCTTGGACAAAAAGAATTCAAGATAGTGGAATTTTCCATGGGCAAAAAGAATTCAAGAAAGAAAGTCTTCATGTCCATGTGATTAAAGAGCATCCAAGAAAGAAAGTCTCCATGCATGTCCATGTGATTAAAGAAAGAAAGTGGAATTCTCCATGTGACCAAAGAGCATCCAAGAAAGTGGAATTCTCCACCAAAAATAAAAATAAAAATAAAAATAAAAATAAAAATAAAAATAAAAATAAAAATAAATAAAAATAAAAAGCATTGTTTATTATTTTAGCATCCAACAAAACTTTCCTATTTATAGTCTTCATTGTTGTGTTGGAGAGAGCACTTTTATTACTTCTCATCTCTCAATTTATAGAGAGCTTGTAATAGTTTTACTTTCTAGAGAGAGAAAGGGAGTTCACTTTTATAATTCTTGTCTCTACATTTATTATGGAGTAATTTCTTTGCTAAGGCTAAAAGATGAAATTTGCAATGCATTAATTATGTAAGTTCAATTCTCATTCCATTGTTAGTATTGTTAAATACTTTTTGAATCCTTCATCTTCTCCATTTTTTCAACCATTCATAAGCTAATAAGATAATTTTCATATGATGATTTGACTTTGTATGCCTTGTATACATAGATCTCAAGCATTAGTCAGGAAATGATACACTTGTGTATTTCTTACTAGCCTATGTTCATTCTTTCTTTGAATGAGATACTTTTCATTGCCAATCATGATTAGTCTTTGATATTCATGAAAACACCATAAATTTGAGATTTTAATCTTTAAATACTTTAATGATATGTTGAGTGCTTTCCACACTTTATGTGATTTTTAGACTCATCATTTTCTTAGTTAAAGTATTGCCAAAGAGGATCTTTTAAATTTATGTCATAAACAACTTCATTAATCATTTTAAGGATTCAATTTGTATTTATCAAATAAGT
Source organism: Lonicera japonica (assembly GCA_021464415.1). Lineage (NCBI taxonomy): Eukaryota > Viridiplantae > Streptophyta > Magnoliopsida > Dipsacales > Caprifoliaceae > Lonicera > Lonicera japonica. The sequence continues at coordinate 34,599,657 of CM038466.1, read as the reverse complement.
CTATATAGGACGGTTTGACCTCCACCTAGACCTCCCAATCTTGGACAAATGAAATGTTATGATTTATCGAGCTAAACTCCTTGTAGTTGGCCATTTTCATAATCAAGTCATTTGCCTAGGGGAAACTAACAATGAGTTCTTAAATGCCTAGTTTAAATTTATGCCTTTTATTTTTGTGTATTTTGAGTTTGAATCTTGGTTGATATTATGTGGGAATGGGTTGCACTTGCTTCACACCCTTTGTCACAAGATAAAAATGAGAGATACACTTGTGTTGATATTTGCTTACATCCTTTCTTTATATGGCATTTATATGGGAATGGGTTGCTTTTGCTCCACACCCTTTTGCTTAGAAATGGGTAAAATATTCAACACTTAGGAATTGCATTGAGAACTTTGAATGGGATTGATTTTACTTAACTTTGCAAAACAAATGAATTCTATAATGCCTTAGCCTTTTCTCGTCTATTGTTACATCATTTTAATTTTTATTGCAAGACTTTAAAATCAACAACTAAAATCAACCAATTAAATTCCCTTACCCAAAACCTTGGACTCGTAATCACCACATCGTCTTTCCGACTATCCTTGTGGTTCGACACTTGGACTTACCAAGTATTATAACTTGACAACCTGCACTTGGGTACCTAAGCACGAAAGTATTTTCGGCGCGTCAAGTTTTTGGCGCCGTTGCCGGGGATACGGCGAAAGACAGATTACGGGTTTTGTAAAAAAAAAAATCACTTTGTAAGTATTCTCTCCCTTTGTAAATTACTTTTCCTACTTATTATTATAATTTTTTTTAGGTGGAAAATTTTATTTGAGATCACCCTTCCGGGCTTATGCGCGAAAATTTGTACATTGATCTTTGCATAAGTCCACCAAGAGGCCAACCACTACCAAGGCATCCTAGTCCTTCACCTACTCCCTCTGAAACGGCTGACGAGGATAATGAGTCAAATACCGGAGAAAACAATAATCACCATCCTCCTGTTCGAACAATGAGGGATTATCTTCAACCACCTCGGACGACGTCTAATTCTTGCATCATTCTCCCCACCGGACAAGCGGGAACATTCTCCTTCAAGCCAGGTATGCTTCAACATATCCCCTCTTTTCATGGTATGGAATCCGAAAATCCGTACTTACATTTGAAAGATTTCGAGAAAGTTTGCTCCACGTTTCGTGAGGCAAACACCAATGAGGAAGTAATGCGTTTAAAACTTTTTCCTTTCTCCTTAAAAGATAAAGGAAAAATATGGTTGAATGCTCTTAGACTGCAATCTATTCGATCTTGGCAAGTACTTCAATCGGAGTTTTTGAAAAAATTCTTTCCCGTCCATCGGACCAACGCTTTGAGAACGGCAATATCCAATTTTTCGCCAAAAGAAAATGAAAGTTTTTACAAGTATTGGGAAAGATACAAGGAACTTTTAAACGCGTGTCCTCACCATGGCCACGAAACATGGAGCCTTGTAAGCTATTTTTACGAATCTCTTACTCCCAAAATGCGTACATTTGTAGAGACCATGTGTAATGGTCAATTCTTGAGTAAAAATCCCGAGGAGGCCTTGTTGTATTTTGATGAATTGGCGGAAGGTGCCCAAAATTGGAACACCTATACCGAGGAACCTAAGGCCAAACCTCTGGGAAAGGGTGGGTTGTACCAAATATCCAATGATGATGACATGGGGGTAAGGTTGTTCCAATTGTCTAAGAAGGTAGAGGCCTTAGGGACAAACAAGCTTAGAGATGTCAATGTAGTGTCATCAAGTCAATTGTGTGTCATTTGTGAGAAGGTGGGACATTCCACGGAGGAGTGTCACACAATTCCGGCCTTCAAAGAGGTCCTTTAAAGTCCCTCACAAATCAATGCTATGAACTCATACTCTAGGCCAAACAATGACCCATTTTCTCAAAGGTACAATGAAGGGTGGAGGAACCATCCTAATTTTAGTTGGGGGGGAAATCAAAATGCTCATCAAAATTCGAATGCAATTTCCTACCAACCAAGACCACCTCCACCCCAAAACAACTCTTTTGGTCAAGCAAACCCAAACCCAAATTCAAATTTGGAGACTCTTTTGCGGCAGTTTGTAGACAAAACCAATAGAGATGTTAGTGATTTGAAAACTCAAATGTCCAAACTCACCACCGCTTTAGCAACCCAAGAAAAAGGAAAGTTTCCGGCCCAACCAATAGCTAATCCTAGAGGGCAAGCCATGATATTTGAAGGGGAGTCGAGTGGGAATGTAGAGGAGTTGAAATCCATCACAACCCTTAGAAATGGAAAGATGATTGACAAAACTATAGTTCCTAAGGCCCAAACGCCGGTGGACATAGCCGAGTCAACACCAAGTGAAGGAGTAGAAGAAGAAAAAAATGTGAGGAAAAGGAAGACGAAAAGAGGAATGAGAAAGAGGACATAGAAAAAAATCAGAAATAACATCAAAGTCCCTTTTCCCGAAAGGTTAAATCAACCTCCTAAGGAAAATCGCAACACCGAAATTCTTGATGTGTTTAGGCAAGTCAAGATCAACATTCCATTGCTTGACGCGGTCAAGCAAATACCTTCATATGCTAAATTTCTCAAAGATTTGTGTACCACAAAAAGAAGGTTGAATGTTAAGAAAAAAGCATTTATGACAGAGCAAGTCAGCTCTATCATGCAAGGCACTAGTATTCCAAAATTCAAAGATCCTGGTTGCCCAACCATTTCATGTTTAATTGGCAATTGTCGCATAAAGAATGCTTTACTTGATTTGGGAGCTAGTGTTAATGTGCTTCCTTTTTCGGTGTACCAACAATTGGGGTTAGGAGAGTTGAAACCCACCAAAGTGACGATTCAATTAGCGGATCGCTCCGTTAAGATACCGAGAGGGATAATAGAGGATGTTCTTGTGCAAATTGATAAATTTTACTTTCCCGTTGATTTCATTGTTCTTGATATGCAACCGGTAGCAAATCCCGCTAATGAAATTCCTGTCATTTTAGGAAGACCATTTCTTGCCACATCTAATGCCATCATTAATTGCAAGAATGGAATTGTTAAATTGGCTTTTGGAAACATGACTCTTGAGCTAAATGTGTTCTCTTTAAGCAAACAACAAAATGATTTTGATGAAGAAAGTGAACATGTGAACATGATAGAGTCATTAGTCCAAGATCATTTCAATAATACTTACGATTTGGATTCAATGGAAGAGAATCTAACCACTTCCAATGAATTCGATGAGTGTTTGCAAGTGTTTTCCTTACTTGATGATAAGGTTCAAGATCCGAAGGAACAAAAGGGGAGCACATCCGATCCAACACTAAAGCTTGAGGGACAAATGTAGCTCAAGCCATTGCCAAGCAACTTGAAGTACGTTTTCTTAGGTGCTTCCAGAACCTACCCTGTGGTAATCTCTTCCGAACTCTCAAAAGAGCAAGAGGTGAGGTTGGTAAGTATGCTTAATAAACATAAGAAAGATTTTGGTTGGACACTAGCTGACCTCCAAGGGATTAATCCTTTAATTTGCACTCACAAAATCCACTTGGAGGAAAATGCTAAACCATCTAGACAATTTCAACGCCGCTTGAACCCAAATATGCAAGAAGTTGTAAGAAATGAGGTATTAAAATTGCTAGATGCAAAAATCATTTATCCAATCTCCGATAGCAAATGGGTGAGTCCAACCCAAGTTGTACCAAAGAAATCCGGGCTTACAGTAACAAACAATGAACAAAATGAATTAATACCCCAAAGAGTCACCACCGGGTGGCGAGTGTGCATTAACTACCGTAAGCTTAATGAAGTAACACGTAAAGATCATTTTCCGCTCCCATTTTTGGACCAAACACTCGAAAGAGTAGCCGGGCATGAATTTTACGCGTTCTTAGATGGATTCTCCGGGTACAACCAAATTGAGATTGATTTAAATGATCAAGAGAAAACCACCTTCACATGCCCCTTTGGTACCTTTGCATATTGAAGGATGCCATTTGGGTTGTGCAATACACCAGCAACCTTTCAAAGGTGCATGCTAAGTATCTTTAGCGACATGGTGGAAAAGACCTTAGAGGTATTTATGGATGACTTTACCGTTTACGGTAAGTCATTCGATAATTGTTTGTTGAATGTTGAGCAGGTTTTAGAAAGGTGCATTGAGAAACAACTTGTTCTTAATTGGGAGAAATGTCATTTCATGGTGACAAAGGGCATTATCTTAGGGCACATTATTTCGGAGAAGGGAATCGAAGTTGACAAGGCAAAAATTGAAATTATCTCAAAGCTCCCCACCCCCAAGTCAATCAAGGATGTTCGCTCATTCTTGGGGCATGCCGGATTCTACCGAAGGTTCACTCAAAATTTTAGCACCATTGCTAAACCCATGTGCAAGTTGCTCTTGAAAAATGCCCCATTTGAATGGAACAAGGAATGTGAAGAAGCCTTTGTAAAACTCAATCACATGCTCACTACCGCACCCATCATGCAAACCCCCGATTGGAGTTTGCCATTCGAACTCATGTGCGATGCAAGCGATTACGCCGTGGGGGCGGTCCTCGGCCAAAGAAAGGACAAAAAGCCCGGGGTCATTTACTATGCGAGCCGAACTCTCAATGAGGCTCAAATGAACTACACCACCACCGAGAAAGAACTCTTGGCTATTGTCTTTGCTCTCGACAAATTTTGGTCCTACCTCATTGGGTCACCTATTGTCATTTTCACCGATCATGCGGCCCTCAAGTATCTTTTCACAAAGAAAGATGCAAAGCCAAGGCTTCTAAGATGGATTCTTCTCCTACAAGAATTCAATCTTTTCATAAAGGATAAGAAGGGTGTTGAAAATGTGGTGGCGGATCATTTATCTCGCCTTTCATTCACTGACCACATTGAAGAGAGTGCTATTAAAGACTCTTTTCCGGATGAGCAACTATTCACAATCTCTTCTTCACCATGGTATGCCGATATCGTGAACTATCTTGTCACCGGAAAGATGCCAAGCCATTGGAATGCCCAAGACCGAAGAAAATTCTTGTCCGAGGTCAACCGTTTCTATTGGGATGACCCATACTTGTTCAAGTATGGGGCGGATCAAATCATTCGACGATGTATTCCCAATGACGAGTTCGAAAAAGTTCTAAACTTTTGCCATAATGAAGCTTGTGGTGGACATTTCTCGGCCAAAAAAACGGCTGCCAAGATCTTGCAAAGTGGCCTTTATTGGCCAACATTGTTCAAAGATGCCTACCAACATTGCAAATCTTGCCCGAGATGCCAAATGTTAGGAGGGATTACAAGAAAAAGCTTGATGCCGCTTAATCCAATCTTGGTGATTGAAGTGTTCGATTGTTGGGGAATCGATTTCATGGGACCATTCCCATCCTCTTTCGGTAACCTTTATATTTTAGTGGCGATTGATTATGTTTCCAAGTGGGTAGAGGCCCAAGCTTGCAAGAAAAATGATCACAAAGTGGTGATCCGATTTTTAAAAGAAAATATTCTTGCAAGGTTTGGTACTCCCAAAGCGATTATAAGCGATGGTGGTACTCATTTTTGCAATAAACCTTTTGAATCTTTAATGCAAAAATATGGGGTAAATCACAAAGTATCACTCGCTTATCATCCGTAAACTAATGGCCAAGCCGAACTTGCCAATAGGGAGATAAAGCAAATTCTTGAAAAAAGGGTAAATCCAAATCGCAAGGATTGGTCATTACGTCTTAACGATGCACTTTGGGCTTACCGTACGGCTTTTAAAACAATTTTAGGAATGTCTCCCTATCGGATAGTATATGGCAAGCCTTGCCATCTTCCCGTTGAGTTGGAACATATATCATTTTGGGCAATTAAAATGATGAATTTTGATATTGAAAATGTCGGAAGCAACCGAAAGTTACAACTTGAGGAGTTGGAGGAATTAAGGAGGGATGCATACCAAAATGCTAAGATAAGCAAAGAACGTGCAAAATTTTTTCATGATAAATCTATTTTAAGAAAAGAATTTAAACTCGGGCACAAAGTTCTAGTTTATGACACGCGTTTGCATCTCTTCCCGGGAAAGCTGAAATCACGTTGGACCGGCCCATACATTGTTCAACATGTATTCCCTTTTGGGGTCGTGAATGTTGAGGATCCCAAAACTGGCTTTGTGTTCAAAGTGAATGGACAACGCCTTAAGCCATTTTTGGAATTCCCACCTCAAGAGGAGTCCACCACTCTTGAAGATCCGACCTATACCTAACAAGTATAGGTGATGTTGTATATACTTTTATAAAAAAAAAAAAAAGAATATTTTTTTTGCTTTATTTTCTTTCCTTCCTTTTTGGGTTTGGTTTGATAAACATGATATGAGGATTGAAATGTGGTTGTAATGCATGCATGTTATGTTTTATCTAATTCTAACCCGTTTGTTTTTGTTAGTGTGTACATATAGTAATTTTGCTTTGAAAAATAGCTCTCTTTTCCTCATGAAAATCAAAAAGCCAAATGGGAGAATGTCAATTTCTCGTTCTCTTCACATTGAGGACAATGCGTTCTTCAAGTTGGGGGGTAATGTACTTAAACTTTAATGGCTTTTCAATTTCTGAATTTTTCATGTGTTTAGAGCTTTTAAAAAAAAAAAAAAAAATTTGAAAGTTTGAAAAATGATGAAGGATGAATGATAAAAAAAATGATGATGACTAGTTCATTAGCTATTGGCATGAATTCCTTGATCTAGATGGAATTTTGAGTGATAATCTACCTTGCTTTACGTCAATTAGATTCATGACCCTAGAAACGTCCCTTAAAATGTGCAAATGCTTCAAGTAGAGAAATTCTTTCGTAACACTTAGAGTAATTTTTATTTTGTGAAGAGGGAATTCTTGTCCAAAATTGATGAAAGTTTTTTCGAAAAGATCCTCCAATAGAGAGGACAAATGCATGTCACTTTGAAAAACTTGGATGACTTTTAATCCTAATATTGACTTAAAGCTTCACTTGACTAAATCATAAGTCTCTTTGTCTAATTTTATGGATAGGTAAAGGTTACCATATGGGAAATGGTGAATAGCTTCCTTCAAGCTTAATAAATAAGTATAAAATGTCAAATTTTATATAGTGAGTCTGCTGCCCCCCATAGAGATGAAAACCGCCTTGAACTAATTTAGCGAAAATTCCAAGAAAATATAAGAAAAGTGCTTAGAAATGGACAAAATTTGAAACTTTCGTTTTTGAAGGAAATTCTTCTTCCATCTCTAATGATCAAAACTCTTTGTGTTTAAATGAGAATTTTGCTAATATAAGGCTTAGCATGTGATTAAAGGGAAGTATGGGTTAAGTTTTTAAAGGAGATAAGCAATTTAGATAGTCATTCAAAATCCCACAAGTCTAGAAATAGTGATAGTAATGTTATAGGCTTTGCAAATTGAACTTTTGAAATCATCATTCTCGTCATTAACCATGATCAAACTTTTGATGTTTGTAGGTATCATCACTGTAAACCTTCACGAAACAAACCTCGTCTTCTAAGGGAACTTGGGAGTTTTTAAAATGGCTTAATGCATTTTATCAATACATTTTCGGATATTATATATAGCTATTTTTATTTTGCTTGCTAAGGGACTAGCAAGAGATAAGTCGGGAGGAGTTGATAAATGCTTAATATTGTCATTCATTTGCTCATTTTCGGAGTTGTTTGACGCGTTTATTTCTCTAAAACTACTCGGTTTGCCAACTTATTTCGCGATTAGTCTCGTAACACTTTTGTATTTAACAATGCTTGGAAAGGCATATTTTTGTGTTTATTTTGGTGTCTTTAGATTTCAAGAAATATTGTATTTAATACAATATTGGAATTTTCCTTGGACAAAAAGAATTCAAGATAGTGGAATTTTCCATGGGCAAAAAGAATTCAAGAAAGAAAGTCTTCATGTCCATGTGATTAAAGAGCATCCAAGAAAGAAAGTCTCCATGCATGTCCATGTGATTAAAGAAAGAAAGTGGAATTCTCCATGTGACCAAAGAGCATCCAAGAAAGTAGAATTCTCCACCAAAAATAAAAATAAAAATAAAAATAAAAATAAAAATAAAAATAAAAATAAAAATAAAAATAAATAAAAATAAAAAGCATTGTTTATTATTTTAGCATCCAACAAAACTTTCCTATTTATAGTCTTCATTGTTGTGTTGGAGAGAGCACTTTTATTACTTCTCATCTCTCAATTTATAGAGAGCTTGTAATAGTTTTACTTTCTAGAGAGAGAAAGGGAGTTCACTTTTATAATTCTTGTCTCTACATTTATTATGGAGTAATTTCTTTGCTAAGGCTAAAAGATGAAATTTGCAATGCATTAATTATGTAAGTTCAATTCTCATTCCATTGTTAGTATTGTTAAATACTTTTTGAATCCTTCATCTTCTCCATTTTTTCAACCATTCATAAGCTAATAAGATAATTTTCATATGATGATTTGACTTTGTATGCCTTGTATACATAGATCTCAAGCATTAGTCAGGAAATGATACACTTGTGTATTTCTTACTAGCCTATGTTCATTCTTTCTTTGAATGAGATACTTTTCATTGCCAATCATGATTAGTCTTTGATATTCATGAAAACACCATAAATTTGAGATTTTAATCTTTAAATACTTTAATGATATGTTGAGTGCTTTCTACACTTTATGTGATTTTTAGACTCATCATTTTCTTAGTTAAAGTATTGCCAAAGAGGATCTTTTAAATTTATGTCATAAACAACTTCATTAATCATTTTAAGGATTCAATTTGTATTTATCAAATAAGTCTATATAGGACGGTTTGACCTCCACCTAGACCTCCCAATCTTGGACAAATGAAATGTTATGATTTATCGAGCTAAACTCCTTGTAGTTGGCCATTTTCATAATCAAGTCATTTGCCTAGGGGAAACTAACAATGAGTTCTTAAATGCCTAGTTTAAATTTATGCCTTTTATTTTTGTGTATTTTGAGTTTGAATCTTGGTTGATATTATGTGGGAATGGGTTGCACTTGCTTCACACCCTTTGTCACAAGATAAAAATGAGAGATACACTTGTGTTGATATTTGCTTACATCCTTTCTTTATATGGCATTTATATGGGAATGGGTTGCTTTTGCTCCACACCCTTTTGCTTAGAAATGGGTAAAATATTCAACACTTAGGAATTGCATTGAGAACTTTGAATGAGATTGATTTTACTTAACTTTGCAAAACAAATGAATTCTATAATGCCTTAGCCTTTTCTCGTCTATTGTTACATCATTTTAATTTTTATTGCAAGACTTTAAAATCAACAACTAAAATCAACCAATTAAATTCTCTTCACAAAACCTTGGACTCGTAATCACCACATCGTCTTTCCGACTATCCTTGTGGTTCGACACTTGGACTTACCAAGTATTATAACTTGACAACCTGCACTTGGGTACCTAAGCACGGAAGTATTTTCGGCGCGTCAAACTTTATCTTAGAAAAAATGGTGCTCTAAAAGATGGGCTTAGAGTTAGCTTGCCCACTATTTAATAAATTGAACTTAATGTGTGTGCTTTTTTAATAAGAATAACATAACAAAAACTTATTCGGGATTATAATCTTTTTCATCTAATATGATTTTTTTTCATAGATATTATGAATCCACAACTGCAATATATAATAACGTTGGATATACAACTATCACAATAAGAGCAAACCAATAAAGAGTTTAACAATCACATCTATATGGGTAAAATTCATAATCTCCTTATTCGAACAATTGATTACAATGTGTTGATGACTTGGTGCATTATGGTGGTATTATAGCATAAAGAGGAGTTCCTAATTGACTAGTTGCTGTATGACCCAGTGATGGATCCAATTTGGAGCTAGAAAAATTTCCATATGCAATTAATGCATATTACTGTTGTTTTAAATGACGTGATATGAAAATTCTAAAACCATCCAATGAGAAAAATATTTATTTTCTTCATAAAGGTTGACCGAATGGTAAAGCTAAATGAAGAAAATAAAAAATTATCCAAAATAACTTCAATCTTTTAGGCCCTGTATTTAACAATGAAGTTGAAAAGTGATATGTATATATATGTTTTTACTTTTTTTTTTTTTTTTTACTTCTATGAGAAGTTAGAAGATGAGATAAGTAAGTTAATAATATGTGCTCCAAGGGAGCCTAAAAATAAATAAACATGATTTGGGTTGGTATAGCTTGAAAGGCCTAAGAAGTCAATCAACCCACTATAGTGGGCCAAAGTAAAGTCTAGGACAAGAAGATGGATTGAGTCGTTCACCAAATAGACAGAAGAATGTCGATGAGACCACTCCAAGTCAAGATGGTCCTACTGACTTAATAACACTGTCGTGATTAGGGGTGGGAAAAAATACCATTTGTACCGTACCAATCCATACCAAACCAAACTATTGCCAAAATGTACCAAAATTTTGTAATGGTACAGTACCTATCGGTATTGTTACCGACAGTATACCGTACCATACCAATAAATTGGTATTACCACGGTATACCGTACCGTACCAATATCATTTGTACCAAATACACAAAAAATACAAAATTACCAAATTCTGAATTATGTGTGATTAGTTTATTAGCATAAGAAGCACAATATTATGGTTCTGAATAATTAAGACATTTTTGTGCTATCCTTAAAAAGAGGATTAGTTATTGACATTGTTGTATCTTTTGTAAGAGTCACGTCCGTGAGAGTTCTTGGCTTGTACTTAAATGTATTTCAAAGAGACGACTAATTTGAATACTAATGGTGGCTCACGTTATCTATAAACAGGAGAGTTAGTTTGCATACTTGTTTGGAGTTCGAAAGCCTGGGTTCTATGGAGCTATTCTAAGTTCCTTTTATTAAAATTATCAAATTCTATCTCTCTAGTAGTTTAGTTTGCACCTGAACTATTCAATGCTATGTGGATGTTTTCTTGCCAGTGGCAAAAGAATATTAAAAGTACGTAATTTTGTTTTAGTGCTTGTGGAAAAATGTCAAATTGTAACTTTGGTTCTTTTAAATGCGTATTTATTGTATCTGGTATGTAGATATTGTCTCTGGTAATCGTTGCATCTGGATTTTAAAACGATTTTTCAATGAGATTGCATTTTAGGTTTTAGTGCATACCAAAATGATCACCATTGGTTACTAAATTTATCATGACTGCCTGCTTAAGAATAAGTTATTGGTGGATTTTTATACCTTACCATACCAACCTGTGATGATGAATTAGCAATTTAAATAATATATCCACCTATCATTCGGCATCCCTTAATCAATCAAATGGTAATCCTATTAAACTTCAAATATCAAATATTTATCTTCATTTTTTTTAATCGTATTAAACTTCAATCATTCGGCTTTCAACTATCTGATAGATGTGTATGTGTTGATTATAATTTATAACGCAACAATATTTATACATGGTTTAGTGTTTTTGGAACAATCGATTGCAAAAACTTAATTAAAGGTAAGTAAAAATAATGTAATTATTTTGTTTTAACTAAAAATGCTCACTTTTGACTGTCCACTTTAATTTAATTTTTTTTAGGATTTTTTTGGTAATGTATCGTACCACACCGTACCATACCAATATTTTAGTATACCAAAAATTTGATATGGCAATAGTAATGAATTTTAGTGTACCGAATTTTCGATATGGTACACGATACACTCAGTATGGTACGATATTGTACCAAATCCACCCCCAGTCGTGATGGTCGTGCTGACGAAATACTTAGTCGAGATGGTCGTGTTAATGTGGATTTCCGATAAATATAGTGACACATGTAAAGTACTTGAGTAGTACCCAAGTTAGATGAAAAAACCTTAAACAATGATGGGAGTGTATAGTATTTTTAATTGTCAAGAAGAAAGGGAATATGGAAAGTTATAAGAATATTGAAAATAGAGAGAAAAAGAAACAAGAGGGAAGAAGAGGATTAGGTTTATATATCTCGTCTCTCTTCTCAAACGGTGGTTTCCTTTTAGGGAACCGTCGCCTCATGATTACATTGCATTTAATGTGGTGTGACAATTATTGTCCCACTTAAATTGAAAGACAACACGCCGATTAAGAAAAGTGATGACACATGGCATACTCCTAGCCCCGAAATGAAGTTTTGCTGAGCTACCAAAGGATTCACTCACAGAAATATAACCTAAATTTTTCACTAAGTGTGAAAACTTCAGTCGAGGATATACCTCGTTTCTGAAACATCCATGCATTTGAGCTCATCTTATTGGTCAAGCTTCCATAATTAGGGGCAATTGAGGGAGCCTAAAATTAACAAACACGATTTGGGCTAATATCACTAGAAAGCCCTAGGAACACAACCAACTCACTCTAGTGGGCCAAACTAAAGTCTAAGACGAGAAGATGGATTGGGTCGTTGGTTGAATAGACAAAAGAACACCGATGAAACCACTCCTAGCCGAGATGGTCCTGCTGATGTAATAACATTGCCGTGATGGTCGTGCTGACAAAATATTTAGCCGAGATGGTCGTGTTAACGTATATTACTGATAAGGACATTAACACCTGTAAAGTGTTAAAGTACCCAAGTTTTACCTTATTTGGTCTTTTATTATTTACCTTAACAGAGTATTGTAACCCTAATTCTATATCTATAAATTGAATATGGAAAGTTCATTATAAGGATCCTAAACTTTAGGTAAGTAATTCTAGAATGATGGTAGCTTACTTGTATTGTTCTCTAAGGTAATACATTTAAGCAATATATATACAAACAACAACAAAGGAGGACGTATTATCAGAATAATATCAGCGCTACCAGAGGAACTTTCCTACAACCAAAATCTCAGTCTCATTCACTCACTATTTTTCTTGTCGTTATTGAATTGTGTTAGCCTAAATCACCAGTGGAGAGACCTATTTTTTTGGCACTCCCACCCTTCGTCTTGTACTTATTTTTATGTGTAAATGTTATTTTTTTCCTTCCTCACTGTCTAAAGAATCTATTCCATTGAAAGAACTAAAAAAACAAATAAAAAATCGCATAACATCATTCTACTCATTTTTCAACTCGTATAAAATGAAGCCTTAATATCACGTTCAAAGATATCATGGTTACAAAGTAAAAATAATAAAAAAACACTTTTTGTTGTAGGGACAACTCTACTCTAACCTTTCATTAGATAAGCCCTTTAAATAGGGCACAAATACAATAGTAAATAGGATTTACAAGGAAGCCCATTATGGCCCATAATACATAATTTACACAGTAAATCCCTAATACATATTCTATCTAGGCGATAGCACACTACGTGTAATTTCCTTAAACACTCCCCCTTGTGCTGAGTCGAAGATAGAATGGTACATGTCTTGTTGCTTCATTAAAACCTTGTCAAGTAACAAAAACCCTGTGGGAAAAATAACCTTGATCAAAGGGAAAAGAGTACAACATTATGACAATCCTGTTAGACTTCCTTCATTGAGTCTATATTCTCATTTGATCCTTACTTCAATCAATAGAGTCTGCACGTATCGTTACCTCGTTAAAAACCTTACCAAGTAACAAAACCCAGTGGGAGAAATAAATCTTGGTTTAAGGAAAAGAGTATAACGTAACGTCGTGTGGATGTTAGACTCCCCCTCAAGTCTATACATCCCCCTGATATTTACATTAATCAAGAAATTTGAAAAGCTTATGCATGTATCGTTGCCTCGTTAAAAACCTTACCAAGTAACAAAACCCAGTGGGAAAAATAAACCTTGGTCTAAGGAAAATAGTACAACGTATGTGTGAAAATTTCATCATATTTCACACATTCCCTTGATCATTACTTCGATCATGAGAGTTGGAAAAGCCTAAGCACCCTTATATTTTTCACATGCTTTTCAAATATGGCCTTAGGAAAAATTTGGTGAACTAGTTTGCTATATTCTCCTTAAAGCTTTGTATGGGCCAGAGAGATACCCAACATCAACAAAATCAATCAAGATTTTGTTTGAGATTTCAATGTAGGGGTGGCCATTTAGCATCATCATTTACTTTAGATGTTACTGTCGTATACACTTTTTCCTCTCTGTAGGGAAAGAACAATTTCAAGCCAATGGTTCTTTTTAGGCGTTCAATTATGCTGCGTTGGCGCTAAGCTAAATCTAGCTAACAAGTTCAATGCGAATATTATGTCTAGTCGAGTATTTTGTGTTAAGTGCAATAATGCGCATATTGCATTTAGATAGGAAGTTTCATTTCCCAACACATTTTCGTAATCTTCCTTTGTACGAAATTGATCTTTCCTTTGATCTAAACTTCGACCGATCATGGGAGTGCTAGCAGAATGCGTTTTGTCCAGGTTAAATTGCCTGATTATCTTTTGAACATACGCAAACTAGTGGATTAGTATTCCACAAGCTCGATATTCTAGATTAAGATCTAAACAAAATTCGAGCTTTCCCAAGATTCTTTATCTCAAATTTGGATTTCAAGTAACTTGCGGTTTCTCTTATTTCATCAAGAGTACCTATTATGTTCATATCATCGACATATACAGCTACAATTACGAATCTAGAACTTGTTTTCTTTTTGAATACGCATGGGCATAATTCATCGTTCTTATATCCCTTCCCAATCAAGTAGTCACTTAGACGGGTATACCACATCCATCCGAATTGTTTTAATCTGTAAAGTGAGCGTTTCAACCTAATTGCAAACGCACTCCGTGGTTTAGAGTCACTTGACTTGGGTAATGTAAGGCCATATGGCACTTTCGTATATATCTCTGAATCAAGATCCCCTTAGAGATATTCAGTAACCACATCCATGAGCTGCATTTTCAGTCATTCGAAAACTACCAAAGTAGCGGAATGTTATAATGTTTAAGCAATTCTAAAGCGTCTGTGTGGAACCTTGCGCCACAAGGTGAGCCTTTTACTTCAGGACTTCTTTTTTCTCATTTACGCTTTATGGCAAATAATTGTTTATGTCCTACAGGCTTTACACTTGGCGCGGTTAGCACTACCAGACCAAATACCTATCTCGTTGCCATAGAATCTAATTCTATATGGATTGCTTATTTTCATTTAGGCCAATTTTGCCCTTTGTTGACATTTTACAACAGAGCGAGGTTCGACATCATCGTGCTCTTTGACTTCTTGAGCAACAGTGTATCATTAATGCATCCATTAATTCATATGCCATCCCTTAACCCATTGAGATTTATTTATTCTCTGGAATCATTATAACTTCGGGGCGTCCCCCAGTATTGATTCATGGACATAAGCATAATCAGAGATAATCTCATAAAAGAGACTTTTACATTAATGATTAATTGATTAATTTGTGTCTTACTCCACCTCTTCTTTGGCGTGAGTGTTTGTCGAACCAAATGGCCTCCTTTTATTCCTTTTAAGGAGCCATGGCCTCAACCACACATCCACTAAGTGTTGTTGCATCGTCTCTTTCTGTGATACTGTGCCTTTATTGGGGACTTATAACCTTGCAGGCATATTGCAGCTGGTATGTTTGATCTCCTCACTTTTCGATATCAGTAAATGTATCAGGCATCGAATCTGTTACATTTTCAAGATTGATTATTCTTTTTCACTTCACTATACATTGTGATGTGCTTGGGGATCAAAATGAGACAGAGTGGGGACCACGACAATTCCTGTCGTTCCCTTGAAAATTTCTTTTCTTATCTCCCCCTAACGACGGGAAGACTGTCTCATCAAAGTGACAATTCGCAATTCTTAGCGGTAAGGAGATCACCTGACAAGGATTTTAAATAGCGGATTATCGTTGAGAATTCATATCCAACGTTAATACTTAATTGTTTTAGCAAGCCCAGTTTGGTGCGCTGTGGGGGCGCAATCGGCACATATGCATAAAATATCAGGCTAATATCCAGTTACCAACTGGTATGCATATAATAGTTGTCTAATATTGGACTTTGAAACAAATAAGTAAAGCTGCATACAATATTGCATAAATCTCGGGCATACATAGGCAATACAGTGTGCATAACCAATGCTCTATCTACCATCTATATCATTTTGATGGTTACTTTTTGTGAGACCTTTTTGCGTATGCACATGAGAAACAGGGTTCTTTACTTCGATTTTATGTAATGATTATCAAGTACTTTTGATGTAAACCCTCCAGCTTTATCGAGTCTTATAGACATGGTACAATAATCAGGGTGGTGAGCCCTTAAGCGTATAATATGTACTAAGAGGTTTGTAAATGCAGCATTTCTTGTAGACGATTATTCAACATGTGACCAGAATGTCGAATTATCCACCAGATCCATAAAGTACTTTGAATGGTTCCGCACTCTGGATGGATTTATCTACAAATATATATTGTAAGAATGGTATATTTTATTTTGTATCTTTAGCATAAGAAGGTCTCGATCTTATTTTTGCTAAGGAGCAGGCTTTGAAAAAATGGAGTGTCGTTCCTTTGACATGGTCAATTAGGCATAATGGGAAGGGGGATATGGTTTTCAATACTTCGAAAATCAAGAATTACTTTGAGCATTACTAGTATCAACACATTGCAATGTGTTAAAGTTTTGTCCCATTTATTTATCACTCAAAAGAATGGATATCCGTGTAAATACTTTAACGCACGGTTTATCATGACCAAGGTGCACTAGGCAAGCATGCCAAAGCCTGTATGAGTCTATGTCCCACGGTACATTGCTAGTGACATCATAAGATTTGACAATCCTTATCTTAGTGGGGTACATTCCACTAGAATAACTCATAAGTTTCTTTAAAATGCGTTTCTTTACACTTTTGTTTAAAAGTAAAATAAATATATTTTTATTCCATTCTTACATTTTGTTTTTGTATGATTACTGTTGGTATGAATATCATTAACAAAGTTCGGGTCGCTCTGTGTGCATATAGAGCGTATGTAGCTGTAAACACCATTTTTGTAACAAAATGGTTGAGCAGTTCTTTGCTCTTATGATGATTTAATCATCATAATCACATTTATAGGTTATTAATTTCCTATTTTATTAGATGGTCATAGTGTTCTCACTATCAACCAATCATTAAAGTTATCATCGATTCATTTTTACATTAATAAAATCGAGTATAAATTCCGAACTATGTAGTAATAAAATAAACAAATTCAATTACTTTAGAATAAAATTCGAATAAAACTAACAGTAATCAATCCAGTATCTTGTTTCAAAATCTAATTCATCAAATCAACATAAACTTTAAGACAAAACCATAGTCTAATTAAAAATTAGGCAATATGCCTGTTCAACTACTTCTGAAAAAAATAAAGTGAATAAAGTAGATCAGTCAAAATCGGGTGCATCCATTGACTAAGCAAAGTCCTTCTTGCCACTAATGTCTGCGATTGTGAAGTTGACATAAGCGTCATTGTCTTCTTCGTTCATAAAGTGAGATTCTTGTTCTTTAGATTCTCAATATCTCTTATAACTGGCTGCTACTTTAGCACTTGCATGGCAGTTCTTTTACCAATGCCCAGCAACTCCACACCTATAACATGGCTCGTGGCCAACTCTTTCCTTTTTGACCGGAGGATTATTAGGTGCATTTTTCACCTTGTTTTCTTGACCACTAGATCCAATATTATCATTTCTTCTCCATACTTTGGAAGAGCCTCCACGACCTGCACCACGACTCCCACGTCCCTTTCCACGTTGTGCCTTATTGCCACATGGGTAGGGAGCAACACGTCCAACCCCCCTTGCATTAGGGTTCTTTCCACTATTCATCTTACCGTAGTTAGCCTCAGGAATTTTCTTTGTCCCGACGGGCCTGACATTGTTATTCAAAAGAACCTCATTATGCCTTTCAGCCACTTGCAGTAGGTTGATCAACTTATTGAATGTTGTGATTCTTTTGTTATCATACTCGAGCCTATACTGGTTCGCTAGTATAAGTGCTGAAGTAGGAAAAGTGAAAAGTGTCTTCTGAATCATATCATCTTCTGTGAGATCCTTTCCACAGAAGTTAAGACGTGCCTTTAGGCGCAGCATATCCTTGTTGAAGTCATTAACCCTTTTATAATCAAGCAAGCGGATTTTATTCCACTGAACGGTCAATTCTGGGAGCAAAGTATCATGAATGTTCCCAAAACGTCCCTTAAGGGCATCCCATAGTTCTTTAGGTGTCTTCAACTGAAGGTACTCCCAACGTAGGCTGGGGTCAATATGTTTCCTTAGAAACATTAATGCATTTGCTTTTACCTTATCAGACGGTCCCTTGTCTGTGGGGTCTTTGGGGTCAATAAGTGTAGCCGAGTATTCTTTAGCCACAAAAGCGGTTTCTACATCAGAAACCCACCGATGGTACTCAAGTCCTTCTGAGTCCAAAATGTCAAATTCGGGTCGAGTTGGGTCGGCCATCTTAAAAAAAATAAAATTTTATACAGTTATGAGTACATCCATATTAATTATGTTTTAGGAATATGAATTAGATTTCAAAATCAAGATTCGTAATAGTCACATTTTCGATGCTGTATGAAAATACTTTATCATAGTGATTATAATGCGAATGAATTTTCATCATCATGGCAACTTTCAATTTATAACATACTAAATAAAATAATTAACAATATAAATAATTGTGAGTAAAACAATTATATAACTAATATTGAAATTTTCTTAAGCATGCTGATTTAATTAAAACAGAAAATTAATTGAAATAAAAACTGTTTTTAAGTAAAACAGAAATTTAATTAAATATAAAAACTGTTTTTAAGATAAAACAGGAATTTAATTAAAATAAAACTGTTTTTAATATAAAACAGAAAATTAATTAAATATAAAAACTGTTTTTAAGATAAAACAGAAAATTAATTAAATATAAAAACTGTTTTTAAGTAAAACAGGAATTTAATTAAAATAAAACTGTTTTTATGTAAAAGAGAAAGATTAATTAATTGAATGAATATTGAAATTAGTTGTCTAGATCCAAAAAAAAATCCATTAACTTCTCAATGCTTCCACAGATCTACAAGCTTCGGATGAAATTTAAACGGAAATCAGGAGGCAATTTCATTTTATTTTCAAAAAAAAATTTGCTCAATATTTGCAAGTATTATGCATCCTCAGAGCAACATCCATCAAAAAATGAAAAAAAATCTAAGAATGGAACAATCATACACATATATGAAGTATATAAATAAATGTATTCTTATATGTGAATTAACAGTCGGCATAACATAAAAAAAAAATATAATATGCATTTAAACTAATAATACAAATATATGTTTACACATATATATCTAGGCAGATTCACGAAAAAAATTATTTAAACTTATATATATATATAACATTATTCGGCACTTATAAAATAAATCAAAGATTTCAGTTAACTAATGCATATATAAGATTTGAACCTTATGTATATATATAAAGAATATCATAATATATGACTAGTTTACATACATATGAATATAAGCAAAGATGGTGGCTGATGCCGAAGATGGCAGAATATTAATCGGAACTTTTTTTTTTTTTTTTTTTTTTTCAAATCGTGAAGTTAGTGGCTGATCTCCATATATATATCCAAAGTGTTTTCGGCAGATCTAATTATTCATCAAAGTAAGTACATAACAAATAATTGTTCGCAAATTCAATATGCGGAAGCGTACCTTGAAGGTTGAGCGACGAGAGAGGAGACCAGTGGTGATGGTGGTTGGCGGCTAGGGTTTTCTTATGGTTAGGGTTTTTAGCTCTGAGCGTGCTGATAACGTGTTGTAGGGACAACTCTACTCTAACCTTTCATTAGATAAGCCCTTTAAATAGGGCACAAATACAATAGTAAATAGGATTTACAAGGAAGCCCATTATGGCCCATAATACATAATTTACACAGTAAATCCCTAATACATATTCTATCTAGGCGATAGCACACTACGTGTAATTTCCTTAAACACTTTTGAATATCAATTCAGCATTAAAATCAATTATCGAAAAAAAATAAAAGACGTGGTCACATGGCAAATCACGGAGAAAGGAGTTAATAAGATAGTAAGGGATTCTAAATTTAATAAGCATATTATTACTCTCAGCACATGCACATAAACAACAAGCAATACATATTATAAAGTATTTGGAAATAAACAAAAATTTTCTTTTTCTTTGTTGTTATTTTTTACTTTTTAGAATTGAAAAATGTCTCTTGCTCTCTACGTCTAGAAAAAAAAGTCTAACTTTGACTTTTACATGGGCTCGAAATTGGGATTTTTATATTGGGTTGGTTGGATTGTGACCAAAATTTAAACTAAGTAATACTAAATTTATTCCCTTTTTGTAAAACATTATAGTATAATTTTCATACTAAAATAAACAAAATTAAAATTGTAGGAGGTAAAAATTATGTATGGGCTTTTGAATAGGCCCACACTGAAAAATTTGTATTACTTTTACACTTCCCAAAATTCACTTCACTTTACTTTTTCTCTTATAAAACTTTTAAAACACTGTAACTTTAAATCTAAAAATAAAAATTAGATAAAGAAAATATATTTGAAACCATGAGTTTTTTTTTATTGGTTGAAAGAAACTCCAACAAAAACCAAATTCACTTTCCAACCTACTCTCACACTTCCAAAAACTCAACTCAAAAACTCAACTAAACAGGCCTAACCCGAACCCACCCTGCCCCACCCCTAATTTTAACTAAATCTTGCTAAATCAAACACACACAAAAAAATCCATCCTAATTTTAATGCAAAATCAACAATGCAAAAACTTAAATCGAACAAAATTAAATCTATTTTAACAATTTTTTACTCTATTTGAAAGAATTATGATAATGTTGTGGATACTTACCAGATTTTAGGTATTTGAATTTATGTTAGAATTAAATTTGGGTAAAGGGAACAACGAAATTTTCAGATTTTGCTTATATTTTTCTTATTTATTAATTGTAATTTTTATAATTTTCCTTCTAACGAAAATTAGTTCTTTTGCAAAAAGTTTGCCCTTCAAACATTTGATCTAAAAGATGTCTCCTTGAGTACATAGAGAATTTTAATTTTATCCTTTAAATCAAAAGTCCCATTTGGTATCATATAGAGTATTCCTTTGTTTTTCTCTCTCCAATCTATGCTATACATTATAGGGTTTACCTTTAGCTACGATACTCTAGGCAATCAATGAAAGAAACATCTCAAAAAAATCATGCAAAATGAATGCTAGCTCTAGAATCTCCAAGTCCAACTTAAGTAATTATATTTGGACTCAATATTGATACCAAAAAATGATTTCACATATTGTGACAATAATGCATTAATTAGTATGTGAAATCCACAATCATTGACCAATACATTAATGTTAAGTAATAATTTTATAATGACACTGTTTGATAACATATTTTAAGAATGTAGTAGAGAAAACTAGGTTTAGTTCCTGACTGTGGTCAAACATTTTTTAGATACAGTTTTTGAATAAGAGTGAGCTTAAAAGTTGTGCAGAGTAAACATATGCACAGGGCCTAGGGCCTAGAATCATGTAGGAATAGCTATCAAAGTAAAGGGCCCAAATCTGTCTCGGTCATAGTTGCCAATGGGCCCAAAATTTATACAAGTAGCCCATACATTAGAATTGAAAGTTCAGCTGTGTATCTCATCAATAAAACTACTATATCCTACAACAATTCAACGCCAATAAAGAGAACCCCGTGTATATATTTTTACACACTCCTAATAAAATTCTCTGTAATAACTTAAATGGGGTCAAAACCTAAATGACCAAAAAATCACACATCAACACACACCCATCGTGTCAGCCCATTTTTAGCCCCATGTGAGTACTAATGAATTTTCCTACGGTAGATTATATTCGTTTGCTTTTCACTAATAAACTCACTTTCCTAAATTCTATTGTGGGTAATGATAAATTGTCACCCCGCTCCCCAATGTATACACAAATTATATTATTTTGCACTCGCAATATTTATATATTCATTTTGTTTATATATTTTTTTTGAATTTAATAATAATAATAGGTAGCTCAGTGTTTAATGATGCTTTTACATTATTTAAGACATATGTTTAATTCCTGTTAGAAGCATTTTTTTAAATAGAAAATTGTAGGGTTAAAATTGGCAATTAAAAATATGATACATTTTTAGGTGGTTGAAATACGTCTTAAGTTTATAATATAGTATGTAAAATAAAAATAATAATTTGTACCTCGTACCAGAGACACTATTAACTATCAACTACTAAAAAAATATTTTAAGTTTCAACCATATAATTATTTATCCTTTGTACATTTTTAAAATTTTTAAAACCATTTCCCTTTATATATACGTATGTATTTATGTATATTATTTTAACTATCTCTGCTTTGTCATATTTTAAATTTTACTTTTATAATTTTTTTTATATAAAAAATATAATTACAACAAGATTCGAAATATTCACTAGCAAGAAAGTTTACACGTTCAACTATTAGGACATTTATGAGCAAGTCGATTCCATGGTGATATGATATTCAATCAGTAGTTGTCTTCTCAATTCTTGACATATTTTTTCTAGTGTCGTGGTAGGATTGTTAGACATTACACTCATACTTTCTCCTGTAACATAATTTGTGCAAATTCTTCCTCGTTGGAATTCGCTCCTTCTAGCATATCCATCTACAACACAAAAATATGAGTAAATCATGCCTCAAACTAATTGGTTATATTAATTATCTATATTTGTACTAATTATAAAAGTCTGAATGCTAGTGGTTGATTTACACTTAAAACTCTTTTACACTTATATCAATTGCTTAAGAATACAAATAATTCGTACTCTATCTTTTACCTTTTCGTTAAGATAAAAAAAATCCTACTACGACTATAAATCTATTTTACGTAAAATCTATTTATTATTGAATAAAAATCGTGATCCTACTCTATTTCCCCATTGTACTCATGCTCTATTACTTTTCCTTTTTCATTTTCTCTTGGTAAAAACTCCTTTTACTACTATATTTCTTTTTTGTATAATCTATGTATTGTTTAATGAAATTCGTACTCCTATACTCTATTTATTCCCCAATCCTTAATTACTGTGGTAAAAATAAGCTACTGTCACAGCAAGCTATAGTATTCAAAAAGTAAAACAAAAAATTCAAACAAGTAGTTAAAATTGTAATTGATGCCCAATCAGAGAAAACTAACCACATTTGGTATAGACATATCTTCTCCATAAATAGCCTACAACATAACGAAGATATTGAGTTTTTTTTAAAAAGAGAGTAAGTGTTAATTAAAAATTAGGGTATAATAATTAGGGTATTGTTTTATTTCTTATTAGGGTGCTCAAATAACTAGGGTGGTTTTTAAAAATTAAAAATTAAATTTGAGTGATTAAAAAGTAAGTGTTAAAACAAATTAGACCTAGCTAGTAGATTCATTAGTTAGGGATTAGAGCATAAAGAGGAGTTGATAGTGGATTAGTTGCTATTGTACCAAGAAATGGATCCAAATTGGATCCACAAAATTTGCAAAGGAGCAAAGATTGTTTGAATTGAATTCAGGCCCAAGGAGGAGTCCAACCCATTGTTTGAAAAATAAAATAGAGCTACCACAGCCCAAGACATTAAGAATTCCACCAATCAATTGCATTTCCTATGTCTAGCAATAAGAAAGTGTGCATTATTTTTTTTCCCATATAATATACATTATTATATTTTTAAAACACAAGCGGCTAAATAATGGCTAATTTAAAATTTCAAATTTAATGGATCACACCAAATGCATATAGTTTTTTTTTTTAACTTGACAGTGTACTCCTCCAACTTTTTCCCCGAACAAATGGATTAACTCCGTCAAAGGAGAGTGTAAAAAGATTGAAAACCCCAACTAAATGAACCAATAATCTTTTGACACATGAAAATACCATGTTTTTGCTAAAAATTAATAAAGATGTTTTTAATAATTGGGAATAGGCGTCAAATTTTAAGTTTTTCTTGCGTAATGGCATGGAAATTCTAATGTGAAGCTCCTTTTGGAATAGGCAAAAGGAAAACTAAACAATAAGAAGGACCTTTATTTATGAAACAAACTTGTCTTTTCTCTAGGGCTAGGCTAACTGTGCTTCAAGCCTTATTTTCCATGCCAAAAAATTTATTGTGACTACTTCGAAATGAGGTAAAATTATCAATCAAAGAAATTATCATGCATCTTCCATCATCATAAGCAGCAGATACATTGAAATCATCACGCTAAAATTTTAAATTTGAATCAAAATGAATGTCCTTCAGGTAAGTCTTTGCTTTATGTACCAATTCTTAGTACAAACACTCAGGCGCCCTTATTTTTTTCTTTTTCTCCTTTTAACTTTTGTCATAGAATGAAAATCAATTCCACACATGGTGAGCCAATGCATAGTCCAGAGGGTTTTTTTTTAATCAAATTATAGTTCAAATAAGTCCCAAAATCATTATAAAGGGCTCATACAAGATATTGCGCCAAAACATTTCTTCATCACAATTATCATCCAAAAAATGTAGCTTCAAAGATAAATATCTCTCAAAGAAAAAAACTCCCGGTGATAAAAAAGGGACGTTTCAAATCCTTTTTCAAAGTAGGCCGAGCCCCACTATGGCAAGAAAAAGTAGTATGGGAGCAAAGAAACTACTGCTAATTAAAATTTTGTCGAAGTCAAAGAACATAATTTTAGAAAAAGTGGATAACAAAGAAAATGGGCTTAGAGCTAGCCAAGAAATGACTTGGGGATGACGAAATTTTAAACCACTCTGACTCGAATGGGGTACGCGTTTTTAAATCAAGTCAGGTTTTCCAAAGTGAAACTCTCAAACAATGTTGGGTCAGGTTTGAGTTACGTAATATAAATCTCTTTGATCCACTCCGATTTGAATATATTGTTTTTTTAATATCCTTATAATCACTGTAATTGCACTTGGGTGTGCGGGTTGATATAGGTTGGAGCGGGTTCGGGTTTAACTGCACTAGCAAGCAGGAACGGCTCGGGTTTTCAAATGAAAAACCCATCTTTGGTTGGTCGAGTTTAGTTCAGACATATTTAGGCCCAAACTCGCCCCAAATCTGTTGTTATCTACTAGTATCCAACAAGTTGGACCTAGCTAGTAGGTTGACTGGTGAGGGATTAGAGCAGAAAGGGGAGTTGATAGTGGACTAGCTGCTATTGTACCAAGAAATGGATCTGAATTGGACCCACAAAATTTGCAAAGGTGCAAAGATTGTTTGAATTGAATTCAGGCCCAAGGAGGAGTCCAACCCAATGTTTGAAAAATAAAATAGAGCTAGCACAACCTAAGACATTAAAGAATTCCACCTATCAATTGCATTTCCTGTCTTGAGCAATAAGAAAGTTTGAATTTTTATTTATTTCATTATTATCATTTTAAAAGGCAAGCAGCTAGATGATAGCTAATTTAGAATTTATAATTTAAGGGGTCAAAACAAAGGCATATTTTATTTTATTTTGACATAAAAGTAATTAACATAAGAGTTATTTGGCCTTTAACCTCCATATTTTATTTTATTTTTGGTTTTATGCCACTGATGTTCGGGTCAACTTTTGTGCACCTCGATTAATTTCTTTCATGGAAGGTGCCAATCGTTGACCACCAGAGATTTTACATATGTCGAGACTCGACGTGAGGAAACTCTCAATCGAACTCGGTTTTTTAAACCCAGAATGGCTAGCCATTAAGCCACTCTATTGTGGTTTAGCCTCGTCATTATACCAAAACTGACTTTGGCACACAAAGTTCTACTTATTACAGGTTAAGCTTCCATTTGCATGGTTTTCATTCATCGAATACTTAAACCGTTATGTCACTTATACTTTTATTTAGAAACCTATAAAACGCTTATATAATTATAAGATGAAAATAATTAGGGGCTGGTCCCTATTTTCGAACATTTTTAGGATGCAGGCACTATGACACGAACCCGGATCGTCTTTCCTAACCAGGCTAATGGATCCTCAACTCTTGAACTACAAATGTAGCAAGAACCTTGGAATAATTCGAAAGATGGCGGGCGAAAATCTTAACCCAACGCTTAAAGAAGCGCGAACCTCGGTATAATGAATGACGCCACAATCTAGTGTGGTTGCTAGATTGATAAGTCAAGAACAATTGAATTAATTCAACATGTTCTTAGAGAACACAAAGAGAAAACTCTTAATTTAATTAATCATCAAAACTTTTTTTTTTTAAAACAATAATGTGCCTCCTTTAAATAGGAGTAAACAAAGCCTTAATCCTAATTCAAAAAGGAAATTATTTCCTACTTAGAAAAGGAAAATAATAACACCTAGAATGTTCCTACCACAATAAGGAAATTAATTATAAACACTCTCAGTTAAGCCCAAAAATAATTTTAAAATAATAATAACTCTAGGAAATAATTATCTATAATCCTTTGGCTTAAGAAATATAAAATAAATAATTAAATTCTTCAGCTAACCAGTCGTGAGAACACGCAAGAACTTAAGGCTAATTTCTTGGCTAGGCTGGATCACATCACACTATTATTTTTTTATTTTTTTTAAATCTTGCAATCCTTGATTTTTGGTATCTACATATGGCATGGAATTAATGTACTATGTATGTGATTGCTATGACCAAAATTTCTCAATCACAAGCACTGTATTTTTTACGAAGAAATCATAGATAATAAGTATTGTATCTATGTATATGATTTCTCGCTAGAATCAAATACCGTACTTGAAGAATCACAAACCTTACAAATAAATAAATCAACATATTGCATCCTAAAACGTTTTTTAGACAAGAACCGGATTTTAATTATCCCTTAAAAGCTATACATTGCCCGTTTGGTTGCGTAAATTTTCTAATTTCATAAATTGTTTCATTGTAAATTGATTGATTGTAAATTTGACAATTGTGAATTTGTTTATTTTCAATTTACACGTGTTCGGAAAATCTAAGTATGAATAAAAATATTATGAATTAACTAATTTCAAGGTGTTTGGCAATTTAAATTTGAATGAGATAACTTTGCCAATCTTAAGCATTACAATAACTTCTATACACACTTTTTGCTTCTATGCACCTATATTCGGTTTTTTTTACCGACATAAAATTTGTTTATCGTGCCTCAATCTAACATATTTGAATTATTTTTTCATGGAGAAAAATATTCAACAAAAGCTAAACCACATAATCCAAATAGAATCTCCGATCCAAAAACAAATAAGCAAAGTACGAGCATAAAACCACGATATAATACGATTATACAAATAATAAAATATGATCCAAACTAAATATATCATAATCAACATAAAAATTTATACTATTTCTAAAGTCATAAAATAGAGAAACTCGATTACATAAGATAATCATTCCACATAGTAATTGCAATGGAATCCCGTAATGCTTTGACATCTTGAAGCTGTCTTTTGATCAACGATCTTTGTACACTTTCATGAGACTGGCCTTCTGATTGGATGCCACGATCTGTGTTTTGTACTTGAGAATCATATTCTTCACAAACCCAATCATTGCCCCCACATTCTATGCGAATATGGTTATGCAAAACACATAACGCAACAACTAATTTGGCTTGAGTGGGAAATGAAAATGGGTGTGATATTTTTAAAAAAGCAAAGTGTGCCTTGAGAATGCCGAATATTCTCGCATTATGAGGCAATAGGTTAAACTAAATCCTTCCATATTTAAACCATTCCATATTTACGGGTGTACACAGTTTGGTCTTTTATTTCAAAATAAGGACACTACTTTTTCGTTACCTAAAATATTGTTCCTCTATTTCTTTATTTTTTTTATCTAAAAAAATTTTTCAATCACCACAAGTTGCCACCACTATCCCCCGCAGCTTGACTATCGACACAAGTAATGCAAATCTTTTTTTTTTATTTATTAAATCCCAGAATAAAGAATGATATAAATTTTATTAAAAAAATTATTTTGCACTAAATATGCAAATAACTAATGATAAAGATTTTGGTGCAAACGCACAAAGTGAACAACTGTATCATCCAGACTAGTCCACTCGCCCTAACCCATCAAATTTATGGCCAAACATTTTAGTTTCTTCAACCCTTCAAGCCTACATGAATTTTGTTCCACTTGGCGTGCATGACATAATTTTGTTTTTTATTTGCTGGCCGGTGGTAGTCCATGTTTTCTATTTTTGGTGTTTGTGTTACTTTGTGTACAAAGTGGTTTTATTTTTCTTTTGATGAATGTTTTTAGTTTTGGTGTCAATCTGTTTATATTTAGTAAGAGAATTGAAATGATAATTTCTCTAAACCTTTTTTTAATAATTCTCTAAACATTTCTAGTTGGCACTTAGCAATTAAGCATGCATTAAATTGAGGAGATAAATTAGGAAATAAAAAGAGTATGGGCCTCTTTGTGTAAAAGATAAAGATAAAGATAGTGAGTAGTTTTTAGTTTTTAACCATCTTTGGAAGTTGGTGGTTAATAGGTGAGAAAATAAATGTATAAGGTGAAAAAATAGAGTAATTTGAAAAAAATACACTTTTAATTAGGATAAGCATATATTTAATGTGTTTACTACATGATAATTTTTATTTTATTTTGGGAGGTTTTTGTCCTTAGTTTTGGATGTTGTTTATTTTTCAACTTCGTTTTTCTTCCTCCAAAATCTTTTATTCTTTGTAAACTTTTCAAATAAAAAAAATTCAAGCCCAAGAATAGTTATATTGCCACACTTCATATTCTAGACCACATAAAATTGTGGGTTTAGAAAGATGATTGATTGAGAGAGGAGAGAAGATAAATAAAAGCACCGCGCGTGTGTCATCATACAATCTTACCCCTCATTAATACTAACTCATAGGCAATGCTTAACCTAATCATTTTATTTATAATCATGATTAGTAAAGCCATTTGCTTAATATAATTGTTCGAATTGGTGGATTTAGAGAGATGATTGATTGGGAGAAGAGATAAGAGAAATAAAACCACAGCGTGCTATCATGATATAATCTTACCCCTCGTTAATACTAACTCATAAGCAATGCTTAACCTAATCATTTTATTTATAATCATGATTATCAAAGCCATTTGCTTGATATAATCATTCCGACTATAAGCTATAAGAATTCTTATTGTGCTATCATATCATCTTTCCTAGTACTCATATCAATTCGTTCAAACTTTGCTACTTTCGTAATGTGTTCAGCTGGATTGTATTCGAATTTAGCCCTTGGCGTTCACACTAAAGTAGCAACATTAAGTTTTTAATTCATGACATAGACCTAGGTCTAAGGGCCTAAGAAAGACCTATAATTGGTCTATAAGGGCTCACAAAATGTTGGAGTAGGGATTCATCCACCCATTCCCTCATTAGTTGATAAAAGCACATACATATGATATGTATATATGTCACAGCAAAGCTCCCACTAAATCGGGCATGTCACTTTCCAAATAAAAATATTAGCCCATTTGTTTGTTAGCTTTTCATCATTTAAAAGAATTTAATTTATGAACCCTTAACCCGTCTAAGAGTATAGTTCACAACATAAACACAACCACGTGGGCTGATAGTGAATTATAAACTTATATTCTTTCATAATTAAAATAAAACGATGAAGAGAATTACCAGAGAAGTTAGTGTAGCCACATAAGCTACAATAAGCATTGTCCTACAGGTGCCAAATAAACAGCGTGCTGAACTCACATGTGAGCATTATGCATATCCCCTAAATAAACGCAAGCCAGAGTGAAAAAAAAAATGCTTCTTAAACTGAATATTTTTTGAATGAAGACTCCAAAAGTAAGGTTGCGAGAAACATCAAGGTGCCCATACCTTATAGTTCCTTATGCACCCCATTTAAAGTAGTGACAATTAGTTTTGGCCTCATCTTGGGTTTTAGAAGTTTTTTTTAATAAGGTTAATATTGTTGAATGTTATTTTGGCACATCACTCATGAAAAAACTAGGGGAAACCCTAGGCCACATAATACTCAAACAAGTATCCTCCAACAATATCTACGGCTATTTTGGGAGAGATAATTTACAAGATATGCCAACAAACTCCCGCAATAGGCGATGTAATTGAATAAAGAATCCGAGATTTATTGCTCAACTTATTTTCTCACTTTTCATACAAATCAATTGTACATCCTATCTTATTTTAGTTATGAAAGTACATAAGTTTATTATTCACCATTAGCCTGTGTGGTCTTGCCTGTATTGTGAACTATACCTTTAGACGGGTGAATGGTTTATAGGTTAAATTCTTCCAAATAATTATTTAATCATTTTGACAGTCAAATAACAAATTAGATGGAAAACAAATCATTTTGATTTGGAGAATGACATGCCAAATTTAGTGGGAGCTTTGCCGTAACATACATATCGTATTGTATGTGCTCTTATTGACCAGTGAAGAAATGATAGGATGAATCTCTGCTCCAACATTGTGTGAGCCCTTATAGATCAATTATAGGTCTAGTTTACCCTTAGACCTAGGACTATACCATGAAGTAAAAACTCAATGTTGCTACTTTAGCGTGAACTCCAAGGGCTAAAGTTGTATACAGTCTAGTGGAACACATCTAGGAAAGCAGTTAAGTTTGAGCGAATTGACATAAGTAGCTAGTAAAGATTGTATGATAATACGCCAAGATTTCTTATAGCTCATAGTCCGAACGATAATGTTAAGCAAATGGCTTTGATAATCATGAGTATAAGATAAAGAATTAGGTTAAGCATTACTTTTGATTGAGTTAATGTTAACGAGGGGTAAGATGATGCTTAATCTGGTGTGATTAAACAAGTTTCGGCATATACGAGATTTTGAGTGATGTGCTATGTTAGTTTAGATGTTGACTTAATACAATATTCCAATAACACAACTTCTTGTTAGGTTTTACGCTTCATTTATAGTATGACGAAGGATTATTTATGAGATTGAGTTTATAAGATATTCTAATTACTACAACCAATGTGGATGAATGCGAGATGTTGGAAATCAGGTCGGGTCAACTCGACCCATAACTCGTGGAGCTTCCAC
The DNA here is from genome assembly GCA_021464415.1 of Lonicera japonica. NCBI lineage: Eukaryota > Viridiplantae > Streptophyta > Magnoliopsida > Dipsacales > Caprifoliaceae > Lonicera > Lonicera japonica. The sequence goes on along the minus strand of CM038466.1, from coordinate 34,568,678 downwards.
ATTGGTTATTGATTTAAATTGGGTGGTTCACCCAAAGGATATATATGATTCAATCACTCTGTTAAATATATACGTATGTTTAATTTTTATGTAGTTTTCAACCTGCAGAAAAGAAAACACACGCACGCGACAATTTTCTCTTTCTTTTCTCATCTCTCTAACCTGCCATCTTTACTATACTATTATACTCTATTTGTGATGGAAGGAACACAGAAGAAAGGAGATGTGTGGTGGGATTATAATCCAACAATCAGTAAAAGCTTCGGCATTAACGTTGAAGGTAAGTACTAATTTTTCTTTCAGGTTTTAAAACCAAAAATAAAGAAAAAAACATATGCACCACATTTATTTGCTTTTTTGGTGCTCCTGTGCACATTCACAATTGTAAATAATTACTAGTATGTAAAGAATAAATCACGACAACTGCAGGATTTCCTCGATTAACAAAATATTTTGAACGTGTAGAAACCAAAGTTGGCTCCTCTCCATTACTATTTCTCCCAAGTATCCTCAGTGCTCTTTATTTTGAGGGCTAAACGGATAATTTTTTTTCATAAAATTTGGTGGATATGATCTCTATAATAGGAAGATCATCTCCACAAAATTTCATTAGAAGATTAAATTTTGGAGTGGGTGATATGGGAATTTAAATTTTCAACAAACGATGATGAATATGAATATATATATATATATATATCAAATTTTTATAACATTCACTTATGATTTGAGTTTTTGGTTGAAATTTTATAGAGATGATTGACTTATCATAAAGATCATCTTCACTAAATTTCATGAAAAATGTCATCCGTTTAAATTTTAAAATACAGCAAAAAATTGGGGAAAATGGGTAATAAAAAGAGCTAACTCTATAATGAACATCTTAATACAAATTGCCCTTATCCCATATTTGTTATCAATCTAACATGGTATCAAAGCAATTTTAAAATCCTGTTGCTGTCATTAACTCTGCCCATCATCATATGCAACACACAGCCATCATACTCAGCTATCAAACAATCCACAACCATCATATTCCCAGAATCCCAAACACCTCCAAATTCCATATCCAAATATCTTCAAAATCTATATACACCTTGAAATCATCATCTTTAGGCCTCCAAAATTAAAAACCGCACCAGCATCATGATTGCCTAGCCAAGATGATTCCAGGACATCAAAACGAAGCCCATCTAACACACCACGCGCCCACATGCACGGCGAGTAGCTCACTATTATAGCCATAAAAATCCACGTGCGCTGTCTACTTGCACTGACCATGTGCCTTCACATCAGCCCTTCAGAGCCACATCATCTTGCCATGTTAGCATGGACTTTCCACGTCAGCCCTGGCATAAACTTCTTTGATATTTCTATTTTGACCCTATAATTTTCTTATAAATATATATCGACCCCCCATCTGGAACTATTTAAGATGAAGGGTCAATATATATTGACCCCAAATCTTTTAAAATGGGAACTATTTCAGATGAATGTGAAGAATGCATTTCTAAATGGTGATCTCTCTGAAGAAGTCCACATAAAACCTCTTCCATGAGTTCCTCACTCCACCTCACAAGTGTGCAAGCTTTGTCGTGCTTTATATGTGTGAGAATCCGTAAATGCGACCCCCAGGTCTCATTCCCGTCCTTGGGCGTCTGAAGCGTCGGAAAGGATTCCGTCGTTCCATTTGCTTCTATTGGTGTTTGATAATTCATATCGGGTGTCCCTAGAAAGGCTACAGATAAGCCTTCCTTTACACGTTTGTCTACGAAACCAGGATTCTATAGGGTTCGAGAACTATATTACGGTTTGGGAAGGTGTTAAGCACCCATTCCGCCCTTTCGGTCTCTAGTGGTCTTATATGTTTATTTTATGTTGAAAAACTTGGATGTTTTTACTGACAGTCTACTACTTTTCGAATGAAAACCCTAATTTCTGGTAAAAAACGGGAAAGGGATAAAAACTTTTGTGTTCCGAGATCCGATGTTTTTATTATTGAAAGATGTAAATACAAATGACAAAATCTTTTATTTTGAAAGAGTGTCCCGTATTATTTCCTCAGATAATGACGGTTTTCTCGTGTTGTGATTACTTTTGTAAAAGTTCGGATTTTGTATCGGGACTAATTTAATATGGAATTAGAACTCTTTGAGGGGAGTTTTGTCAGACACGTCGCAGTCTATAGAGAAGACAGGATATGTTGATTTTGATTCCTAGATAAATTTTATCAGTCCAAGTTTTGAAAACAGAATTTTGTCCGGATGATAATGTACTTATTCTTCTGATTTTGAAAATGGTTTTATCAGGGTCTTTTGTTTTGAATATGATAGACTATTTGTAACTTGGCAATAAGTTTATTCAAATAAAACGTGGACAAAACAACAGAAATAAAACGAGTACACAGATATTTAATGTCAAATACTAGAAAAGACTTTGTTTACCTTCCCGACGAGAATAATAATAAGAAAGAAAATATAATGCGGCAGAGAGATCTCCGGCGATAATAATTTTCTCCTTCTTCGGATATTTTCGAGAATTCGATTCCAGAGGCGGGACACGTCGAGTGTCGAGAATAGATTCGATAATTCTTCAGAAATAAGACGATACTCGAGAATGCTTGACGAAAGACTAGAAAATCATATCATAAACCAATAATTCTTCCTCTAAGTTACTCCTCCTTGCCCCCCTTCTTGGTGTCTCTAATCCTTGGGAGGTGTTGGCCTATTTATAGTGTTGGGAAAGGCATATGTCGCGCGACATTCTGATGTGTCAGAAAGTGAATGGTGGGGTATTTGTCGCTCGACATGTCCCCATAAAGGGAATTTGTCATGCGACATACTAGTTTGTCATGCGACATTTCCCTTAAAAATAGGTTTGTTTGGCCAACAAACCCTTTCGGGGCAGTTTCGGGTGTTCGGGTGGGTCCCGGACTCCAAAAACAGTAGTTCTCGAAGGTCGTTAGGGTTCTTGCGGGGGTCACGGATCGGGGTGTCTACAGACCCTCTCGACTCAAGTTTCTTTCTTGCAAGGAATTGAGGCGACTGAAAGAGACCATGATCCATGGCTCCCGCGAGAACTCTAAAGAAGTGTGTGTACGATAAAAGTGTTCGTGAATGCCTCCGGAGAGGGCTTGTGTTTGGTTTTGCCTCCGGAGAGGGCTTTTGTTACCTCATTGCCTCTTTCGAGGGCTTTTATTTGCTCCACTCGCCTCAGACGGGAGGACTACCATTGATCCTACTTTGCGCCTCAGGTGGGAGGACTACCATTGCTCCACTGTGCCTCTTTGGGAGGGCTTTTAATATTCTTGCCTCAGGTGGGAGGACTACCATTGCTACACTGTGCCTCTCTGGGAGGGCTTTTGATCTTCTTGCCTCAGGTGGGAGGACTACCATTGCTCCACTAGCCTCAGATAGGAGGACTACCATTGATCCACTTTGCGCCTCAGGTGGGAGGACTACCATTGCTCCACTGTGCCTCTTTGGGAGGGCTTCTGATTTGTAAAAAAGAAAATTGCCTCTAGGAGGGCTTTTGTGAGTATTTTTGCCTCTGGCAGGCTTGTGTTTGTGATTTGCCTCTGGTGAGGGCTTGTGTTGGTGATTTGCCTCTGGCGAGGGCTTGTGTTGGTGATTTGCCTCTGACGAGGGCTTGTGTTTGTTGCCTCTCTTAGACTGCTAGAGTGAAAGAGAGTAAATCTTGCGAAGGTGAAAAGAGCTTCTCGGGGTCTAATCCGGATGTCTGTTTCCCTGTATCTTTCTGAACTTTACTCTCATGTTTTCCTCGAGTGAAGTTACTTCTCTCAGAAGACAGTTTTCGGATTTCTTTTGCTCTCCGTAGAGTGATGGTCCGAGGTTTTCCAAACCATCTTTTCTGTATCGTGCTGAAAAGAAAATTTGTTTGAAAGTTCAATCTCTGATCTCTGTTCTCTTCTTAGTTTTCTTTTTTGGTAGGCCCACATCGTATTCTGTTTTTCGATGCCCTTATTTCTCCCTCTTTTGGGAAAGACTTTTCCTGGCCTTTTCTGTTTTTGACCAGGAGTCTTTTATCCTTTCATCGTGATCAGGAGCCTTACTCACCCAAACGAAGCCCTGAGCCGGTTTTGGCCTAGCTGTCACTTTTGGTGTAGCTCTCCCTGTCACTCTGCATTTCTGTTTCTCTCGCTCGCTTTGGGCACTCATGCGGGTTCTTTCTATTTTATACTCTTTCAATTTTTTTCTATTCCCGTCTTATTTTGATATCCTGCATTTTCTCATTGATGGTCTCGGTCCTTTCTGGGAGATCAGAGACTACTCTAACCGTTTGTATTTGTTCTCGCATTTTCGGAGAGATGATTTGGAAGTCTTCCTCGAATTTTCATCCTGGGTGTGTGGTTTTTAGCAATTTTTTCGAAAACTGCTTCTCGGAAGTCCTCCTGCAGGAGATAAAATGAGACAAAGGTCAAAAAATCAGGGGAGGGGTCAATATGTCGCGCGACAATTCGGTGGAGGGGCTCTTTGTCGCGCGACAATGAGCCTTTTTATCGCCCGACAATGTGTTCTACTATATAAGCCCCCTGCTGAGCTCATTCCACCTCATTCTCTCCTTCCTCTTTCTCTCTCTAGCTCTCTTTCTCTCTCTTTCTTTCTTCTCCCAAGCGCGGAAGCCCTGCCGCTTTTCTGACTTTTCCGACTTTTTCACTACTCTCCTTATACACAGATGGATCCCGCACAGCCGAATCGATTGGAGGGGGTGACAAGGAGGAGGTCACCTTTACCGACGCTAAGGGCGTCCTCCGGTGCAGCCCTTACCATGATGATTGGGAGGACTTGGATTGGTATGGTGAGGATGGGGTGGATCGCGGTCGGACGTTCCTTGGCTCTTGATGGAGCCAGTTTCTCACGAGATCCGTCGACGGTCTCTGGTATGTCTTCTTTTCGTGTATTTATCTGTTCTATTATTTCTGTCGTTTCCTGCATGTATTTTAAACAATGTTAGTATGCATGTTTGCCTAGAAATAACGTCCGATTTGTTGAACACATACTTTTACTTGTGATACCCTTTAGGTTCCTTTTAGAAAATTACATAACGTACCCCCATAACTCTATAACTCTCATAATTACACCAAAATACCCTCAGGCTTGGAAAATTACATAATTTACCCCTACAACCCTATATCTCTCATAATTACACCAAAGTACCCTCAGGTTTGGAAAATTACATAATTTACCCATATAATCTTATAACTCTCATAATTACACCAAAATACCCTCAGGTTTGGAAAATTTACTCAATTTACCCTTATAACCCTATATCTCTCATAATTACACCAAAGTGCCCACAGCTTTGGAAAATTACATAATTTACCCTTATAACCCTCTAACTCTCATAATTACACCAAACTACCCTCAGGTTTGGAAAATTACATAATTTACCCTTATAACCCTATAACTCTCATAATTAAACCAAAGTACCCTAAGGTTCTAGAAACTTTACACAATTTACACTTATAACCCTATAACTTTCATAATTACACCAAAATACCCTCAGGTTTGGAAAATTACACAATTTTACCCTTATGACCCTATAACTCTCATAATTACACCAAAATACCCTCAGGTTTGAAAAATTACACAATTTACCTTTATAACCCTATAACTCTCATAATAACACCAAAATACCCTCAGGTTTGGAAAATTTACACAATTTACCCTTATAACCCTATATCTCTCATAATTACTCCAAACTACCCTCTAGTTTGGAAAATTACACAATTTTCCCCTTATGACCCTATAACTCTCATAATTACACCAAAATACCCTCCGGTTTGGAAAATTACACAATTTTACCCTTATAAACCTATAACTCTCATAATTACACCAATATACCCTCACACCTTATGGCTCTCATAATTACACCAAAATACCCTACAGGTTTGGAAAATTACACATAGTACCCTTATAACCCTTATAACCCTCTCATAATTATACCAAAAATTACACCTCCCTAGGTTTGGAAAATTTACACAATTTACCCTTATAACCCTATATCTCTCATAATTACACCAAACTACCCTCTAGTTTGGAAAATTACACAATTTTCCCCTTATGACCCTATAACTCTCATAATTACACCAAAATACCCTCCGGTTTGGAAAATTACACAATTTTACCCTTATAAACCTATAACTCTCATAATTACACCAATATACCCTCAAGTTTGGAAAATTATACAATTTTACCCTTATGACCCTATAGCTCTCATAATTACACCAAAATACCCTAAAGTTAGGAAAATTACATAATTTACCCTTATAACCCTATAACTCTCATAATTACACCAAAATACCCTCAGGTTTGGAAAATTACATAATTTACCTTTATGACCCTCTAACTGTCATAATTACACGAAAGTACCCTCAGGTTTGGAAAATTACATAATTTACCCTTATGACCCTCTAACTCTCATAATTACACCAAAATACCCCCAGGTTTGGAAAATTACATGCTTTACCCTTATAACCCTATAACACTCATAATCACACCAAAATACCCCCAGGTTTGGAAAATTACATACTTTACCCTTATAACCCTATAACTCTCATAATTACATCAAAATACACTCAGGTATGGAAAATTACATATGTTACCCTTATAACCCTAAAACTCTCATAATTACACCAAAATACACTCAGGTTTCGAAAATTACATAATTTACCCTTACAACCCTATAACTCTAATAATTACACTAAAATACCCTCAGGTTTTGAAAATTACATAATTTACCCTTATAACCCTATAACTCTCATAATTACACCAAAATAGCCTCAGGTTTGGAAAATTACATAATTTACCCTTATAACCCTATAACTCTCATAATTACACCAAAATACCCTCAGGTTTGGAAAATTACAAAATTTTACCCTTATGACCCTGTAGCTCTCATAATTATACCAAAATACCCTAAAGTTTGGAAAATTACATAATTTACCCTTTTAACCTTATAACTCTCATAATTACACCAAAATACCATCAGGTTTGAAAAATTACATAATTTACCCTTATGACCCTCTAACTGTCATAATTACACCAAAATACTCTCAGGTTTGGAAAATTACATAATTTACCCTTATGATCCTCTAACTCTCATAATTACACCAAAATACCCCCAGGTTTGGAAAATTACATACTTTACCCTTATAACCCTATAACACTCATAATTACACCAAAATACCCTCAGGTTTGGAAAATTACATTCTTTACCCTTATAACCCTATAACTCTCATAATTACACCAAAATACACTCAGGTTTGGAAAATTACATAATTTACCCTTACAACCCTATAACTCTCATAATTACACTAAAATACCCTCAGGTTTTGAAAATTACATAATTTACCCTTATAACCCTATAACTCTCATAATTACACCTGTAGGTCGGAAATTACCCTAGAGGGGGGGTGAATAGGGTTTTTAAAACTAAATGCGGATTTTAAAAATCTTTTCAAAAAGTTTAAGTAAAACAATTTACTTAACAAATATATATCAAGGAATGTAAGCAATAATAAAACAATCAATAATAAAGAGATTGAGTTAGAAAGATTGAACCGATCGAAGTCGAAGATTTTTTGTCCACACGGTTCGGCTTGTTCCCCTACTCCGCGCTCGGTTAGTTCCCCGAGAATTTCCACTATAACCGATCTCCTTCCGGGTGAAGATCAAACCTCTACAAGTGTATTCTTCTCACACACTCTTACAAGTATTGAAACACCTTCAATACTTTCACAAGAAATCCCTCTTGCTAATTCTATGAGATACACCTCTCACAAAAATGATTTGAACAAATTTTGGTGACTAACACCAATGTACAATATCTCTCTTGTGTATAACAAAATACAAATGAAGCTCACACTAAGAGATATCAAAATTGATCAAAATATATAGCTCAAAAATGAAGAATATGATCAATAATACTTGAATAACTTTGTATATATGTAAAATAAGTTTGTAGAATGATTCAAGTGTGTTAAAACATGTCTAAGACATCATATTTATAGTTTACAAAATCATATGGCCGTCGGGGATGATTAAGAGAGGTTTTGGCTCCAAGGTATACATTTTCAAACTTTCCAACAGCTAGTTTTGACAAACAAATTCAAAATTGTTTTGTTAATTTCTCCCAATTGGACCGTTGGATCATGCTAAAATTTTAGTCAAAATTGCCAGGAGATGTTTTCTAACTACTGTAAAAATTTCAAAATGATCAGAGTTCGGGAAGGTCTCCATTTTACCGTTAGATAAAAACTGGGCAAAAATTGAGCGAATTTTAAACGAAAAATAAAAATATTTTTCCAATTTAATAATTTAGTTCCAAATAAAATTCTAATGATTTTTGAACCTCAAATATGTGTTTCTAAGATACCCATTTTTATTATAGCTTAAAATATGATCATTTAAAATTAATATGAATTTATTTTGAAACTCGATTTTTGTAAAATGATGTTTTTCAAATAAATTCATTTTCAAGCTAGTTTAAATCAATCTTTAAAAGATGCAAGTTCATGTTTGAGTTATATAATCAATCAATTAAGAAACTTTACATTAATCCTAAGCAAACACTCAATTACCGAATAGATGAGTCTTCGAATGCTTCGATTTGTTTCTTCAAATTGATTCTTCACTTGAAGCTTTTCCCTTGAAGCTTTTGCATATGATTCTTGATCTTTGTGCTTCATGGATTTGCATTGCTAGCTTGTGGGTGATGAGATTGATCTTCTTGTCTTGTCCAACGCTTGTAGAAGAATGATCTGAATTCGGGTAGATCGGTTTTAGTCGAATGCTTCGTTGACTTGATCGGATATTGATTGAATGATCCTTGTCAAACTTCCTTTGAGCAATAATGCTATTCTTGATTTTCCAAATAAGAAATCTATAATCTTATATCAAGAACATGTTAAATTACACATGATTAATTTATTGTTATTATCAAAATAAGATTAAGACCTTCATGGTCAACAATCTCCCCCTTTTTGATGATGACAATAAATTAATGTGTGTTTTCAATAACAAGCATAAATAGCATATGAATAATTGAAATATGCTCCCCCTCAATTTATGCATAGATAAAATAAAAGATTATTAAAAGCATTACAAATATTTGAGATAGTTTTAAAAATTAATAAAAGAATTTTGATCTCAAATAAGGTTTTCAAAAGAAAACAATTGTCAATATTAAAGACAAAAAACAATTAATGGTCTTACCAACATTAATTGTCACCAACACACATTTTCTCCCCCTATGGCAACATCAAAAAGGGATCAAGGCCACGGAGAGAAAATGGTAACTCCAAGAGTGCTTTATCTATGAGGCCAAGGTGTGTATGCCTCTCCATCTTTTGCCATTTTGTTTTTTTTTGTTTTGTTTTTTTTTTTTTTTTAATGGCTCAATAAAATGTCAAAACACGAAATATAATATGCAAAAGAAAACAAGTATGGATATTAAAGACATAAAGCATTTAAAAGTCTTACCACAATATTTAAAGTCGGTATAAAAAATTTTACCATAGCAAAAAAAATCTTACCGCAGCAAAAAAAATCTTACCTTTTACCGCAGCATCAACATTACGCACATTTTCTCCGCCTATGTCAACATCAAAGAGGGATCTAGACTGTGCTAGGGCGGTGGACTTTTGATGCACGCGGGGGGCGCTGTATTTTTGACCTTTTAGGATGACAGCTTTTCATTTTCGGGATTCTTTTAATTGCTCTGCCTCTTGTCCCCTCTTTCTTGTTGTCTTCCTCGAGATCCATTTTCTTCTTATAACTTTTATAGGAGGTACCCATGAGTAAGAGAAAGCAAATCACAAGTATGCCGAATACCTTCCGTTGTACAGGTTCGTCTTGTGCTGCTTGTGCTTATAAACGCAAGAAATGTCAGCCATGGTGTGAATATGCACAAATTTTTATGGATGTGATTAGTCGTCAAGATTATCGTACAATCTTCACCGTTTTTGGGGTAAATAGTGTTGCAAATATTTTAAAAGAAATTCCTCAACATCAATATCTTGAGACTCTCTATTCATTTCTTTTTGAAGCTAAGGCGAGAGTCGAGAATCCTAGTAAAGGTTGTACTGCGCTCATTGTTTCTCTTGAACAAAAGGTACAAGAGTTACAATCACGGGTGACAGCGTTAGAGGCTTTGCAATCACGAGTGACAACATTAGAGGCTCGATTAGGAGAGTCTTCTAGCGCTAACCAAAGCTTTTCTTTTGCTCCTCCTATAAGTTCTACAGGGCTCCTATCGTTAGCAGAAAATGTTGCACCTGAAATTCTTCCGACTACCGGAAATATTTTAGACCATAGTGCTTTTCTAACTAATGTGGGTTTGCCAGTATATCCAACTATGTCAGATTACCAAGCTACTTTGGAAGGCTATTCATCGCAATTTTCTCAAAGTGGTACTGTTGCGGAGGTTGCCGAGCCATCGAGTCCTGATTGGACAACTCTATTAGATATGGAGCATAATTTTGTTGATTATTCTTCTTCTAGTCTCGATGCTGTTTTGAATTTTGATTCTGATGATCTTCAGATTCTTTTCCCTTCTTTTCTTTGAATGATAAATAATAATTTTTAGACTGCAAAATTATTGTTAGTTTATAATAACATGCAAAATGAAGACTTATGTTGTTTACCAAGTTGACAAGTATCACAAATTTTATTTTTAACAAATTTAGTTTTGGGCAATCATTTAACTAATTCATTTTTAGATAACTTGTGAATTAAATCCATATTAGCATAACCTAATTTATTTATTTATTTTTATGCCATAACCAAGAAACATCATTCAACATGGATAAATATTTAACATCTTGTTAAGAAAAATCATCAAGTTCAAGAGTATATACGTTATTAGATCTATAAGTAACAAACAAAATAGAATTATCACTAATATTTTTAACAATGCAACATTCGGATTTAAAAATAACTTCATAACCTTTATCACACAATTGACTAATACTTAGCAAGTTATGTTTTAAACCGTCAACAAGTAAAACATTATCAATATAAGAAGATTTATTACCAACCTTACCTATACCAATGATTTTGCCCTTGGCGTTGTCCCCGAAAGTCACATTTCCTCCTTTCTTGGGAATAAGACTTAAGAAGTTGTTCTTGTCTCCCGTCATGTGCTTTGAGCAACCACTATCCAAGAACCACTTGGTTTTGCTACCTTTGGCTTTCAAGCACACCTACACCATAACTTTAAGTAACTTCTCCTTTGGTACCCAAAATGTGTTGGGTGCCTTTGGGTTAGCAAACATAATGGTTCCTTTTGGAACCCAAGCAAGCTTCCTTTTAGGAAAACTTTCATTTCGATAAAAACAATGATCCACATAATGAGTATTTCTTCCACAATATGAGCAAAGATGAGTGAAATCATGAGGTGTGTATGTTTTAAAAAAGTTTTTGTAGTCCTTTTGGTTGTCAATTTGGTTATAGCCCAAACCGGCTTTATCGAAAACACACATTTGCATTCCTAATAATTTATCCAAGTTATCCTTTCCTTTGGTGAACTTGGCTAGACTATTAGTTAAGTCATCCACTTGATCTTTCAATTTGACATTTTCTAATACAAGTGTGTTTGGAGTTTCTTTCTCCTTTCCTTTCTTCAAAGTTTTGTTTTCATTTTTCAACAATGCATTTTCTTTCTCAAAGTTTTCACACTTGCTAGAAATAATCAAATTTTCCTTTTTGAGGCTAGCATACATTTTAGACAAATTTTTAAACTTTTTATGCAATTCATCAAACATATCATATAATTCTTCATAGTCATTCTCATCATGTATATCATTATTAATAGATGCATTATCATCACTAGATGAGTCATAAGAAGAGTGTACCTCATCGTCTCTTGCCATAAGGCAAAGATTTGCCGTTTCTTCGTCGCTAGAATCGCCATTGGATTCACCTTCTTCGGAACCACTCCAAGTGCCTTTAAGTGCATGTCTCACTTGTTTGAATGCTTTATTTCTTTTATCTCTTCTTTCTTTCCTTCTAACCGGGCAATTTGTTTTGAAATGTCCCGGTTCATGGCAATGGAAGCATTTCTTTTCTTCCTCATTTTCAACTCTTGGTTGAATAGATCGATCATTGTTCCTTCTTGATGAAGAATCAAAGTTATTTCCTTTTCCTTGAAACTTCTTCTTCTTAGCTAGAAATTTTATGAATTTTCTAGAAAGGAGAGCCATATCCTCATCTCCTACCATCAACTCCTCATCATCTTCTAGTTGAGTTGCTTTGAGAGCTAGTGACTTTTTGGCTTTTGAATCACTTTCTTCTTCTCTCGCCAATTCCTTCTCATGGGTTTTAAGTGAACCCAAAAGCTCGTCCATGCTAAGTGTTTTGATATTTTTTGCTTCTTGAATCGCCGTCACTTTCGGTCGCCATTTCTTTGGAAGAATCCTAAGAATTTTTCTTATTTTATCTTCATTAGAATAAACCTTTCCAAGAAGATCTAAATCATTAGTAATAATAGAAAATCTACTATACATGGAAGCAAGAGATTCATTAGGCTCCATTTTAAATAATTCATAATCATGAACAAGCATATTTATGTTATCGTCTTTAACTTGAGTGGTTCCTTCGTAGGTAACCTCAAGTTTATCCCAAATTTCTTTAGCCGTTTTGCAACTAAAAATTTTGTTATATTCATCCATACTTAATGCACAATTTAAAGCATTTAAGGCTTTAGCATTATATTGAATTTTCTTAATATCATTTTCATCATACTCGGACATTTTCTTAGGAACAATTTTTCCACTATCATCCTTTTTGGTAATTTCATAGGGTCCTTCAACTACAACTCTCCATTGTTCAAAATTACTAGATTGTAAAAATATACTCATTCTATTTTTCCAATAGCTATAATTTTTACCATCAAATAGAGGTGGTCTATGGGTGGAGAGACCTTCGGAAAGACCGGTTCCTTGATATATAGACATGATCGTAAACTCTAAGATTGTTAAATCAAAATAAGAGTACAACCTCTGATACCAATTGTAGGTCGGAAAATACCCTAGAGGGGGGGTGAATAGGGTTTTTAAAACTAAATGCGGAATTTAAAAATCTTTTCAAAAAGTTTAAGTAAAACAATTTACTTAACAAATATATATCAAGGAATGTAAGCAATAATAAAACAATCAATAATAAAGAGATTGAGTTAGAAAGATTGAACCGATCGAAGTCGAAGATTTTTTGTCCACACGGTTCAGCTTGTTCCCCTACTCCGCGCTCGGTTAGTTCCCCGAGAATTTCCACTATAACCGATCTCCTTCCGGGTGAAGATTAAACCTCTACAAGTGTATTCTTCTCACACACTCTTACAAGTATTGAAACACCTTCAATACTTTCACAAGAAATCCCTCTTGCTAATTCTATGAGATACACCTTTCACAAAAATGATTTGAACAAATTTTGGTGACTAACACCAATGTACAATATCTCTCTTGTGTATAACAAAATACAAATGAAGCTCACACTAAGAGATATCAAAATTGATCAAAATATATAGCTCAAAAATGAAGAATATGATCAATAATACTTGAATAACTTTGTATATATGTAAAATAAGTTTGTAGAATGATTCAAGTGTGTTAAAACATGTCTAAGACATCATATTTATAGTTTACAAAATCATATGGCCGTTGGGGATGATTAAGAGAGGTTTTGGCTCCAAGGTATACATTTTCAAACTTTCCAACAGCTAGTTTTGACAAACAAATTCAAAATTGTTTTGTTAATTTCTCCCAATTGGACCGTTGGATCATGCTAAAATTTTAGTCAAAATTGCCAGGAGATGTTTTCTAACTACTGTAAAAATTTCAAAATGATCGGAGTTCGGGAAGGTCTCCATTTTACCGTTAGATAAAAACTGGGCAAAAATTGAGCGAATTTTAAACGAAAAATAAAAATATTTTTCCAATTTAATAATTTAGTTCCAAATAAAATTCTAATGATTTTTGAACCTCAAATATGTGTTTCTAAGATACCCATTTTTATTATAGCTTAAAATATGATCATTTAAAATTAATATGAATTTATTTTGAAACTCGATTTTTGTAAAATGATGTTTTTCAAATAAATTCAATTTCAAGCTAGTTTAAATCAATCTTTAAAAGATGCAAGTTCATGTTTGAGCTATATAATCAATCAATTAAGAAACTTTACATTAATCCTAAGCAAACACTCAATTACCGAATAGATGAGTCTTCGAATGCTTCGATTTGTTTCTTCAAATTGATTCTTCACTTGAAGCTTTTCCCTTGAAGCTTTTGCATATGATTCTTGATCTTTGTGCTTCATGGATTTGCATTGCTAGCTTGTGGGTGATGAGATTGATCTTCTTGTTTTGTCCAACGCTTGTAGAAGAATGATCTGAATTCGGGTAGATCGGTTTTAGTCGAATGCTTCGTTGACTTGATCGGATATTGATTGAATGATCCTTGTCAAACTTCCTTTGAGCAATAATGCTATTCTTGATTTTCCAAATAAGAAATCTATAATCTTATATCAAGAACATGTTAAATTACACATGATTAATTTATTGTTATTATCAAAATAAGATTAAGACCTTCATGGTCAACAACACCAAAATACCCTAAGGTTTGGAAAATTACATAATTTACCCTTATAACCCTATAACTCTCATAATTACACCAAAATACCCTCAGGTTTAAAAAATTACATAATTTACCCTTATAACCCTATAACTCTCATAATTACACCAAAATACCCTCAGGTTTGGAAAATTACACAATTTTACCCTTATGACCCTATAGCTCTCATAATTACACCAAAATACCCTCAGGTTTTGAAAATTACATAATTTACCCTTATAATCCTATGACTCTCATAATTACACCAAAATAGCCTCAGGTTTGGAAAATTATATAATTTACCCTTATAACCCTATAACTCTCATAATTACACCAAAATACCCTCAGGTTTGGAAAATTACATAATTGACCCTTATAACCCTCTAACTCTCATAATTACACCAAAATACCCTCAGGTTTCTTATATCTATATCTCCATTTTATTTGTAGTGGGTTGGCCGAGGTTGGGGTTCTTCCAACGCTATTTTTTTAGAGTGGCGACAGGCACCGGCCACTGTTCAGGAGTTGCTCCTTGCGACTCCATTTGGTTCCCTCTTTGACGCCATCCTAGAGCGAGTATCTAGGGCGACAGTTTTAGTGTCGGCATTGGCCTCCTATTGGTGGGATACTACTCATACCTTCCATTGGAGCTGGGGAGAGATGACGACGACCCCCCTCGATCTTTTTGCTCTGACCGGGATTCCTTCAGGGGGGGTCCCTATACAGATCGATGTCCCCTTGCGTCTGACGGCAGAGGGCATTGTTGGTGCACTAGGATGGTTCCCGGAGCGACGGAGTTTTGGTGATACGATTCCTCGAGCTGTCTTGGTTACGCGGCTAGCCACAGAGAGAGCTCGATTAGTTGCTTTGGGGGTGCCAATGACCCATCAGGAGGCGCGCCAGTATGCCCGCGTCCTTCTTCTACTAACAATCCATGATCTATTCGAGGCTTGTGGGAGGGGACACGGCCCATCTTTGGTGGTTTCCCTATCTTCGGGACTTCAGTATCATGTTTGACTATGACTGGGGAGGCTTTATTCTTGCAGTCCTATATGATGCTATGGACCAGGTTTCTCGCCATTTAGCCCTGAACCTCAAGGGCTTCTCATTGTTATGGGAGGTACATACTTTTGTCCTTTTATCTTTGCTTCAGTTCTTTGCATATTACTTGTTGATTATTGCTGATATTCTTTATATTTCCTCTTCAGAGTTGGTTCGTGGCGTATACTCGTATGGGTCGCGCCCAGGTGGATCTCCTCGTTGAGAACGAGGACCAGTTTCCCTTTCTTCGCCGATTTATCGCGGGGAACTACAGGGCTCCCTATGTATACCGGACTCGGGAGACCGGAGCTGCTGCCGTCCATGACCTACAGGAAGAGCAGGTAAATATTTTAGTATTCTTGCTTTTCAATAGTAAAATAGAATATAAATTACTGAAAATAAAATCTTGTTCTCTTTTCAGATTGAGTGGGCCCCTTGGGGTGATTTGGGTCTCCATTTTGGGTATGGTCGTGCTCTGACCGCCTCGAGGACCAGGCGGCTTATCAGGGACGACTACGGCCTTCACATTTATTTGGGCGAGAGGGTTATTCGCCAGCATACACCGGCCCAGTGGCCTCGAGTACCTTTATTCCCGCCAGTTCTGATGAGGCGGACGGGCGAGATCAACTCGGTGATGGTGCAGGCATTAGTCGAGGGGCTCGATTTCCAGACATTCACCGAGGAGGGAGATTATGCTGTCTTTGCTACCCGTTACTTGATGAGGGAGCGGAAGGGGACTCGAGGGCGGGTCTTCTATGAGCGATACCGGGCGTTGGGAGGTGATCCAAATTATATACGAGGACAGACTCACTTGTCCAGGATGATCCCCGGCATCTGCCACCTGTCCCTGATCAGAGGGACAACATTTTGGACTCTGATGATGATGATCCCGAAGGGGAGAGGGATGTCCCTGCTGCTGCTGAGGGAGGTGATGGTAGGCCTGAGGGCGGTGAGGGAGGTGGGACAGCGGAGGTTCCAGAGCAGCTGTCTCAGACTACACCTAGAGAGGAGCAGCATGCTGAGAGAGGGGGATGTGATTTTTTCCAGCGGTCCTCGGAGCCTGCGGACTTTGGGGTCGACTATGAGCAGTTTGGGCAGACCCCTTCTACTGCTGCTTCTGCTGTTTCTAGTGGGGTCCCGCCTCTGAGAGTGACGGCCGTTGTGGACCCTCCGGGTGTTCGTACTTATGCCACGCTGACTCCTCTTCCGTCTGCTGCCATGGGTCCTCCGGTCAGATCTATAGGTCTTGGTAGTTCATCTTCTCGTCCTCCTTTGTTCCCGATTCATGAGGAGGGTGGGTCTACTTCTGCTGCTATGCTGGCGAGTTCGTCCGTTCAACCGGTAGATCTGCCGACACTTCCTCGGGACTTCTCCTATGTTGGTGCCGGTTTACGTCGATATACGGTGCCAGAGTATCCTCTCCCTGAGGATACGTTCGACTACTTGGGTGGCCGTTCTGATGATGAGGTATGTGCTTTTTTTCCCTCAATATCCTTTCATATCCATGCTTACTTATTTTATCGGCGCTGATTCTTCTTTCTTTCCTTTTCAGCGGGTGAGCGTGCGTGTGGCGGATCTGAGGGCTTGGCATTCCCAGTACCTCTAAGCTGGAACCTGCTCCAGTACGTTGGTCGAGACCCTACGACATACATGCGTGACTATCAGAGGGCGATCGATGTTTCCTTGCGGGCAGATGACCCTCTGTCTTCCTCTCGTGCTCGAACGGAGTCTCAGAGGAGCAGTAGCCGGACCTCCAGGCGGTCTTGGTCCTCGGCGATTCACCCCATAGCTCCGGTCCAGTCGACAGGGCCTTCGCAGGCAGCAGCTCCCTCTACACAGGGTGTCCCAGAGGTCAATCCTACTCCGGAGGAGGATTCTGGTGACAGTGGTAGCGTGTCGAAGCGCGCTAGGATAGATTAGTTTTCTTTTCCTGCATTTGGTTAGTTCAGACAGATATGTAGTTTTATTTTTTAGACTTTTAGACAGAGATTTAGTTTCTTGAAAAACTGTTCTTTTATCAGTTCTTATGAAAAATCTTTATTTGTGTCCGATGATGCATTTTTTATCCCTTATATGTGATGAAAAATAATAATTACATGAAACAATAATTTTTTAGGAGCCATACCTTGTAATGTGGCAATACTTAGGGTTCCTGCAAAAGAACAAAGTGAGCACAGTGTATGCAGAAGTGATTCTTTTGGCAAAAATGACTCTTATGTGTAAGAAAAGCAAAAATAGGGTGACATTAAAGGAGATTGTCGCGCGACAATCCCTCCTGGATATGGATTTGTCGCGCGACAAACAGGCACAGACACCCTCTTTTTTTTATATAAATACACCCATCTTCCTTCTTTCATCCCCACACCTTCCCAAAATGTCTTCTTATCGCACAAGTTCTGATTTTTCTTATGTTGAGGCCCGAGATGCTCTGACATCTTCTGAGAATGGCTTGAACTTTGGTGTATTCCGTCATTTAGTGGGTTGGTGCCATCGTCCTGTAGATTTTTCCTTTCTGTTAGGTGCTTTGTACTTCTGGAGTCCTGCAGATCATCTTTTTCGTTTCGGGCTAGATGAGCTCTGTTCGACTTATGAAGAATTTTCTTGGCTGTTGCATTCTGATGTTCGTCTCCCGATGGCTGTTCCCATAGAAGAAATCGGTCCTCGAGATATGCTGATTGCTCTGTTAGCCATTCCCTAAGCAGCTTATGATGGCTTTATTGTCGACGGGCTTCTTGACCTCCATAAAATGGTGAGGTTCTTCCATCGTTATGAGAAAAGAGCTTCTTATGGTGCAGGGCGTACTGTGGCAGCCTTGATTTGTCTCGTTTCTGATATGCTACTGGTGATGGACTCCTCCCGTGTCGATCCGACTATTCTGAGTTTGATTTACCATGCTAGAAATGGGGAATCTATAGTGCCTATCGTTCTTGCAGAGACTCTGAATGGCCTAGATGATCTTAAAAGGGGAGCTTCACCCTTCTTCAGGGGAAGTTCGCGCTTACTATACATGTGGCTAGTGGAGTGTTTCTGATCAGTGGGTTTCAATGGGGTTCGACTTGACAACCCAACGCACTTCTTCCGTCATCCCCTCTTTGGTGCATTGACCATGTCTTCCTCTGATTGGACGGTGTGGTTTTCAGAGAATTTTTGGGTTATTCGATGGAACATTCCTTGGTGGAAGCTGAGGGCGATAGTGCTTAGTACCGGGGGCAGAATTATGTTCGGCTCTGTGGGCTCTGGTTCACTTTTTTTTATCTCCCAGGACGTCTTCTTCGGCAATTTAACGTCCCTCAGGGCATTCCCCTTAGCCTGAACAACTTCTCTTCCGAGTCTAAATTTCTGACCCAGCATGTTTCTTCATCGGTGGAGAGAATGTGGCGTGCTCGACTGACTCATCAGTTCAACTATGCTTGTTTTGGTATTTTCGAGCCCCTCCGGGTTGACATCATCCGTTCTCGTTGGGGTTCTCTAGAAGAGGAGCTGATTGATGACCCCTTTCAAATGGAATGATTTCGGTTCATGGATTTTGAGCCCACAGAGGAAAGCATAGTCCTTGTGTACCAGATTTTGGATGAGGCTCGAATTGACTTGGCTATTGAGGACCCTGCTTGGCCAACCCCTAGGGATTAGGTCTTTCTACTTGATGTATCTGCTTTGTAACTTTCGGTGTTCTGAACCACCTTAACAATAAACAAGGGACCTTTTTTACAAGAAATGAATTTTCTTACAACGTTTTAAACCGAGCCTGAAGTCACTTCTCAGGTTGCCTACGTTCCCCTTTTGATTTTTCCAAAAACATAATTTTGAGTTGGGGCTCAGGTTTACGTAGTTCTTCTCACACATGTTACATCTATTGGTAATACTTTTTCAGTCGATCCATGTTGACTGGAGAATGCAGTAACTGTCCATCCAAATCAGCGAGTATAGCAGCACCCCCTGTATTAATATCGTTCTCATTATGCCCCGAGTTTTTACTTTCTGGTTAAATGCTCGAGCGATTCTCTTTTGATACCCTTAGTGGTGATATGCGATTTTCAATCTCTTCTCATCTAACAATGCCAGCTCGTCATAATGTGCCTGGACCCATTCCAGCTCATTAACTTGATTCTCTAACATTACTCTGAGGGAGGGGACTTCTAATTCAACAGGGAGGACTGCTTCCATCCCTTATGTAAGTGAAAATGGGGTTGCCCCGGTAGAGGCCCTTTCAGTGGTGCGGTATCCCCACAATGCGTATGGTAATTTCTCTGACCAGTCCCAACAGGTGTCGGTCATCTTGCTCAGGATATTCTTCATATTCTTGTTGGCGGCCTCAACTGCCCCATTGGTTTGCGGTCTGTATGGTGAAGACCTGTGTCGGGTAACATTGTATTCCTCCATGACTGTATTAGCTTCTCCTTCGAAGTGGGTGCCGTTATCCGAGACAATCTCGTGTGGGACCCCATACCTACAGATGATATTCTGTCTGATGAATCGGGCAACTTTTCTGGCGTCAAGGGTTTGAAAAGACTCGGCTTCCACCCATTTGGTGAAGTAGTCGATGGCCACTAGTATGAATTCATGGCCGTTGCTGGCTTTTGGCGAAATTTTCCCAATGATGTCAATTCCTTAGGTTGCGAAAGGCCAGGGAGCAGTCATGTTGTATAACTCCTTCGAAGGAAGCTTCTGGGACTTAGCGTATATTTGACATTTGTGACAACGGCATACGTGGTTAACGCAGTCGTTTTGCAGGGTAGACCAGAAATAACCTTGTCTGATGATTTTGCGGGCAAGTGTATGACCGCTCATATGAGGTCCGCAATCGCCCCCATGTATCTAATCCATCATTCTGACGAATTCTTCTTCAGTGAGACATTGAAGATGAGTCCCGTCGTAGTTCTTCTTATACAGCCTTCCGGCACAAAGTATGAACCCTGATGCTAATCTTCTGAGTGTGATCCGCGTTTTCTTATCTGTTTGCTTGGGATACTGATGGTTTTTCAGCAGGTTCCAAATGTCATAAAACCAAGCGATTGAGTCACCACCGTTTTCATTCTCTACCTCAAGGGCCATGCAGTGTGCTGGTCCAGGTATTCTTTGTATGGTAAGAGTTATTTTTTCCATCCCCTCCGAGACATCGATCATTGATGCCAGGGTTGCTAGTGCGTCAGCAAAACTGTTTTGTGATCTGGGGACATAGTAAAACTTTAAATGTTCAAATCTCCCTGCGACATCCTCCAGTTGGGAGAGGTATGGTACTAACTTCTCATCTCTAACCTTCCATTCTTGTAGCACTTGGTGGATTACTAATGCCGAATCTCCGTACACTTGTATTCTCCGTATACCCCTTTGGAGTGCAATCTCTAATCCAATTATACAGGCTTCATACTCGGCCATATTATTGGTACAGGAAAAGTCCAGACGATATGATATCGGAGAGTGAGTTTGGTCTGGAGAGACTAACATGATGCCTATTCCATTCCCGTTTCGGTTGGCGGCCCTGTCAAAGTATAATTTCCAGTCTTCATCGATCTTGATATTCATGATAGTTTCGTCTGGGAATTCAGCTTCTTCTAGCATGTCCCCCAATATTGGATTGTGGGCCAGGTAATCAGCTATGATCTTGCCTTTGACTGCCTTCTGGGTCATGTAGGTGATGTCAAATTCGGAGAGCAAGAATAACCATTTTGCCATACGGTTCGAGAGAGCTGGTTTTTCGAAGAGATATTTCAATGGATCCAACTCGTGATGCTAGGATGACCGGGAAGACCAGCATATAGTGCTGTAATTTCTGTGTTACCCAGGCGAAAGCGGCGCATGACTTCTCTAACAGCGTGTAGTTTATCTCGAATGGGGACAACTTTTTGCTGATGTAGTAGATTGCCTGCTCTTTTCGGGTATCAATCATATGTTGGGCTAGCATAACTCCTGCAGCTGAATCCATGACCGTTAGGTATAAGATTAGTGGCAGTCCGGTCTGTGGTGGGGCTAATACTGGGGGTTGGAGAGATAGTCTTTGATTCTATCAAAAGCTTCCTGGCACTGATCGTCCCATTCTCCTGGTGAAGATTTTCTCAGGAGTTTGAAGATGGGCTCACAAGTCTGAGTGAGCTGAGAGATGAACCTACTGTTGTACTGTAAATTACCCAAAAATCTCCGGACTTCTTTCTCGGTACGAGGCTCGGGCATTTCTTGGATAGCTCGAACCTTGGCAGGGTCTACCTCGATTCATTTCTTACTGACAACATAGCCTAGGAGTTTTCCCTTGGTTACCCCGAACACACATTTCTGCGGATTAAGTCTCATCTGGTACTGGCGGAGGCGGTCAAAAAAGGCTCATAAGTCTGGTACATGGCCTTCCCTTTCTTTTGACTTGATTATCATATCGTCCACATATACTTCTACTTCTTTATGGATCATGTCGTGGAAGATAGCTGTAGCTACCCTCTGATATGTTGCCCTGGCATTCTTTAGCCCGAATGGCATAACAGTGTAGTAGTATGTTCCCCATGGCATGATAAATGCTGTTTTCTCTTGGTGATCTAAGTGCATCTTGATCTGATTATACCCGACAAAACCGTCCATAAATGACTTCAAGGCATGGTTGGCAGTATTATCTATTATCAAATCGATGTTGGGTAATGGAAAATCGTCTTTTGGGCAAGCTTTATTGAGATCTTGGTAATCCACACACATGCGGACCTTCCCATTTGCCTTTGGAATGGGCACAATGTTGGCTAACCATAAAGGGTACTCGATCACCCGCAAAAACCCTACACTCAGTTGTTTCATCACTTCTTCTTTTACTTTCAGGGACCATTCTGGCATAAGCTTTCTCAATTTTTGCTTGACGGGTCTGAATTTTGGCTTGGTGTGTATCTCGTGCAAGACTATCTGGCTGTTCAAACCTGGCATATCAGCATAGGACCAGGCGAAGATATCCACGTACTCATTCTGAGTTTGTGTGAATTATTCTCTTTCTGTCTCATTTAGACTAATACGGACTTCTTTCCTTTCCTCTTCTGTTCCGAGGTTAACTATAAGAGTGTCTCCTTCCTCACTCTATATACGTTGTTCCTCCCGTTCAGGGTGTTCGTTTAGTTTTTCCAACTCCATATAAGCAATTACATAATTAACATCAATAGGATAACGCAAAACAGAGTCTTCTTTGTTAATAATAGTGCTTACAGGTACAAGTTTGAAAAGTAAATTTAGGAAAGACTCTTCCATACCCTTTCCCTCACTCTTATCTCTCACCCTTACAATTTCACTCTTTCCCCCCTCTTTCTGGTAATCTATATCAACGTGTATCAAGTGTACAGGGTCGTCTCTTGGCTCGTCATCCCCTAGAGCCATGATGTCAAAGAGATCTCCAATTAGTTCTTCACATTCATTTTCCTTGTCTTCATTTTCTTCTTTTGGCCCGATCGTCAACTTGGTAGAGAAGCTGTGCAAAATGCTTTCCTTGAGATAGAGGTCTTCTTCATAGAAAATTTCCCATCGTGGAAGGTTATCTCTGTTGCTATTTCTCCAGGGCTCCTGAAAATCACAAAAAGGGGAAGTCTTCTCCTTCTTTAACAAAAAAGCCATTAAGAGAGCTGAAACTTGGATATTGATGTCCTCAGCTCCGTTTCTCTTGGTTGTCTTCTTTGGTGTGTTGGTACCCCAAACCTTCCCTTTCGTACCTCGTTACTGGTTCTAAAGCTTGAAGTAATCCCAGCTGTCCCATTCCCAGACTGCCTCCAGGTAAGTATTTCATCATTCTCAGCATCTTCGTGATCTTGGTGCTGTGACCGGGGATATTATCAGGGGGAATATACTCGATTCTTTGGGTGGTGAGAGCTTGTACTTGAGGCTCATAAGAAAAGCCTCCCAACTGTATGCTTTGACTCCCGATGTCCAAAACAGGTAATTCCAGATCTGCCAAGGTTCTCTCAGGATCTCCTTGGATGGTGATTACATTCCCTTCGAATGGTATCTTGATCTTCTGGTGTAAGGCGAAGGGGAGCGCTCCTATGTCATGTAGCCATGCTCTTCCCAACAGGAGGTTGAAACTGGAGGGAATGTCTATGATTTGGAAATCGGCTGGAAAGTTTCCAGGACCGACCATGAGATCTAGCTTTAGGGAACCCAGAACGGCCCTCCTGGAAGTATCATAGGCTCTAACGGTCACAGCTGATGGAGAAAGCTCTGAGTCTAAAATACCCAGACATTTGGCGGTCTTCAGGGGACAAACATTTATAGTCGACCCGTTGTCGATGAGAACCTATGGCAAGATTTTTCCTCAAGTTCGGACAATGATATGAAGGGCCAGGCTGTGTTTCCTTCCTGATGGAGATAAGTCTTCATCTGAGAATGATAGACTTCTTTGGACTGTAAGTGACCCAATCATGTTTGGCAGTTGTTCGGGCGTAGAGTCTAGTGATATGACAGCCTCATCTAGGAGTTTGATGAAAGTGGTCCTGTGAGGTTTGGAGGCAACCAGGAGGCCCCAAATGGTGATGTGTGCCTAGGTCTTCTTCAACTGTTCCAATACTCGATCATCTCCTATTTCCTTAGGAGGAAGTGATGTCCTAACATCCATTAGTGGTGGCTGATATACTCTTCCTGAACGGGCAATTTACTGTATCCAAAGGGACGCTGGGTCTGATCCTTCTGAGACTTCTGATGATTCTAGTTCTGCCGAGCAACTAAAAATTTTGGGGGAGGTTTCTGTCATACAGATTGTCTCCTTGGGAAGGCCTCGGGGCTTCCATGGTTGCTTCTTTTTATCCTGGGTCCATCCTATCCCAGATTTTCTAGTATTGGTTTTGATTGTAAGTGGTTGTGGGATCTCCTGGTTGGCCTTTCCTAAATCCTGCCCAAGTAGGAAGTTCATCTTAGCCATCCATTGGTCGATTATCGGATTAAGGCCTGGTGTAACTTGATTCCTTTCTGGCAGCACAGTGGGTAACTTGTAGGCTGGGTCGTCTCGAATGAGCCCCACGGGATCAAAGCCTTCTTCATCAGCGGTCAATGCATTAATTCCCGCAGGGGGAGCATGGTTGGGAAGAGGATTATTAGTAACATTGGGCTCGCCAGGTGCGGGTATGGTACCAGCCTCGATTAAATCTTGAATACAATGGCAGAGAGCCAAACAGCGTTCCGTGTCATGGCCCGCGGCCTGATGGTATGCACAATTCTCATTCATTTTCCAGGTGCTGGGAGTAGGATTTGGTGGAGGGCGTGGGTTGAGTGGAGTGATTAGTCCGGCCCTTCGAAGTAGTTCCAGGCTTTTGACTGGGGTAGTGGGAAGGGTACAGAAGTTCCTCCTTCTCTTGATTTTGGTAATCGAAGAGTCTCCTTGTGCGGGCCAATTCATCGGAGGTGCTTGTTGTGGTTGTTGAAACGGATTTTGTTGATATGGGTATGAGCTTAGTTGGTTAACGGTTGGAGTGGCTGTCTTTCTCCTAGTATATGAAGCTTTCTTGATGTCGATTTCTGTTTTCTTGGCCAACTCTTCTTCTAATTGTGACCCCATGCTTAACAAGGCTCTGAAGTGTGGGAATACATGCTTTCCCATGCAACTCAATATAGCCAGAGTGAAATTCTTATGTATGATCTCCAACTGCTCTTCTTCATTGGGCCATTTGGACATTTGGGAGGACATCTCTCTCCAACGCGTGATGAAATCGCTGAAGCTTTCTTTCTCACCTTGCTTGGCCATTTCCAGGTGCTTGCGGGTAATTTCCAAGTCTTCGTTGGACCCGTATTTATTCATGAACTCCTTGACAATATCTTCCCAAGTCTTCGTGTGGTGTTTCTCCAGATCAAAAAACCATCTCAGGGCGGCCCCCATGAGAGTCATGTGAAAGGCCTAAGCTAATTCCGGTTCTCCACAACCAAACATTTGCATGGATATGATGTAGGATTGAAGATGGGTTTTAGGGGGCGTGGTTCCTGTGAATTTGGTGATAGAAGGGAGCTTGAATCCCGAGGTAGTCTTGCTTCTAGGTAGAGAGAGAAAGCATTCATATTTGTGATCTCATCTGCCCCTTTTATTAAAGAAATCCCTCTTTGTAGAACCTTCATCTGCTCTTTTAGTTTCTTCATTTCTTCACTCTCTCTTGATTCCTCATTGGGCTGTTCTCGAGCTATAACCGATTCTGCATACACTGCCCGAAGTCGGTTGATGTCTGGGTACTCATTAGGAGGGGCCACTAGGGCTGGTGGTGGAATAGGCCTTGCGGGGACTTGTGGCCATGGCTGGTATTGGGGATCAACACCTTGCTGAGGTTGCGGCCAGATGATGGGTGGCTCTTGTTGTTGGTAAGTGGGGCCTGAATCCGGGGCCCATTGATTCTGATTGTTGGGATTGGTCTAAACGGGACCGGCCATGACAGGGCCCGTTTGAGGTGGATTGGTTCCTTGAACTAGGGGAAGTACTTGCGATGACTGCCTTTAATCTCGATTCGGTGGTAGTCGTTCAAACCCCGGTGGTGCGACCCGCCCGGCCGACAACTCTTCTACTCGAACTCGGGTACTTTGTTGCTCATTCGTGAGGTTTGCTAGACTCATGCTGATGGTCATTAGCAAACGATGCATCTCGGCTAAAGTTGGCTGAGGTGCAGATGCCTCGGCTAGGCTCTGATCGGTCTCTTGATTCTCGTGTTTATCGACCATTGCGGGTGTGCTTGGTCTTACTAATGTTCCGGTGTGATCCTGACCAGCCCAACCTTCCAGATTGTCGTCGTTTTATGGCTGTAGATAGAACCATGGGGCAAAGATGAAGGAAGACTATGATGTGACTCGATTTTTGCCAAAAGAAACCACGAAAAAAGAAAAACAACGAAAACCAAGTTTCGGGTGTTTTATAAAGACACGTCAACAACAACTTGAGTGAATTCCTAATGGGAGTTTAGGATAGGCAGCAAAGTGCTCCTTGGGTTATCCTATTTGTCCCGGATTTTGAAAAACTCATTTTTTGATTTTATGAAAATTGGGAATATCTCTCCTCTTGAGCTGCTTTTCATGGGAGATGTACCGGAGAAAGTCAAAACGAGGTGATCTCGATGTAAATTTCTACGACAGAGGTTGGTCAACCTCCGGCAGTACTTGCCAATATCTGGGGGAGATATACTTGACAAGGCCCTATGTGGTACAAATTCCTCACGGTTTGATAAAAACATAAGAGTGTTCTATCTTTGATTCTTCCTATATGCAATGCAGGTGTAATGCAAGGTGAAGGCTTCAGGCTCCCTCCTATTTGGCAAGACCTCGCGATATACCCCAGGGGCGGGTACGTGCAAGAATCTTTTGATGTACTTCCCGGGTACGTGAATGTTCTCGTCACTCGATATACCTCGGAGGCGTACTTGGCCAAGGAGAGTGGAAGTAAATGCTTTCGGTTTATGTTGGCCCAAGCAAGCCAACTCCCTACTCACTTATAATACTTCCGAGGGTTTGGGATAAATTCACACTCGTAGAATCAATGCATGATTTGTGAAAGTGCGTGTAAAACAAGAATTTTTAAAAGATTTAATTGCAAATATCTTATCTTCGAGGTGTATTTTGAAAACGCCACTTTTATTAAAAAAGATATTTCTTTACAATCAAATATAACAGAAAGGAAAAATCCTAAACATATGTCTATGTCAATGAATGGACTCTACTGCGCCTCTAGGTCAGGTCAACAATACAATCCAGGCACCACGTCAGGGGGCAAGTAGGGAAAGCAGTAAAAGCATGCATATCAATTTATTATAAACAAAAAATCCACATATAAGAGCCTAGTTCTCACAGTCCCCAGCAGAGTCGCAACTGTGAGAATCCGCACATGCGACCCCCGAGTCTCATTCTCGTCCTTGGGCGTCTGAAGCGTCGGAATGGATTCCGTCGTTCCATTTGCTTCTATTGGTGTTTGATAATTCATAGCGGGTGTCCCTATGTCTATTCTAGATGCAAAGGGGTTCGTTCAGAGTCGCCAGTACGTTTTTCTAGAAAACGGACAAAAAGGGGTCGTGTAAGAGGAAAGGCTTCAAATAAGCCTTCATTTACACGTTTGTCTACAAAACCAGGATTCTATAGGGTTCGGGAAACTATATTACGGTTTGGGAAGGTGTTAAGCACCCATTCCGCCCTTTCGGTCTCTAGTGGTCTTATATGTTTATTTTATGTTGAAAAACTTGGATGCTTTTATTGATAGTTTACTACTTTTCGAATGAAAACCCTAATTTCTGGGAAAAAACGGGAAAGGGATAAAAACCTTTGTGTTACGAGATCCGATGTTTTTATTATTGAAAGATGTAAATACAAATGACAAAACCTTTTATTTTGAAAGAGTGTCCCGTATTATTTTCTCAGATAATGACGGTTTTCTTGTGTTGTGATTACTTTTGTAAAAGTTCGGATTTTGTATCGGGACTAATTTAACATGGAATTAGAACTCTTTGAGGAGAGTTTTGTCAGACACATCGTAGTCTATAGAGAAGACATGATATGTTGATTTTGATTCCTAGATAAGTCTTATCAGTCCGAGTTTTGAAAACAGAATTTTGTCCGGATGATAATGTACTTATTCTTCTGATTTTGAAAATGGTTCTATCAGGGTCTTTTGTTTTGAATATGATAGACTATTTGTAACTTGGCAATAAGTTTATTCAAATAAAACGTGGACAAAACAACATAAATAAAACGAGTACACATATATTTAATGTCAAATACTAGAAGAGACTTTGTTTACCTTCCCGACGAGAATAATAATAAGAAAGAAAATATAATGCGGTAAAGAGATCTCCGGCGATAATAATCTTCTCCTTCTTCGGATATTTTCGAGAATTTGATTCCATAGATGGGACACGTCGAGTGTCGAGAATAGATTCGATAATTCTTCATAAATAAGACGATACTCGAGAATGCTTGACGAAAGACTAGAAAATCATATCATAAACCAATAATTCTTCCTCTAAGTTGCTCCTCCTTGCCCCCCTTCTTGGTGTCTCTAATCCTTGGGAGATGTTGGCCTATTTATAGTGATGGGAAAGGCATATGTCGCGCGACATTCTGATGTGTCAGAAAGTGAATGGTGGGGTATTTGTCGCGCAACATGTCCCCATAAAGGGAATTTGTCGTGCGACATACTGGTTTGTCGTGCGACATTTTCCTTAAAAATATGTTTGTTTGGCCAACAAACCCTTTCAGGGCAGTTTCGGGTGTTCGGGTGAGTCCCAGACTCCAGAAACAGTAGTTCTCGAAGGTCGTTAGGGTTCTTGCGGGGGTCACGGATCGGGGTGTCTACAATATGGTCTCAAGCAAGCTCCACGTGCCTAGTTAAAAAAGTTTAGTTTTATTATTCAAACACTGGGCTTCACCTCTAGTGCTCACGACTACGAACTCTTCATCGAAAAAATGGGTGTTGGTATTACACTTCTGATTCTTTATGTAGATGACATGATTGTTACTAGAGATGATGTTAGCGGTATTTCTAAGCTCAAACAATCCCTCAGTTATTACTTTAAAATGAAGTATCTTGGTTGCTTAAATTCGTTTTTGGGTCTTGGAGTTTTCCTCGATCCCACTGGGTATTATCTAGCACAGGCCAAATGCTTCTGACATTCTTGCACATACCGGTCTCACTGACTGCAAAATTGCACATACTCCACTAGAACCCAATATCAGACTTACTCCATGCCGTCCAGACATTGCACATGCCGTTCACATCGTTACTCAGTTTATGTCTGATCCAAGATCCACTCATTATACCGTTGTTCTATTCATTTTCAGATACATTAAAGGGACAATGTTTCACGGTCTTCATTTTTCATCTATGTCTTCCCTTGAGCTTCGTGCCTATTCTAATTTTGATTGGGCCGATGATCCAACTAATAGGCGTTCTGTAACATCCCATGTTCATATTAGTGTTAAATATGTTGTATTAGCTTCTTTATATTCATGCGAGTGATCATTTAGTGATTCGGGTGGTCCGAATCGATTTTGGTTTGTAAATCATGAGTTTTGATCCTACGCGATTTTCTTATTTTTAGCCAACTTTGGAGTATCATAACTTTCTCATCTTTTGTCCAATTTGACTGTCGTTTATTCCTACTTCTAGATTTCATGCCATTCTACAACTTTAGTGTTTTAGCTAAAGCCCAATTCGTACTCCTCGTTGATCAAAACAGGGCCCGAAGTTGGCCCATTGCTAAATTTTGGTCATTCGGTAGCGCTTCGGCAAAGCGCTGTCTTCGGTGAATTTATGGGAATGATTGGTCCATAATTTGGAAAACCTTCCAACTAAGAAGTTGTAGAGCTTTGAAATACCTTTCTGTGGACATAAAGAATGCCTCAATCGGAGTTCCGAGTCAAAAGTTATAGCCAAAACAAAAATAGTGCGTTAGAGCACCAAAATTAAATGCGGTCTGGTATGAGGAGTTTAGACTGATGCGCGGACTGGTATGGGCTTTTTGAATACCGGTTCGGTAGCGAGCCAATGTCGGTTTTGGTTATTTTTAAGCATTTGTTTGACCCCTTTTTGCCACAACTTCGACCCAAACACTTCTAAACATCCCTAGAGAGTTCTAGAGAGCTCTAGGGAGAGAGAGAAGGAGATTTCTACACATCTAACCTCTTAATCCAAGGATTAAAGATTTAAACCATCCAAGTCTTCCTCTCCTTCACTATTCATCATCTCCTACCTTGTTGACCACCATAGGAGCTCTAGCTTGAGCGTTGGATACGGGAACGGGGGTTCATAGCTCATTGGTTCGAGGATCTTGCCATGCTAGGAGCGTGGTGACGCGAGAGCTTTAAGATTTCACCAAACAGAGCTTCGGATATGGATTAATTTCTATGGTTAAGGTATGGGAAGTATTTCGTATGCATTTCGTAAGCTCTAGAGCTATTATTTGATATATGTATTCTTGTATTCATCTTGTTATTACTTGTTCCTTGGCTCGATTATGTTATGGCTGGCTTTGCTTGCTATATGTGATGTGTTTGGCTTAAGTGCTTTGGTGATTGATTGGTACATGTTTAAGTACACCTACCGGAGATTTGCCAACAATCCAACAGCCCGGTTTGGAACGTCCGCGGAGAAGGCGTGGGTGAGGTGAGGCATGAATTGGAGTGATGGTACTTAGCATGTAGCCATGAGAGAGTAGGGTATGAGGCCTTGTATGGTGATGAGCTTATGCATGTATGTGTATTTATTATTATTGTATTGATTCCACAGATTCATCTTTATTCTCTGTATATGGTTTACTTCCCCATACATGTTTTTCATCTATAAGTGCTCGCGGTGAGGACGCGGGATGCGACGGTGAGAGTTCGTGGGAGAACTTTAGAGATAGTTTTAGTTTGATAAAGGATTTTTCATTGTATTTTAGAAATCTATTGTAATTAGTTACGATTTATATTCTATTTATTCATTTATTATCGCCCCTAAGGGCGAGGCGGGGCGTTACACGTTCAACTACCGGTTATTGTATTTTCTTGTGAGACTCACTCATCTCTTAGCATAGTAAGAAACAATCACTCATTTCCTACTGAAGTACAAAAGCAGAGTATCATGCTCTTGTTGACACCATTAAGGAACTCGTGTGGCTATGTTGGCTTTTCTCAGATATAGGAGTTCTTTAAAACCTTTCGACTATCATTGGGTGTGATAATCAAAGTGCAATCCAGATTGCTCCCAATGATGTCTTTCATGAACTGACGAAGCATAAAAAGATTGATTGTCACCTCATTCGCCAACATGTGTCTTGCAACAATATTTGTCTCAACTCTATCTCCCCCATAGATCAACGAGCAGACATCTTTACTAAAGTTCATTCATCAGGTCGCTTTCAATATCTATTTTGCAAACTCAAGATAACGTCTTATTTACCACTTTGAGTTTGCGGCAGGGGGGTTAAATTATTATAGAATATTGTAGATGATTCTTCGTGATTTATGTACATATTTAGCCTACCATACTTAGTCTTCGCAGTCTGTTAATTATGGTATAGAGAATTAGGGTTTTCCCTTTCCTTTATTTGTTGTCTATCTTGACCCTATATAAAGGGCCTTCTATTGTTTTATTCAATCATCCAATCTTAATAAAAATTATCCTTCTCCCATCTTTGTTGTTAATCTAACAGTGTAGACACCCCGATCCGTGACCCCCCGCAAGAACCCTAAAGACCATCA
This sequence comes from Lonicera japonica, assembly GCA_021464415.1. Taxonomy (NCBI): domain Eukaryota; kingdom Viridiplantae; phylum Streptophyta; class Magnoliopsida; order Dipsacales; family Caprifoliaceae; genus Lonicera; species Lonicera japonica. The sequence continues at coordinate 34,536,868 of CM038466.1, read as the reverse complement.
AGAAGTACATTTCTTGGAGCCTGGGACCCACCGAGCACCCGAAACTGCCCCGAAAGGGTTTATTGGCCAGACAAGCATGTTTTTAAGGGGAATTATCGTGTGACATATCAGTTTGTCGCGCGACAATCTCTCTTTGTGTCGCACGACAAACCCCTCTGACCCAGACCATCCACCCTCTGACACATCAGTCTATCAGAAACATCACTTTAGCCGTTTGTCGCGTGACATTGCTCAACCTGTCGCGCTACACTTGCCCTTTCTGGGGAAATGTCGCGCGACAATCCTCCTCCAACACTATAAATAGGCCAACACTCCCAAGAGTTCAAGGACCGCAACTGAGGATCCAAGAATTCTAGGATTATATCTGATTTTCTGGTCTTTTATCAAGTATTTTTCTATAATTGTCTTATTTCTGAAGAATTATCGAATCTATTCACGACACTTAACGTGTCTCACTTCTGGAATCGAATTCTTGGAAATATCGGAAGAAGGAAAAGATTATTATCGCCGGAGATCTCTCTGCCGTATTATATTTTCTTTCTTATTATTATTCTCGTCGGGAAGGTAAATAAAGTCTCTTCTAGTATTTAAAATTAGATATCTGCGTACTTGTTTTGTTTTCGTTGTTTTGTCCACGTTTTATTTGAATAAACTTATTACCAAGTTATAAAATAGTCTACTGTTTTCAAAACAAAAACCCTAAAAAAAACCATTTGCAAAAAATCAGAAAGGTAAGTACATTATCATCCGGATAAAATTCTGTGTTTCAAAAGCCGGTCTGATAAAACTTACTTAGGAATTATAATCCGGCATATCCTGTCTTTTTCATAAACCCCGACATGTCTGGTAAAACTCTCCTTAAGAGTTCTAATTCCATATTAAATTAGTTCCAACTTAAGATCCGAATTCTTCCAAAGTAACCAAAACACGAGAAACCCATAATTACCTGAGGAAATAATGGAGGGAACTCTCTCTCTTAAATAAAAAGGTTTTCGCCAAATGTATTTACAGTTTTTTAAAACAAAACATCGGATCTCGGAACACAAAGGTTTTCACCAAAATTAGGGTTGTTTGGAAAGTAGTAGACCGCCAGTAAAAGCATCCAAGTTTTTCAACATAAAATAAACATATAAAAGACCACTAGAAACCGAAAGGACGGAACGGGTGCTTAACACCTTCATAATCCGTAACATAGTTTCCGAACCCTATTGAATCCTGGTTTCGCAGACAAATGTGTCCGTTTTCTCGTAAAATGTACTGGTGACTCTGAACGAACCCTCTTGCATCTAGAAGTAGGATATAGGGACACTCGATATGAATTATCAACATTTAGAAGCAAATGGAACGACGGAATCCCTTCTGATGTTTCAAACGCCCAAGCACGGGAACGAGACCCGGGGATCGCATTTGCGGATTTTCACAAACAGGTATATTTTCTGCCACTAAATAATATATAAAAAAAGATTACAAAAAAATATATATATAGACAACAAGTGAGTGCTTAGTGCTTACCTATCTTCACCCAAACTCAGATCTGAATCTGGACAAGGATAATCAAAGTTCTTGCTGAATGTTCCTTTTTTCTTTCACCGGAGATAAGTGACAGACAAAAGATTTGGCTTTAAAATCTTGCTGGAAACTCATTGTTCATAAGATGATGACACAATTATTAATGTATACTAGAGTTGGTGCACACATGATGTGTGTACTGCACTATTTTTGTATAAAAAATTTAAATTGGTATGACTTGAATTATAAGGTATGTTGTAATGTAAAATATGCTTAGAATTATACTTAAATTCTTTTAACTTTTCAATCGTTGGAACCAAAATATTAGTCTCAAACAAATAGTTTCACTTGCATTTAACTTTAAAAATTGTGCCACTAATTTGAGTTATTTGGAAAAAAATATATTTAACTATAATTAGTTTGAAAATGACATAATAAACATATATTTCACTTAATTGTAAAATCATCTTGAGAGTTGCTAATAGTTTTGGGGTAATCAATATACATGTATACGTGCATACAAACTCGAACATGAGATTGATAAATTTGAAAAAATAAAAAATAAAAAGGAGGGGAAGAAACGAGACTTATTTTTCAATGGAAAAAAGTTATTGTAGAGGTAAAGATGTAAATGAGAGACATGGGTAGTTGGTGAGAGAAGTTATTCTTAAAGTGGGTAACTTCTTAAATCTATCTGATTTTGCTGGAACATCTCATTTTACTATTGTAACCTTAAATATTTGTATTTCGACATGAGAAAATATAATTTGAGAAGGATAATTACGGAAAATGGGAAACCCAACACGGCTTCAAAAAATTACCGAATTGGCTTCTCCTCCTTTTATTATATAATAGACTAAATATTAAAGAAGAATCTAAAACGTATTCTCACTGATTAAATAGAATATTTTTAATATGACTGAATCTAAATTTTGAAATCCCTAATTGCGAAAGCCTAACTAAATTCTCAAAATACCCAACTTTAAAAACAAAAAAAATTAATTTAGCGAGTACACAATACGTTTGTTGTGTATGCATGTGATGTAAATTCATGAGGTATTTACTATTATATAAATTCGAAAGGCATGAAGCTGTGTCAAATTTTTGGAATTTCAAATTTTCCCTTACAAACTTTTTTTCACAAAAAAATACACTATAGTGTAAATAATGGGATTTTTACTCTCGCACTTTGCGATAATAACGAAGTTTTCTACTCCTGCGTTATGTATAATTTTTTTTTAAAAAAACATCTTTAAATTATATATATTATAATAACACATATATCGCGCTTTACGTAAAATTTGATTTATTTTAATTTGTCGGAGGTTGTTGGACGAAGTCACTATCAATTCAAATAGCCATCCTCCTCTTTCGAGTTTTTTGTCTAACTAGGCTAGTTATAAAACTTATTTAGGTAAATGGAGTACTTTTCAACTTATTTAGAGAAATTGGGTAAAAGGTAAAAACTTCAGTGCAAGTGGCGGTTTTAAAGATAAAAAACGTCTATGGTAGTGACGGTTTAAAAAAAAAAAAATTATCCAACGTAAAATTGCCATTGCTATTGGCGTTTTTACACGTAAAATCGTCGGTGACAATAGTGATTTTACATGTCAAAACGCCACTGGCACTAGCATTTTTACTATGAATATTATTATTTTTTTGTTCTTTAATTATTGTATTTTTGCTTGATTTTCTTTAAATATGTTTTTTTTCATATATTTTCTTTACTTGATTTTCATTTTTTTTTCTTTTAATTTTTTTTTTAAAATTTGCTTCCTTGATTTTATTAAAAATTGAATTTTTCATTTAAAGTTATAGCATTTAAATTACAAATAAAACTATTAGTGAGTGAGTGAGAGTTTATTGTGTGTAAATTATTGGTGTGAGAGTTTTATCTTTGAATTCTTGATCTTGATGTGTGTATAAAATTTATCTAATGATGTGCAATGCCTCCTACAATATGTATATTTTATAATATAAATTGTTTTGCATTAAATTGTTCAGTACAAATAAGCAAATAATTTTTAATAATTAAAATTTAACATAACTTAAAAAAGGTACATGAATAAATTAAACATTTGGATAAACCCATTACACATAATAAAGATTTAAAACGAACATAAACTTATATGTCATGCATTAGACAAAGAAACTTAAATATCTGTATGATAAACATCAAAAAGAGGAAGACGTAATATAATATAAGAAAAAATGTAATAAAACCCATTATTTCAATCAATTTCCAGTTGCATCTGGACTCGTGCCATTTCAATCAAAAATATTAAGTGGCTTAATTATAAGATAAAAGAAGTTTATTCTCTCTTTATAATATATGATGCATTTTTATTTTCATTAATTCAAGTAATATTTAAGTTGATAACTTTTATCATTATTCAATATCACCTTTTTTTTCATGTCTACAAATCAAATAGGAGAAACAAACAATATTTCGGCATTATGCTTTATTATGGGGCCTTTAACAAACAGGTGGCCTTAATTATGAATTTGGCTCTTAGCCATATTAAAGCATTTGAACCTCTCTATACTTCAAAAAGAATGGGCCATATAAATGAATTAAATGAATTTATAAAATAGGACACGGATTTAGGTCAAGTACTGTAAATAAGTCCCCAATTTTGAGTCAAACACGACTAACCCATTTATAAATAACTCGTGTTCAAGTAATTACTAAATTTAAAACGATTAACTTGTAATCGACACATTCAGACTTAAAACTAGATGTATAGATTATGCATAATTCATTTATATTACATAGATCAATTGGTTCATATTACTTACTGGCTTGGAGAGTTAATATTTAAATCTTTGTTTTTCTATCTCAAAATAATAACACTATTTCTCCTCCGTTAATTTTTTTTCCAGCACTTATATATATATAAATATATATATTATAAACTCATCAACAATTATGCTCCTGTGCAGTGAGGAAACTTTCCATAGTAGTTCTACATTTGAACCATTAATTTATATTATAAACTCATCCATGTTAAAAAAAGTGAGACTCACAAGTATAAAATTAATGGGGCAGTTAGTATTACGCCATTCGTCTCTAAACTTATTAGTGGTAAAGACAAGGAAGCTATAAATATTAGTATCTAATCCTTCAAAAGAAGAAAATACACCTATATTTTAGATATGAAAACCACTGTTGATTGATTTTTATATATATAGACGTTTTTCAAATATTACTTACTATTTAAAACTATAATTAATATATATATATATACATATATATAATTAGAATAATTTTTTGAATCAAATTAGCTGTTAAAATATTAATGTAATATAATAATTCTACCATATATATATATATGTGTGTGTACAAATACATACACATACCCAAACATATACATACATATATATACACTTATGAAAATATTTATATCAAATATAATTATTAAGTAATAGAAGTTTAGCGTTTAGTCCAAATAACCTCCCTCCCAACTAAATCGAACATTCACCTCAAAAAGATAAAAGGAAAAATATTACCTAACTTTTAAAGCTCCTCAAAGATAATTCTTGCAATCATAATTTCTTAACAAATAAATAATATCGAACGACTATGGCACTAACAATTTTAAGCCTACAAAAATTGCCAGCAAACCAAGCAACGTGTAATCTCAAATAGATAAAGACATTATATATAAAATACCAAAAATACGAGTTTTTCACACCCAAAAGTATACAAAATTATCCTGCGAAAGATGACTCTTAAAAGCGTTGAGAAAGTGCAAAGCACCTAGACTATCTACGAGACGTAATATCAACAAGGTCATTAGCGTGAAAACGTGAATCATTGCTTCTTTATCTCCCTCCCACTTTTTTTAAAACAAATAAAAATAAAAAATACTACTCCTAGGAATTATGCAACACGACTTTTCCACCCTCTAAACTAAAATTTTGACAATCCCCTGGCATAAATTTGGCGACGTGGAATGGACCGTTGTTGTGATGCCCGACAAGATTGATAAGTAGTACAAGAAGAATAAAATGGTACTCGATGAGTGCGTAGCCAATCCCGAACTAAAATAACTGTTGGCCGAAATGGATCTGCAGCATGGGACTTGATAGTCTTAATTGCTTCATCAATCATGATCTGCACGTGGTGAGATCTCTGACATTGAAACTTGGGAGATGTTTTGCACTGCAACCCAAGGATTTATTTCTTTATAGATTTTAGATGGTCTTGACAATTAAAAAAAGGTGAAAGAAAGACACATATCAAGGAACAAATTGCTGTTAAGAATAAAAGAAATCACTAGTAATATAGACAATAAGTTTAAAAAAAATTATTCAACCAAGAGATTTATCAACAGGAATATCACAGGTTAAAAATAGATGACTCACATGTATCAATTAATTTTTATACATGCAGAACGAGTTGGGTTAATGTGAGAGAGATAAAGAAAGGATAATTTGTTGTATGAATGAATGGCAAGTCTCTCTCTTTTAAATAGGAGCTGCGGTCAGCAGCAACAATTATTCTCTGTGCAGTGAGGAAACATCACATACTCATTCTACATTTTAAGCATTAATTTAAATTATAAACTCATCCATGTTATAAAAAGTGAGATTCACACGTATAAAACTAATGGGCAGGTAATATTACACCATTCGTCTCCAAAGTAATTAGTGGTAAAGACAAGGAAGCTATAAATATTAGTATCGTGTCCTCCTTTCTTTAATCATCCTAATCCCACTAATTGTTGAGATGCTCGAAAGACGAAAATACTCCTATGTTTTAAACATTGAAACAACCGTTGATTGATCTTTATATATAAACGTTTTTCAAAGGTTACTTAATATTTAAAACTACAATTAATATATATATATAATTAGAATATTTTGTTGAATCAAATTAGTTGTAAAAATATTAATATAATATGCTAAATCTACCATATATATATGCATATATATATATATATGTATAAATACATGCACTTGTACATATCCATACACACACACATATATATATATACACACTAATGAAAATATTTATATTAAATAAAGTTATTAAGTAATAGAAGTTTAGTGTTTAGTCCAAATAACCTCCTTCCCAACTAAATTGAACTTTCACCTCAAAACAATAAAAGGTAAAATATTACCTATAACTTTTAAAGCTCCTCAAAGATAATTCTTGCGACCACAATTTCTTGACAAAAATATAATATCCAATGACTATGGCAATAACAATTTTAAGCATACAAAAACTGCCATCAAACCAAGCAACGTCTAATCTCAAATAGATAAAGACATTATATGTAAATTACCAAAATTACGAGTTTTTCATACCCAAAAGTATATCAACATATCCAGCGAAAGATGACTCTTAAAAGCCTAGAGAAAGTGGATACCATTTAGACTATCTACGAGACGCAATATCAATAAGGTCATTAGCGTGAAAACTTGAATCATTGCTTCTTTGTCTCCCTCCCTCTTTTTTTTTAAAGCAACTAAAAATAAAAATGATATTCCTAAGGATTAAGAGACACGACTATTCCTCCTTCCAAACTAAAATTTTGACAATCCTCTAGCATGAATTTGGCGACGTGGAGTGGACGGTTGTTGTGATATACTCGAAAACATTGATAAGTACAAGCAGAATAAAATGGCACTCGATGAGTGCATAACCAATCTCGAACTAAAATAACTGGTGACCGAAATGGATCTGCAGCACGGGCCTTTATAGTCTTAATTGATACGTCAATCATGATCTCCTTAAAGGCATGGGGTGAGATCTCTAACATTGGAAGTGGGGAGATGTTTTGCAAAGAAAACCAATGATTTATTTCTTTATAGATTTTAGATGGTATTGTCAATTAAAAAAAATGTGAAATAAAGACACATATAAATGAACAAATTTGTGTTAAGAGTGAAGGAAATCAATAGTAATATAGACAATTAGTTTAAAAAATTTCATTCAAACAAGAGATTTATCAACATGAATATCACAGGTTAAAAATAGATGACTCACATGTATCAATTAATTTTTATACATGCATAACGAGTTGGGTAAATGTGAGAGAGATAAGGAAGGGGTAATTTGTTGTATGAATGAATGTCAAGTCTTTACTTTAAATAGGAGCTGAGGAGTAGCAGCAACAATTATGCTCCCATGCAGTGAGGAAACTTCTCATACTAGTTCTACATTTGAACCATTAATTTATATTATAAACTCATCAACGTTAGAAAAAGTGAGACTCACAAGTATAAAATTAGCGGGGCAATTAGTATTTCGCCATTCGTCTCCAAATTAGTTAGTGTTCAAGACAAGGAAGCTATATATATATATATTAGTATCTAGTCCTCCTTTCTTTAGTCATCCTAATACCACTAATTATTGAGATGTTCGAAAGACGAAAATACTCCTATGTTTTAAACATGGAAACTATCTTTGATTGATCTTTATACATATAGACGTTTTTCAAAGATTACTTAATATTTAAAACTACAATTAATATATATATATATATATACTTAGAATATACTACAAATGTATATACTTCTGGAGTAGTCAATATCATGAAAACATTTCGTGCCATTCATATATATATATATAATGTCCCCTGCCCAACGTATAAGAAAGGCAATATGTATATATATATCATCATACTATATGCCACAACACCGCGACCAGATCTATCACATCAATCGTACACATAAATGTCACGTCTAGGATTTTATCTACGTGTGCACACGGATCACGATCAAACTCAATTTTTTCTACCCCCAAAGCAGGGACCACCTATCGAGTCCACCTAGACGGAGAATGCCCCCAAGGCAATAATATAAACTCACGTAGCCACCAAGGCTATACACTATAGGTAATAACCAAGTATCTACCTAGTACGAACAATGTGTCTATTAGATAATAAATTCAAACAATATCCAAAGAACAATAAACTCATCAAATCATAGAAATCATGAGAACATAGAATTCAACATGTGTAGATATGCATATACATATATTCCATATGTATTTGTATAACTCATATATATATCCATTCCAGTTATATGTACATATGCATATTGTAGAACATGTAGTCGTATTGTTGTTGTACTTGGACTAAACCTGCCAGGTCCATCAACTAATGACTTGATTAAAATAACATGAATTTGGGAGGTATTATAAGATTTTCGTCAATGTAGCACGTAGCCAAGTATGATCTATTTTTCATAGTATACAAGTTCTATGCAAACCTCCCCTTAAGACCATAATACTTTGTTTATACATAAAAGGCTTATAATCCTGCCCAGCATAGTTACGGACTGGCCAATTATAAACCAACAGCCAAAGTACAACAACAATATAACAAACAGGAGTAATCAAGGCTAAAGCATACTTTTAAAACCATGTATATCATCGTAAGTATGCGTACCATAGAGTACAGTTCACAATCATACTCGTATACAGGGGTTTTATACTAATCTTTAGGAAATTAAAGTAGAAATTGGGGTTTCTTTTATAATCCACTATTTATACTCGTATTAAGTCCAAATCAAACAAAGAATTAAAAGAAATTAACCGAAACTCCTATGAATATGCAATTTTGAGTAAAAACCCTAGGATTGGTTAAATTTGGTGTAAATATGTTATAATAAATTGAAAACAAGCTTTAATACTATTCTTCCCACCTATTGAGGGTTAATCCGTTGAAAAATTGCAGTTGAGTTGAGCCGGAAAAGCGTAGACGCGAAAACCCCCAAAATTGCTCCAAGCCCTAGCCACGGTGAATCAAAGGAGGAAGAGGATGATGAAGATGGTGATGATGGCGTGGGTGTGATGCGTAAGGAAGCGCCTTAGATGATTGTGGATTTTTGAAAAAAATGGATATCTTATTAAATATGGTAGCTTTTGTTATATATAAAACCAATTTTAATATAATTATTAACGATATATATTTGGAAAATTATAACGATTTTAAAGGTTATTATGATTGCGATTCTTATATCTATATGATTTACCACATCTGTTATATTTAATATTCTTTGTTTTGTCGTTTATAATATATTTTATAATTGTGTGTATACACTATTAGGGTAAACCAATTGCATCGTTTATAAGGTGATAAACATATATCTATATTTTTTGATTAGTCAATCATAACCTTGTATTGGATTTATATATATGGTACGAAACAAATAACTATTGAAATATAAGAAGAAATACTAGTAACATAATTCATCCAACAAAATAGTAAGATTGTCATGAACATAATGACTCAAAATATGAAATAATTAACATAATCCACAAAAACTTCGTCTATCTTGTAACTCTCTAATTTTGATATGTCCAAATTACAACATCTTCCCCAAAACAAAAAACCCGCAACCGGAATTTTGCAATGTGTGAACACCCCAATCCACGACTTTCGTGTGAACCTAATTTTCATCCAACCAAGCATTCCGCATCAAGTCTTGAGTCGTCATGCATACAAGAGACCATTAGGAAAAAGCCTTGATTTTTCGAGCGCGTCAAGTATCTACCACAACCATGTTGCCACTTCACTTACTAGGACGGGGATTACCATGTTGCACGCCCCCCAACAGCACGGTTGGCTCCCAACCATACGGTTGGCGCATACCCTAGCCGCACGGTTGGCTCCCAACCGTACGGTTGGCTTCGAGCCGCAAACTCGAGCCACACGCCTGAGCCGCCGCCCTCCCTAGCCGTACGGCTGGCTCCTAGCCGCGCGGCTACCTAAGCCATTTTTCTGTTCTTTTTCTTTATAAATAGGACCTTTGGGCTCTCATTTTGGCATGAACACTCACTAGTGTTTTTAGTAAGGCAAAGTTCTGTCAAAAATCATTAGAGAGTTTTCTTTTAGAGAATTTCTAGTGAGAGAAAGTTAGTGTGAGAGAAGGCTAGTGAGAGAAAGTTTTAGAGAGAGAAAATCTAGAGAGAGAAAGTTCTAGAGAGAGAAGAAGGCAAGCAAGGTAATCAGGACAAGGTTCTTTCTTCTCCAGGCGCATCAAGTACATCTTTCTGCCACTCTTAAATATCAGTTTTAATACAAAAAATTAGATAACTTGCAAAGAAGTTCACTACTTTCAAAATAAATCCTTTCTAAACTTTACAAGAAAACTAAAACCTGTTTTGACACGTTTTCAAAACAAACTAAAATATAAAAACAATTTTCAAAAGAAAGGAACTACGAGACTCTGATTTCATTCTACGAATGAATACGTAGGCGCTCGCAAAGCTCGAGTCTGATTTCAAAATACCATTTTAAACTGAATTTATCTGGAAAAGACTATTCTGAAACAATTCGAACTACTTGCAAGATATCTAAAATAGGAGTTAGATACATGATCCATTAAGAGACCGAAAGGGCGAATTGGGTGCCTAACACCTTCCCAATTCGTAACGTAGTTCCCGAACCCTAGCAAAGTAAATTTTTAAAATAAAACTCTGGTTTTAAACGTATGAAAGATAATTCGTTTTCGAATTGTCCTTCGTACGATCTTTTGTTTGTTTTCTCGTAAAACAAACTGGCGACTCTATAAAACATGTTTTCAAAGAAAACCGAGAACGAGGACTCTTCTTCTCGAGTCGGGGGGTCTGGATTCTCACACAATGCAACAAGTTTTGAATTAATAAGTCTATATATATATTAAATAAATGATTAAAAATGTAATTTAAAACTTACAGATGGGTTAGGGCATGTAAGAAAATGCTGGCCAGGATTTTGGGGAATTGTTGAACTCCAAGTAACTATATGATATCCACAGTAAGAGACGAAGTCCATTGCCATTTTGAACATCAACCAAAAAATTTCACTAATTTTCGTATGTTAATGTGTTTGGTTGTAGTAGGTAATAAATATATATTTTTATGGCCGGAGAATGGATGGGATATGTATTCTATTTTGGAGGGAAACTATATTTTAGAGTTTAAAAGTTAATTTTAGGTATTGTACTGGGAATGACCATATGGTGTGAATGTGTATTTGGTGATTTATATTGTAATAGTTAATTATGTTGAATATATACATTTTATTATGATGACTATTATGCTATATTACATACTTTATACATTTGATTAAATTAGTAATATAATATATAATAAAATGGAAAAAACGAGTATCACTTTATAATATTTTATAACGAGTATACCTATTATTATATATCTGAAATTTTGTTTAATATATCTATGAAAATTTACAATAAATGAGAATTATTCACAAACTTTGATATATAATTTAAATTATAAAAAACAGTCATGCCTCCTCGTCAAGAAAATAACATGCCAGTTTTCATACCTGAGGGATATAACACTAGAAGCTCATGCATAGTAGACCTTCCATCTGGTCCCATTTTACCCTTGAACAACGAACAAATGATTCCCGAACAGATACGTGCCATGCTCCAAGACATAACCCGATCCATGGGTGATGTAACCAATAACCAAATGGCCACACAAGCTCGTCTTGATGCATTGGTCACCAACCAAGCCACCACTAACCAAAATCCACCTCCACCAAACAACCAAGATCCGCCTATACAAAACCCACCCCCACTCATGGCCTCGGCTAACAACCAACCTCCTCCCTACATGACTCACCCCCAAGATCCTTTAATCGATTGGTTACATCCTAACAATAACCTGCCCCACCAATACCAAAATCCTCTGTATGACGCACAACGTATGGGTTAATATGCTGAATCGATTGTCGAAGCCAGCAAAAGAGAACAAAACAATAGCCATGCTCAAAGAACAGATGAAGGCCCTGAACCAGAAAATGACCGAGAAGGCTGGCAAGGTTATCGATATGCAAAATTTCTCTCTATTCCCTGAAGGGAGGATAACGGTTGTGTTTAGACTGCGACACATAAAGAAGTTTTTTGGGAACACACCGTCATACCTCCACTTCACAGCATACGTCTGAACCACGCAGCCCTATGGGTTAAATGAGGGTCACATGGCCCAATGTTTTCATCAAACTCTCACCGGGTTTGCACATAACTGGTTTCTGGGTTTAGAAAGGCACATGGTATTTGACTGGAAGAGCATAATAAAGGAATTCATGGAACATTACAAGTCCAACGAGGAGCTTAAGATCACCTAAAAGCGCCTCGAAATGACCAAGCAAAGGGATATTGATAGCGTCAATAATTTTATCACTTGATGGAGGGAACTTACCTCTCAAATAATGAACTGAATTCCAAAAGAAGAACAGTTAGGGATGATCACCAAGAACTTCAAGCCCGAGATTAGGGCCTGTATGGGCAAACAGTACTTTATATGGCTCTGATGCATATGGCTAATGAAACTGAAGAAGAACTGATAAAGACAGCTGAACTTAAAAAAGCATCATCCTAATACAAGAATCCACACCTGCTGTCAACCATATCTTGGTCCCCCTCGACTATTTTACCTAATGGGTTGAAGCTAAATCATATGCATAAATAAATGCCAAGGCCGTGGCCAAATTCTTAAAGAATAATATCATTTGCAGGTCCGGAGTACCTCGTGAGATAGTGTCTGACAACAAGACTCACTTTGAAGGAGAGGCCAGTGAGATAATGGAAGAATACAAAATGTAAAGGCACGCGTTTTCACCTTACTGTCCACAAGCCAATGGGCAGTAAAAGTAACCAACAAGAACCAGAGAACCATTATCAGCAAAATGATAAGAGGAGGTCGAGATTGGGCTTATAAGTTACCTTACGCCTTTTGGGGTTATCGAACCATTGAGAGTATCCACGGGAGCCACTTCGTTTTCTCTTACTTATGAAATGGAAGCAGTACTACTAGTCAAGTTAAAAATTTCATCACTAAGGGTAATCCTGGAAAATCAAGTCAACAAAGTTGATTGGGTCAAAGTCTGGTATGAAGAGTTAGCACTACTTGATAAAAGACGTTTAAAAGTTGCCTACCACCAGCAAGGGTATCAAAAAAGGATTGTCAAAAATTTTAATCAGATAGTAAAACCTAGAGGAATGCGGGTCGAAGATCTAGTACTCAATGAAATTAGGGAACTAGCCAGAGATCCAAGTGGCAAATTCGCACAGAACTGGACCGGACTATACATCGTCGAAGAAATCCTATCAGGGGGTGCCGCAATTCTAACAGATATGGATGCAAAACAAGTCAATTCATCGGTCAATGTTGACAGATTGAAACAATATTATCAATAAAGACTTGAGCCGGCACACTTAAAACTACGTAGACCTAAATTTCACAACCAAGATTTGAGATATAATAACAAGGGGAACGTAGGTAGGGATGGCCACGGGTCTGGGTACCCACGGGTTTTTACCCGAACGGGTCTATTTCGGGTAGTATATTTCAAGTTTGGGTTCGGGTATGGAGCAGGGAGAGAAACAAATAAGCTGGTCTGGTTCGGTTCTGGGTATCTAAGATGTACTTATGTATATAATTAGTTTTAATATAAGGACATAAGGTTTCATTTTTATTTTTGATAGAATAGCTCAGCCGCTGCCTTCACTCCTTCAGCCTTCTTTAATTGTCTTACTTTAAGACTAACCGATCTACATCTACATATATACTAACTCTTTAATCTCTTATCTTATGCACTCAAGGGAAATCTTATTGTAAAAGAAAATATTTTAAATCTCTTATCTCTCGATTCTCTTTGAATCTTTTCGGCTCTCCCTCACGGCCTCACTCCCTGTCTGGTGTCCACCACTCTGCTTGTGTGGCTGTGTAGCTGTCTAGCTGAGTGACTGAGTTGGTGAGTCCCTTCTCTCTCCTCTCTGGCTATCTCTCACTCCTTGTCCACTCAGCCGCTGCTGTCTCTACTCTTTAATATTTTATAGGCACCACGACTCCTCCGTGGTTCTATAAGTAACAGCACCGATCCTTCTCGATCTCTTTGCTTGATTCAGAATACACATATACACACACTTGATAGAGAATTTATGGACTTCTTGTGGACTTGTTTATGTAAATAAAGTGGAATTTTTTTAAAAATAAAATAAAATAATTTTGTGGGTACCCGCGAGGTACCCGGACCCGAACTAATTTTAATTGTTCTGGGGCTGGTTCTAGTCCACGGTTCCGAGGATGGGTAATGCCTACCAGGTCTTGAACCGCCCCATTGCCTGTGAAGTGATATCAAGCCTGGTCTAATTTTCAAAATAAAAATAAACCCGCATTTTCATAATAAACAAACAAAATATAAAAGAATTATTTTACAAAAATAACAAGTTTTATTAACCCTTAACCTTCAGAATTTACATCAGGAAATGAACAAAAGAAAGAAAAAATCCTAAGTTAAGCGTCGAGAGATGAATCAGCTCTAGGACAAACTGCTGGTTGACCTCCACAACAACATCCTTTGCCAGTTCCTCATCCTTAAAAGGTGATCACGCCAACGGATCACCCAAAGCCCGATCACGAACCCTGGCCCAGATACTCCGCACCACTATAGCCGCCATCGGATGAACATTCCCCGACTCGGTACTACCATATGAGTGCGTAAGTAGCCCCTTGTTGTACCAAGAAATGGGTACATTGTAGTTCATTAATATATACTTTGGAGAGCATATATTATTACATTTGTTGTATTTTTTAGGCTTTTTAGGTGTTCGAAATTAAATCAAGAAGTTTTCGAATGAAGAAAAAATTGGCTGCTCGCAATGCCTGTATTCAAGAAAATTATGGCACTAATCCATACTGAATTTGAAAAAAACTCATAACACGAAAGTCCTATATCTTTGAGTTAGCTACGTGTAGGTGAAAATCTTGCATCATTCGAAATTCGGAGCAAGAAGTTATAGCCAAAATACGAACGGTGCGCTAGAGGATTAGAATTTGTCGAGAATGATTAAGAAAATTTAAGGTGCAAGAAGTTATCAAATGGGATCCAAGCTTGGTTGGAAAGCTTATTAAGTTCTCTCATTGTGGACCTATGTTCAATTTACATTGGATTTGCTTTTTAATAATTCTTGAAGCTAATATGCATGCTTGTCTATGCACGGCAGCAGCCACATTAATTAATTATTAAAGCCACATGCAAGCTACGTACCCATCCACTATGGGCTCAAGCACAAAAATCCAGCGGGGCCAATCAAGCTCAGCACAATTAGCAGAACCCATTCATGTGCTTCCAAGCCCATCTTAACAGCCCATTAATTGAATCAATAAATGCTCCACAGTAGCTTATTCATGACCCACCACAATAACCAAGCCCAAGTAAATTAAGGAGGACAGCAGCACCCGCAGCCTGCAACTTTGTTTTTTTTCTTAGTTTTTTTCTCTCGTCATGTATGCACAATTATCCAAAGAACACCCGCAGCCTTTGAATTTTTTTTCTTTCCTTTTCTCTCTCTATTTTTCATTGATTGTGTGCATTTTTTTTTGGAGAGCAGCTTTAATTTTTCGCCTTTTATTATCAATTTATTTGTGAATACCAAGTAAGTATTTAATTTATTTATTTATGTATTAATTAATTATTTATTGTGTTTCAATTACAAGCATGGTAGGCTAGGTTATCACCTAAGGTTAAGGATGGATATATTTGATTGATTTCCTTATACGTAATTATGCCAATTGACTCTACCAATTTAAGACTTTAATGTTAAAAATCATTCTTCTTATTAAGTGCCTATTTTAACTGAAAAGATAAGATTGGATTCTCAATATTTTTTGTTGGATTCACCTTATGATTTGTTGAGAGCGGATATAAGGTGTGTTTTGACGGATATAGTGAGTGTTTTGATTTTATACATACATTTGGTTTTGGAAGAATTAATAATTGAATTTTATAAATTAATTGGGCCTAATTGATTTTACTTTCCACATCTAATAGAGTTGAGAGAAAAAATTAAAACAAGACAATGAGTAGAGTTTGTTGTGCATGAATACTAGGAACATGATATCAAATATTTGACTCCGCCACCCCAGTATTTTATTAATTGATTATTTCATTAGTATTCTTTTTAATTATTTTATTTGTATTTTAGTTGATAAATCATCCCACTGAATTTTTAGGCTAAATTAGGAATTAATTAGAATTAGTAAGAGAAATATGTACGTTCCATCCGTTAAGTCCCTAGGGTTCAACCTTACTCTTGCCTAAGCTATACTAGTCTCTGATTCGTGCACTTACGAATATATAAAACATTCACACCACCCCTACCACATGGCGGCCAACTAGCGAGTGAGGCGGACATCGGCCTCGGCAAACACTGTAGAAAAATCCCGAGAGGGTGAAGAGATAGTGTATGGAATGTTAAACTGACAAAGTAGCCGCAGAGGGATATAACATAAAGTCAAATGAAGACCCCAAATCCTAACATAATTATGTCCACTAGTAAACATAACCGCTGACCTCAATTGCCACCAAGGTACACTCCACTTGATATACCATGTAGTCTCCGAGAGAACTCGTGTCCACCCAACCGCAGAACTAGTGAAGGAAAAAAAATTGGGCGCCGAAAGAATAGCCCTGGGTCATGTAGAACGCCCACATAAATCTGGTTCATCGAGATGAATCGAAATCTCTCCAACAGCCACATGTAGAGAAGTATGGGAGCCCCCTGAAAAAACCCCCTCTCATCAGCAGCAACCATGCCCAGGCCATTTAAAGTCCAAGCCAGGACAATGGGAATGATTGAACGAACATCTACTTAGTGCGCGGCAGACAGTATGAATAATACTGGCGTCCACTATCAGGTCACCAGTAACAGATAGAAGCGTGGCAAAGCAACAAACCATCGCCCCTATGATACAAACATCCAAACCAGCAGGGAACCTCCCAAGAAATTGGACCAATCGCTTAAGGTCCAACCCACCAGGAAAAAAACATAGCGAATGGCTCGAGTATCCACCCCTAGCATCCCCTCCAAAACTTGTTGAGGCTCTTATCCGAATGCAAAACTGCCAGTGGTAAACCCTTTCCCTAACCCAAAAATCAAGAAAACTCCTTATAGGTTGGACACAACTTATCCAGAACAAACTAGAATACGTGCTTAATGGGGTCCAAGAAATGCATGGGTCCTCTCAGGAAGTCGAAGTCAATCTCTGCGTGTTTTCAATGAAAACGTCTCCCCCAATCCCCTAGTTGAAGGACAAGTTAGCACCAATCAGCGAGTTAAGAGTCTCGAGGAATGAAAGAGAAGCACCAGAGGCATAGGTAGACATGATCGCAAGAATTTCTTAGCTATATAGGGTGAGCAAGGAAGAGAAAATGTGAAATAAGGAAAAAGTGCGTATATATATAGAAAACAGGCCACTTGTCGCACGATAAGCTCTCTTTTCCTTAGCAACAAGGTTCCAATTTTCCCTCATTTCGAGGCAAAAAATCCATTACCGACCCTAAAATTGCTAAATCCTTGGAACTAATGTGTCCTGCAGACATGCATTTGTACATTTACATTTTTATATAATCTCGAGTATTGAAACACACTATCCCAATTGACAGAATCATGGAATGTACAAAACACTCTTAGCATTTAAACCTTTTCATAAATAAGCATAAAAAGAAACTTTTCCATA
The DNA here is from genome assembly GCA_021464415.1 of Lonicera japonica. NCBI lineage: Eukaryota > Viridiplantae > Streptophyta > Magnoliopsida > Dipsacales > Caprifoliaceae > Lonicera > Lonicera japonica. Next base: position 34,518,873 of record CM038466.1, on the reverse strand, counting down.
AATAAAACCAACGTTTTTTACAATAAAATAAAGGAAAATCAAGCTTTTACAAAAACAAAAGTCCTAGAGCTACTCTCGGAGCCAACACCTACTCGATGACCTCTCTCCACTAGAAGGAGGGGGAGTTTGCTTGCCTAAACAGGAAGGAGCGCGAGGAAGATGACCACATGGCAGCATCTGATCAACAGACGGGATACTCTGATCACTACTAGCACTCACCGAAGAAGAAGTAGCACCCTGCAGTAAACGATGATAGACCCTATCCTCGCCAATGGGGTTATAAGCCACATGGGACATAAAGGCATAACTACTCCAAGCCTAACCGTACAGGGATCGAAGCTCGCATATCCTCAAAACAGCCTTTTGAGAAAGAAAGGAAAAGCTAAAATTATCAAAAGCCTGCAAGGATAATTTAAAAAGCCAAGGGAGATATAAAATTGACCAAACCTCCTCATCAGAACGGCCTAGGAGCGGTATCGCTCCAAGAGCAGGAATTTGGCGAATATGATACATCCTCTACTTAGCCGCCACCAAATAAGGAACGTGGATAGGGAACTCCGGTAGAACGAGAAGAGTAAAAGTCTCCCTAGGACCAGAAGGAAGAAGTTCACCCCCTAACCTCTCCATAGTGCTCATGAAATCCGCTATATCAGCCTCATTTCCCTCCGTAGCATGAGCCTTCCTTCGAGTATCCGAAGGAAATAGGGGTGGAGGGGGAATCCTAAAACCACCAGACGAACCACCCTCCTGAATATGGATGTTGCCAGTAGGACCCATTCTCCTTCGTGACTGAGGGGCCAATTGGTTGCCTAATAAGTTAGACATGGTGAAAAAGAGGGCCATTCCAACCGTCACAGGCTAAGCACCTACTAATGTAGTCCTCGGCTCATGAGTATCCCCTATACCTTAGGCAAGAATTTTAACCTAGACTCCCTTAGCCTGGGCTCCCCTCTCATGAGCATCCTCAGCCGGGACTCCCCCTCATGAACTACCTCCTCTTCAGGCCCCTCACAAAAGAGCTTCCCCTCATGAATCTTAAGATAATACTGCCAATGGACATAAGTAGGTGTGAGAATCCGCAAATGCGACCCCCGGGTCTCGCTCCCATCCTTGGGAGTCTGAAACGTCGAAAAGGATTCCGTCGTTTCATTTGCTTCTATGGGTGTTGATAATTCAATATCGGGTGTCCCTATTTCTATTTCTATATGCAAAAGGGTTCATTCAGAGTTGCTAGTACGTTTTACGAAAAAACGGACAAAATAGTGATGTAAGAGAAGAGGCTACATATAAGCCTTTCTTTACATGTTTGTCTACGAAACCAGGATTCTATAGGGTTCAGAAACTAAATTATGGTTTTGGAAGGTGTTAAACACCCATTCCGCCCTTTCGGTCTCTAGTGGTCTTATATGTTTATTTTATGTTGAAAAACTTGGATGCTTTTACTGACAGTCTACTACTTTTTGAATAAAAAACCCTGATTTTTTTAGAAAACGAGAAAGGGTATGAAAAACCTTTGTGTTCCGAGATCCAATGTTTTGTTTTGAAAGACGTAAATATAAGTGATAAAAGTTGTTTTATTTCAAATAGAGTTTCCCGTATTATTTCTCAGATAATGACGGTTTTCTCGAATTTTAACTTTTTTCGGAAAAGTTTGGATCTTTGTATCGGGACTAATTCAATATGGAATTAGAATTCTTGAGGGTAATTCTACCAGACATATCACAGTCTATGGTGCAGACAGGATATACCAGGTTTTTAATTCCTATGTAAGTTTTACCGGTCCGAGTTTTGAAAATAGAATTTTATCCAGATGATAATGTACTTACTCTTGTGATTTTGTAAATAGTTTTATCAGGGTCGTTTTGTTTTGAAAACAGTAGACTATTTATAACTTGGCAATAAGTTTATTCAAATAAAATGTGGACAAAACAACGGAAATAAAACAAGTACACAGATATCTTATTTAAATACTAGAAGAGGTTTTCTTTACCTACCTGACGAGAATAATAATAAGAAAGAAAATATAATACAGCAGAGAGATCTCCGGCGATAATGATCTTCTCCTTCTTCAGATATTTCTGAGAATTTGATTCCAGAGACGGGACACGTCGAGTGTCGAGAATAGATTCGATAATTCTTCAGAAATAAGACGATAATAGAAAATGCTTGACGAAAGACTAGAAAATTAGATTTAAGCTTTGAATTCTTAGATCCCAAGTTGCTGTCTTGAACCCTTGGGGTGTTGGCCTATTTATAGTGCTCGGGGAGGAATGTCGAGCGACATTTCTCCAAAAAGGGCATGTGTCACGCGACAATGTGTACCATGTCGCGCGACAAACTAATGTGTCAGACAGACTGATGTGTCAGAGAGTGGATGGTCTGGTGTCAGGGGGGTTTGTCGCGCGACATATCCTTCTGTCGTGCGACATTTCACTTTAAAAATAGGTTTGTGGGCCAATAAACTCTTTCGTGGCAGTTTCGGGTGCTCGGGTAGGTCCCGGACTCCAAAAATAGTACCTCTCGAAGGTCGTTAGGGTTATTGCAGGGGTCACGGGTCGGGGTGTCTATAGACCCTCTAGACTTAAGCTCCTTGCTTGCAAGGAATTGAGGCGACTGGAAGAGACCGTGGTCCATGGCTCCCGCAAGAACTCTAAGTGTGTGTATGCAAAAAGTGTTCGTGAATGCCTCTGGAGATGGCTTTTGTTACCTCATCGCCTCTTTCGAGGGATTTTATTTGCTCCACTCGCCTCAGATGGGAGGACTACCATTGCTCCACTTGCCTCAGATGGGAGGACTACCATTGCTTGACTGTGCCTTTTTGGGAGAGCTTTGATCTTCTCGCCTCAGGTGGGAGGACTACCATTGCTCCATTGTGCCTCTCTGGGAGGGCTTTTGATCTTCTCGCCTCAGGTGGGAGGACTACCATTGCTCCACCGTGCCTCTCTGGGAGAGCTTTTATTCTTTTCGCCTCAGGTGGGAGGACTACCATTGCTACACTTTGCCTCTCTGGGAGGGCTTTTGATCTTCTTGCCTCAGGTGGGAGGACTACCATTGCTCCATTGTGCCTCTCTGGGAAGGCTTTTGATCTTCTCGCCTCAGGTGGGAGGACTACCATTGCTACACTTTGCCTCTCTGGGAGGGCTTTTGATCTTCTCGCCTCAGGTGGGAGGACTACCATTGCTCCACCGTGCCTCTCTGAGAGGGCTTTTTGATCTGTAAAAAGGAAAGAAAATTTCCTCTGCGAGGGCTTTCTGTGAGTATTTTTGCCTCAGGCTAGGGCTTGTGCTCGTGATTTGCCTCGAGGAGGGCTTGTGTTGTAATCTGAAAAAATTTGGTCTGTCTTTCTCTTTAGACTGCTAGAGTGAGAGAGAGGAATTTTTTGTGAGAGTCAAAAGAGCTTCTCGGAGTTTAATCTTTATCTGGATGTCCATTTTCCTGTATCTTTTGAACTTTACTCTCATGTTTTCCCCGAGTGAAGATACTTCTCTCAGAAAGCAGTTTTCGGATTTTTTTTTGCTTTTCGCAGAGTGATGATTCAAGGTTTTTCCAAACCATCTCTTCTGTATCATGCTGAAAAGAAAATTTGTTTGAAAGTTCAATCTCTGATCTCTGATTTCTCTTTAGTTCTTCCTTTTGTTGGACACACATAGTTTTCTGTTTTTCGATCCCCCTTATTTCTCCCTCTTTTGGGAAAGATTTTTCCCGGGTTTCTCTATTTTTGACCAAGAGTCTTTTTATCCCTTTGTCATGATCAGGAGCCTTACTCACCCAAAATGAAGCCCTGGGCCGGTTTTGGCCTAGCTGTCACTTTTGGTGTGGCTCTCCCTGTCATTTTGTATTTCTGTTTCTCTCGCTTGCTCTGGGCGCTCATGCGCCATTTTTTTCTTTTCTACTCTTTCAATTTTTTCTATTCCCGTCTTATTGTGATGTTTCCTTTTTTCATAGATGGTCTTGGAAATCAAAGATTACTTTAACCGCTTGTATTTTGCTTTCACATTTTAGGAGAGATGATTTGGAAGTCTTTTCCTTAAATTTTCATCATAAGTGTGCGGTATTCAGAAGGTTTTTGAAAACTGTTTCTCAGAAGCCTTCCTGCAGGAGAAAAAATGAGACAAGGGTCAAAAAATCAGGGAAGATGACCAGATGTTAGCGACATCTCGGTGGAGAGCTCTTTGTCGTGCGACAAAGAGCCCATTTGTCGTGCGACAAACTGTGCTATTATATAAACCCTATGCTGAGCTCATTCCACCTCATTCTCTCCTTTCTCTTTCTCTCTCTAGCTCTCTTTCTCTCTTCTCTTAAGCACGGAAGCCCTGCCGCTTTTTCCACTTTTTCGACTTTCACATTCACTTCACTTATACACAGATGGACCCTGCTCAGCCAGATAGACTGGAGGGTGATCAGGAGGAGGTTACTTTTACCAATGCTCAGGGCGTTCGCCGGTGCAGCCCTCATCATGATGATTGGGAGGACCTCGACTGGTATGGCGAGGACGGGGTGGACCATGGTCTGGCGGTGGTCTACCGAGACATCACCCGGGCTGCTCCAGTCCCGGATGTTCCGTGGCTCCTGATGGAGCCTGTTTCTCACGAGATCCATCGACGTTCTTTAGTACGCCTTCCTTTCGTGTTTTTTCTTTGTTCGATTATTTATGTCGTTTCCTGCATGTTTTTAAAATAATTCCCGTATTTAGTATGCATGTATGTCTAGAAATAACGTCCGATTTTAGCGAACACATACTTTTACTTGTGATACCCTTTAGATTTTTTAGAAAACTACATAACTTACCCTTATAACCTTATAACTCTCATAATTACACCAAAGTACCCTCAGGTTTGGAAAATTACATAATTTACCCTTATAACCCTATAACTCTCATAATTACACCAAAGTACCCTCAGGTTTTGGAAAATTACATATTTTACCCCTATAAGCCTATAACTCTCATAATTTCACCAAAGTACCCTCAAGTTTGGAAAATTATATATTTTACCCCTGTAAGCCTATAACTCTCATAATTACACCAAAGTACCCTCAGGTTTGGAAAATTTACATAATTTACCTCTATAACCCTATAACTCTCATAATTACACCAAAGTACCCTCAGGTTTGGAAAATTACATAATTTACCCCTATAACCCTATAACTCTCATAATTACACCAAAGTACCCTCAGGTTTGGAAAATTACATAATTTACCCCTATAACTCTCATAATTACACCAAAGTACCCTCAGGTTTGGAAAATTACATAATTTACCCCTATAACCTTATAACTCTCATAATTAGACCAAAGTACCCTTAGGTTTGGAAAATTACATAATTTACCCCTATAACCCTATAACTCTCATAATTACACCAAAGTACCCTCAGGTTTAGAAAATTACATAATTTACCCCTATAACCCTATAACTCTCCTAATTACACCAAAGTACCCTCAAGTTTGGAAAATTATATAATTTACCCCTATATCCTTATAACTCTCATAATTACACCAAAGTACCCTCAGGTTTGGAAAATTACATAATTTACCCCTATAACCCTATAACTCTCATAATTATACCAAAGTACCCTCAGGTTTCTCATATTTTATATTTCCGTTTCGTTTGCAGTGGGTCGGCCAGGGTTGGGGTTCTCCCAACACTATTTCCTTAGAGTGGTGACAGTCACCGGCTCCTGTCCAGGAGTTGCTCCTTGCGACTCCATTTGGTCCTCTTTTTGACACCCTCCCGGAGCGGGTATCTAGGGCAGCTGTGTTGGTGTCGGCTCTGGCCTACCACTGGTAGGACACCACTCATACCTTGGAGCTGGGGGGGAGATGACGATGACCCCCTTGACTTATTTACTTTGACCGAGATTCCTTCAGGGGGTCCCTTATAGATTGATATCCCCTTGTATCTGACGGTAGAGGGCATTGTTGGCGCACTTGGATGGTTCCCGGAGCGACGGAGTTCCGGTGATACGATTCTCCGGGCCATTTTTGGTTACACGGCTAGCCACAGAGAGAGCCCGGTTAGTTGCTTCGGGGGTGTCGTTGACCCATCAAGAGGCCCGTCAGTATGCTCGTGTTCTCCTTTTACTGACGCTCCATGATCTGTTCGAGGCCCGTGGGGGGGACACGGCCCATCTCTGGTGGCTGCCCTATCTTCGGGATTTTAATATCATGTTTGACTACGACTGGGGAGGCTTCATTCTTGCTGTTTTATATGATGCTATGGATCAGGTTTTCCGCCACTTAGCCCTGAACCTTAAGGGATTTTCTTTGCTGTGGGAGGTATATACTTTTGTCCCTTTATTTTTGCTTCAGTCTTTTTCATATTATCTGTTGATTGTTGTTGATATTTTTTTATGTCTTCTCTTCAGAGTTGGTTCGTGGCTTATACCCGTCTGGGTCGCGCCCAGGTGGATCTCCTCGTTGAGAACGAGGACTAGTTTCCCTTTCTCCGCCGATTCATCGCGGGGAACTATAAAGCTCCTTATGTGTATCGGACTCGGGAGACCAGAGCTGCTGCGATCCACGACCTGTTAGAGGAGCATGTAAGTATTTTAGTATTCTTTCTTTTCAAATAGATAAATGGTAAATAAAATATAAATAACTGAAATAAAAATTTGTTCTTGTTTAGATTGAGAGGGCCCCCTGGGTGATTTGGGTCTCCACTTTGGATATGGTTGTGCTCTGACTGCCTCGAGGACCAGGCAGCTTATCAGGGATGATTACGGCCTCCACTTCTACTTGGGCGAGAGAGTTATTCGCCAGCATACATCAGCCCAGTGGCCTCGAGTTCCTTCATTCCCGTCAGTTCTGATGAGGCGGACGGGCGAGATCGGCCCGGTGACGGTGCAGGCGTTGGTTGACAGGCTCGGTTTTTAAACGTTCACTAAGGAGGGAGATTATGCTGTCTTTGCTGCCCGTTATTTGATGAGGGAGCCGAAGGGGACTCGGGGATGGGTCTTCTACGAGAGATACCGGGCGTTGGGCAGTGACCCCAACTATATACGAGGACATACCCACCCATTTGTCCAGGATGGTCCCCGGTCATCTGTCTCCTATCCCTGATCAGAAGGGACAACACTTTGGATTCTGACAACGATGACCCTGAGGGAGAGAGGGGTATTCCTGCTGCTGCCGAGGGCAGAGATGATAGACCTGAGGGAGGCGAGGGAAGTGGGGCAGCGGCTATTCCAGAGCAGCCTCCCCAGACTACTCCCATGGGGGAGCAGGGTGCTGAGGGCTTTGAGTTTCCTACTGGTCTGTCAGTATCTCCGAGGGCTGTTTTTGAGGCTGCTGAGGGAGGGGCAGCAGATTTTTCGGAGCGATCCTGGGAGCTTGCGGATTTCGGGGTCGACTATGAGTAGTTTGGGCGGACCCCTCTTGCTGCTGTGACCACTCCTTCCAGCGGGGTCCCCCCTTTGAGAGCGACGACTATCGTGGATCCTCTGGGCGTTCGCACTTATGGTACGCTGACTTCGCTTCTGTCGGCTGCTATGGGCCCTCTGACCCGCTCTCCTAGCATTGGTGGTTCTTCTTCCTGGCCTCCCTTGTTCCCGATCCGTGAGGAGGGTGGGTCTACTTCTACTGCTATATCGGCGGGTTCGTCTATTCCTCCGATAGATCTACCGCCACTTCTTCGGGACATTTTTTATGTCAGTGCCGGTCTACGTCGGTATACGGTGCCCGAGTATCCTCTTCTCGAGGATACGTTCGACTACTTGGGTGGTCGCCTTGATGATGAGGTACATGCTTCCTTCCATATTCCTTCATATTCATATTTATTTATTTTAACTGTGCTGATTCTTTTTTCTTTTCTTTTACAACGGATGAGCGTGCGTGTAGCGGATCTGAGAGCTTGGCATTCCCAATATCTCTACAGCTGGAACCTGCTCCAGTACGTTGGTCGAGACCCCACGATATACATGCGCGACTATTAGAGGGCGATCGATGTTTCCCTGCGAGCAGATGATCCTCTGCCCTCCTCTCGCGTTCGGACCGAGTCTCGGAGGAGCAGTAGCCGGACCTCGAGGTGTTCACAGTCTTCAGTGATCCGCCCTACAGCTCCAGTTCAGTCGACGGGGCCTTCTCAGGCAGCACCTCAGGGCGTCCCAGTGGTTGATCCTACTCCTGAAGAGGGTTTGGGTGACAGTGGGAGCGTGTCGAAGCGCGCTCGGATAGATTAGCTTTTTCTTTCTGCATTTAGTTAGTTTAGACAGATATGTGGTTTTCATTTTTTAGACATGTAGACAGAGATTTAGTTTTGAAAGTTGTTCTTTTATTGAATTTATGAAAGATCTTTATTTGTGTCTGATGATATACATCTATTCTCTATCTGTGAATAAGTATATTTATATGAATCAGTAATTTAGGAGCCATACCTTATAGCGTAGTGATACTTAGGGTCCCTGCAAAAGAACATAGTGAGCATAAATGCATTCAAAAGTGATTCTTTTGGCAAGAATGACTCTTATGTGTAAGAAAGACAAAAATAAGGGGACACCAAAGAGGATTGTCGCGCGACAATCCCTCTTGGATATAGGTTTGTCGCGCGACAAACAGGTACAGGACCATATTTTTTGCTATAAATACACATATCCTCCTTCCTTCATCCCCACACCTTTCCCAAAATGTCTTCATATCGCACAAATTTTGATTTTTCTTATGTTAAAGCCCGAGATGCTCTGATATCTTCTGAGAATGGCCTGAACTTTGGTGCATTCAGTCCTTTACCGGGCTGGTGCCATCGTCCTGTAGATTTTTCCTTTTTGTTAGGCGCTTTGTATTTCTGGAGCCCTGCTGATCATCTTTTCCACTTCGGGCTAGATGAGCTCTGCCCTACTTATAAGGAGTTTTCCTGGCTGTTGCGTTTTGACGTTTGTTTCCCGATGGATGTTCCTATAGAATAAATCGGTCCTCGAGATATGCTGATTACTCTGTTAGCCATTCCCCAAGCGGCCTGTGATGGTTTTATTATCGACGGGCTCCTTGACCTCCATAAAATGTTGAGATTCTTTCATCGTTATGAAGAGAGAACCTCTTATAGCGTGGGGCGTACTGCACAGGCCTTGATTTGTCTTGTTTCTGATATGCTACTGGTGACGGGCTCTTCCCGTGTCGATCCGACTATTCTGAGTTTGATTTACCATGCTAGAAATAGGGAGTCTATAGTGCCCATCGTTCTTGCAGAGACTCTGAATGGCCTGGATGATATTCAAAGGGGGGTCTCACCCTTCTTTAGGGGAAGTCCGCGCTTGCTATACATGTGGTTGTTGGAGCATTTTCGATCGGTGGGTTTCAACGGGGTTCGGCTTGACAACCCGACGCACTTCTTTCATCGTCCCCTCTTTGGTGCTTTGACCATGTCTTCCTCTAATTGGACGGTGTGGTTTTCGGAGAATTTTTGGGCTATTCGGTGGAACATTCCTTGGTGGAAGCTAAGGGCAATGGTGCTTAGTACCGGGGGGCAAAATTACGTTCGGCTCCGTGGGCTCTGGTTCACTTCCTTTTATCTCCCAGGACGTCTTCTTCGGCAGTTCAACGTTCATTAGGACATTCCCCTCGGCCTGAACAACTTCTCTTCCGAGTCTAAGTTTGTGACCCAGCATGTTTCTTTATCAGTGGAGAGGATGTGGTATGCTCGACTGACTCGTCAGTTCAACTATGCTCGTTTTGGTATTTTCAGGCCTCTCTGAGCTGACATCATTCGTTCTCGTTGGGGGTCTCTGGAAGGGGAGTTGATTGATGATCCCTTCCAAATGGAGTGGTTCCGGTTTATGGATTCTGAGCCCACAGAGGAGAGTATTGTCTTTTCGTACCAGATCTTGGATGAGGCTCGAATTGACTTGGCTACTGAGGACCCTACTTGGCCAACCCCTAGGGATTAGGTTTTTCTGTATGCTGTATCTCCTTTGTAACTTTCAATGTTCTGAACCACTTTAATAATAAACGAGAGACTGTTTATGAGAAATAAATTTTTTTTACAATGTTTAAACCTGGCCTGAAGTCATTTCTCAGGTTGCCTACGTTCCCCTTTTGATTTTTCCAAAAAACACAAGTTTGAGTTGGGGCTCAGGTTTACGTAGTTCTTAACTATACATGTTACATCTATTGGTAATACTTTTTCAGTCGATCCATGTTGATTGGTGAATGCAGTAACTGTCTGTCAAAGTCAGCGAGTATAGCGGCATCTCCTGTATCAATCTCTTTGACGATGTATGGCCCTATCCACTTCTGCCCAAACTTCCCTCTTGGGTCTCTGGCTGGTTCTCGAATTTCTTTCAACACGATGTCGTTTTCATTAATACGCCAAGTTTTTACCTTCTGGTTAAATGCTCGAGCGATTCTTTTCTGATACCCTTGATGGTGATATGCGGCTTTCAATCTCTTCTCATCTAACAATGCCAGCTCGTTATAACGTGCCTGGACCCACTCTAGCTCATTAACTTGCTTCTCTAGCATTATTCTGAAGGAGGGGACTTCTAATTCAACAGGGAGAACTGCTTCCATCCGTATGTAAGTAAAAATGGGGTTACCCCGCTAGAGACCCTCTCAGTGGTGCGGTATCCCTACAATGCATACGGTCAGTTCTCTGGCCAGTCCCGGTAGGTGTCAGTCATCTTGCTTAGGATATTCTTCAAGTTCTTGTTGGCGGCCTCAACTGCCCCATTGGTTTGCGGTCAGTATGGCGAAGATCTGTGTCAGGTAATACCGTATTCTTCCATGACTGTATTAGCTTCTCCTTCGAAGTGGGTGCTGTTGTCCGAGATGATCTCATGTGGGACCCCATACCGACAGATGATATTATGTCTGATGAATCGGCCAACCTTCTTGGCGTCAAGGGTTTGAAAAGATTCGACCTCTACCCATTTGGTGAAGTAGTCGATGGCCACTAGTATGAATTCATGGCCGTTGCTGGCTTTGGGCGAAATCTTCCCAATGACGTCGATTCCCCAGGTTGCGAAAGGCCAGGGAGCAATCATATTGTACAACTCTTTCGGAGGAAGTTTTTGAGACTTAGCCTAGATTTGACACTTGTGACAACGGCGTACGTGGTTAACACAATCGTTCTGTAAGGTAAACCAGTAATATCCTTGCCTGATGATTTTACGGGCAAGTGTACGACCGCTCATATGAGGACCACAATCACCCCCGTGTATCTGATCCATCATTTTGACAGATTATTCTTCAGTGAGACATTGGAGTGGTTCCGTCGTAATTTCTCTTAAACAGTCTTCCGGCACAAAATATGAACCCTGATGATAATCTTCTGAGTGCTGCCCGCGTTCTCCTGTCTGTTTGCTCGGGATACCGATGATTCTTCAACAGGTTCCAGATGTCATAAAACCAAGTGGTTGAGTCCCCATTCTTTTCATTCTCTACCTCCAGGGCCATGCAGTGTGCTGGTCCTGATCTTCTTTGTACGGTAAGAGTTATCTCTTCCATCCCCTCCGGGATATCGATCATAGATGCCAGGGTAGCTAGTGCGTCAGTAAAATTGTTTTGTGACCTGGGGACATAGTAAAACTCTGAATGCTCAAATCTTCCTGCGACATCCTCTAGTCGGGCGAGGTATGGTACTAACTTCTCATCTCTGATCTTCCATTCCTTTAGCACTTGGTGGACTACTAATGTCGAATCTCCGTACACTTGTATCATCCTTATACCCCTTTGGAGTGCGATCTCTAATCCAATTATACAGGCTTCATACTCGGCCATATTGTTGGTGCTGAAAAAAAACTAGACGATATGTGAGTTTGGTCTGGAGAAACTAATAGGATGCCTATCCCGTTTCCGTTTCGGTTGGCGACCGCGTCGAAGTACAATTTCCAGTCTTCATCGATCTCAACATTCATGATAGTTTCATCTGGGAATTCGGCTTCTTCTAGCATGTCCCCCGATATTGGATTGTGGGCCAGGTAATCAGCTATGATCTTGCCTTTGACTGCCTTCTGGGTCATGTAGGTGATGTCGAATTCGGCGAGTAGGAATAACCATTTTGCCATACGGTTTGAGAGAGCTGGTTTTTCGAAGAGGTATTTCAGCGGATCTATTCGTGATGCCAGGATGACCGAAAAAACCAGCATGTAATGCCGTAGTTTCTGTGTTACCCATACGAGAGCGGTGCATGATTTTTCCAATGGCGTGTAGTTTATCTCAAATGGGGACAGTTTCTTGTTGATGTAGTAGATGGCCTGTTCTTTTCATGTATCGGTCGGATGTTGGGCTAACATGGCCCTTGCAGCCGAATCAATGACAGTCAGGTATAGAATCAGCGGCAGTCCGGTCTGTGGTGGGGCTAATACTGGTGGTTTGGAGAGGTAGTCCTTGATTCTATCAAAAGCTTCCTGGCACTGATCGTCTCATTTTCCTGGTGAAGACTTCCTTAAGAGCTTGAAGATAGGTTCGCAAGTCTGAGTAAGTTGAGAGATGAACCTGCTGATGTACTGTAAATTACCCAAAAATCCTCGGACTTCCTTCTCAGTACGAGGCTCGGGCATATCTCGGATAGCTTAAACCTTGGCAGGGTCTACTTCGATCCCTTTCTTACTGACGACATAGCCCAGGAGTTTTCATTTGGTTACCCCGAACACACATTTTTGCGGATTGAGTCTTATCTGGTACTGGCAGAGTCGCTCAAAAAAGGCCCATAATGCTGGTACATGGCCTTCCCTCTCCTTCGATTTAATTATCATATCGTCCACATATACTTCTACTTCTTTGTGAATCATGTCATGGAAGATAGCTGTAGCTGCTCTCTGATATGTTGCCCCGGCATTCTTCAGCCCGAATGGCATAACGGTGTAGCAATATGTTCCCCATGGCGTGATAATTGTTGTTTTCTCCTGGTGATCCGGGCGCATCTTGATCTGGTTATACCCAGCAAAACCATCTACGAATAACTTCAAGGCATGGTTAGCAGTATTATCCACTATTAAATCGATGTTGGGTAATGGAAAATCGTCTTTTGAGCAAGCTTTATTGTGACCTCGGTAATCTACACACATGCGGACCTTCCCATTTGCCTTTGGAACAGACACAATGTTGGCTAACCATGAAGGGTACTCGATCACCCGCAAGAACCCTACACTTAGTTGTTTCATCACTTTTTCCTTCACTTTCAGGGACCACTCAGGCGTAAGCTTTCTTAATTTTTGTTTGACGGGGTCTAAACTCCGGCTTGGAGTGTATCTCGTGCATGACTATCTGGCTGTTCAAACCCGGCATATCAGTATAGGACCAGGCGAAGATATCCATATACTCATTCAGAGTTTGTGTGAATTCCTCTCTTTCTGTCTCACTTAGACTTGCCCCAATACGGACCTCTTTCCTTTCCTCTTTCGTTCCGAGGTTAATCACGAGAGTATCTCCTTCCTCACTTTGTATGCGTTGTTCTTCCCGTTCAAGGAGTTCATTTAATCTTTCCATTTCCATATAAGCAACTACAGAATTAGAATTAACAGGGTACCGCAAAATAGGATCTTCTTCATTAATAATAGTGCTTACAGGTACAAGTTTGAAAAGTAGATCTAGGAGTGACTCCTCTTTAGCCCTACCCTCGCTCTTATTTCTTACCCTTACAATTTCACTCCTTCCCCCTTTTCCCTGATAATCTGGATCAGTGTGTATTAAATGTACAGGGTCGTCTCTTGACTCATTATCCTCTAGAGTCATGACGTCGAAGAGATCTCCGATCATTTCCTCCTCTTCACCTCCCTCGTCTTCATTTTCTTCTCTCGGCCCGATCGTTAACTTGGTAGAGAAATTGTGTATAAAGTTTTCCTTGAGATAAAGGTCCTCTTCATAGAAGATTTCCTATCCTGGAAGGTTATCTCCATCGCTGTTTCTCCAAGGCTCCTGAAAGCCGCAAAAGGGGAAATCATCTCCTTCTTTGACAAAAAATCCATTAAGAGAGCTAAAACTCGGATAGTGATGCCCTCGACCCCTTTTCTCTTGGTTGTCCTCTTCGGTGCGTTGGTACCCCAAACCTTCTCTTTCATGCCTCGTCACTGGTTCTAAGGCCTGAAGTAATCCTGGTTGCCCCATTCCCAGACTGGCTCCAGGTAAGTATTTCATCATTCTCAGCATGTTTGTGACCTTGGTACTGAGATCGGGGATATTGTCAGGGGGAAGGTACTCGATTCTCTGGGTGGTGAGAGCTTGCACTTGAGGCTCTCAAGAAAAGCCTCCTAACTGTATGTTTTGACTCCCGATGCCCAAGACAGGTAATTCCAGATCTGCCAAGGTCCTTTCAGGATCTCCTTGGATGGTAATTACATTCCCTTCGAACGGTATCCTGATCTTCTGGTGTAAAGAGGAGGGGAGTGCTCCTAGGAGGTTAAAACTGGAGGGAATGTCTATGATTTGAAAGTCGGACGAAAAGTTTCCGGGACCGACCATGAGATCGAGCTTTAGAGAGCCCAGAACGGCCCTCATGGTGTTGTCATAGGCCCTGACAGTTGCGGCTGATGGAGAAAGCTCCGAATCCAAGATACCCAGGCACCTGGCGATTTTCAGGAGGCAAATGTTTATAGTCGACCTGTTGTCGATGAGGACCTGTGGAAGGATTTTTTCTTGGGTTCGGATAGTGATATGGAGGGCCAGGCTATGTTTCCTTCCCAATTGAGATAAGTCTTCAATTGAGAATGACAGTCTTCTTTGGACTGTAAGCGATCCTATCATGTTGGGCAGTTGTTCGGGTGTAGAGTCTGGTGATATGACAGCCTCATCTAGGAGCTTGATAAAGGTGGTCCTGTGAGGTTTAGAGGCAACCAGAAGGCCCCAAATGGTGATGTGTGCCTGAGTTTTCTTCAACTATTCCAGTACTCAATCCTCTCATACTTCCTTAGGAGGAGGTGCTTTCTCGACATCTACTGGTGGTGGCTGATATACCCTTCCTGAACGGGTAATTTGATGTATCCAAAGGGATGCTAGGTCTGATCCCTCTGAGGCTTCCGATGATTCGGATTCTGCCGACCAACTGAAATGGGAGGTCTTTGTCATACAGATTGTCTCATTGGGAAGGCCTCGGGGCTTCATGTTTATTTCTTCTTATCCTGGGTCCATCCTATCCCAGATTTTCCAGGATTGGTTTTGATTGTGAGTGGTTGTGGGATCCCCTGATTGGCCTTTCCTAACCCCTGCCCGGGTAGGAAGTTCATCTTAGCCGTCCATTGGTCGATTATCGGATTGAGTCCTGGTACAACTTGAGTCCTTCCTGGCAGCACAACGGGTGCCTTGTAGGCTCGGTCATCCCAAATGAGTCCCATGGGATCAAATCTTTCTTCATCAGTGGTCAAGGCATTAATTCCCGCAGGTGGAGCATGGTTGGGAAGGGGATTATTAGTAACATTGGGCCTGCCGAGTGCGGGAATGGTCCCAGCCTCAATTAGGTCTTGGATACGATGGCGAAGAACCAAACAGTGTTCTGTGTTATGGCCCGCAGCCTGATGGTATGCACAATTCTCATTCATTCTCCAGGTGCTGGGAATAAGGTTTGGTGGAGGGCGTGGGTTGAGTGGAGTGATTAGTCCGGCCTTTCGGAGTATTTCCAGGCTTTTGACCAGGGTAGTGGGAAGAGTGCAGAAGTTCCTCCTTTTTTTAACATCGGTACTCGAAGAGTCTCCTTGTGCCAGCCAACTCATCGGAGGTATTTGTTATGGCTGTTGAAACGAGTTTTTTTGATAGGGGTATAAGCTTAGTTGGTTTACAATCGAAGTGGCCGTCTTTCTCCCTGTGTAAGAGGATTTCTTGGTGTCGATCTCTGCTTTCTTGGCCAACTCCTCTTCCACTTGTGACCCCATGCTTAATAGGGCTCTGAAGTGTGGGAATGCATGCTTTCCCATGCAACTCAATACAGCTGGAGTGAAATTCTTCTGTATGATCTCCAACTGCTCTTCTTCATCGGGCCGTTTGGACATTTGGGAGGCCATCTCTCTCCAACGTGTGACAAAATCATTGAAGCTTTCCTTCTCACCTTGCTTGGCCATTTCCAAGTGTTTGCGGGTAATTTCCAAATCTTTGTTGGACCCGTATTTATTCATGAACTCCTTGACAATATCTCCCCAAATCTTTGTGTGGCGTCTTTCTAGATTGAAAAACCATCTCAGGGCGGCTCCCGTGAGAGTCATGTGAAAGGCCTGAGCCAACTCCGGCTCCCCACAACCGGACACTTGCATGGATCTGATGTAGGATTGGAGGTGAGTTTTCGGGGGTGTGGTTCCTGTGAACTTGGTGATGGAAGGGAGTTTGAATCCCTGAGGTAGTCTTGCTTCTGGGTAATGGGAGAAAGTATTCATATTTGTAACCTCGTCTGCTCCTTTTATTAGAGAAATCCCCTTTGCAGAACCTTCATCTGCTCTTTCAGTTTCTTCATTTCTTCACTCTCTCTTGACACCTCATCGGGCTGTTCCCGAGCTATAACCGATTCTGCATACACTGTCCGAAGTCGGTTGATGTCTAGGTACTCATTAGGAGGGGCTACTGGGGCCAGTGGTGGGATAGGTCTTGTGGGGACTTGTGGCCATGGCTGTTATTAGGGATCAAGGCCCGGTTGAGGTTGTGGCCAGATGATGGGTGGCTCTTGTTGTTAATAAGTGGGGCTTGAATTCGAGGCCCATTGATTCTGATTGTTGGGATCGGTCTGAACGGGACCGGCTGCGAGGGGACCCGTTTATGGTGGATTGATTCCTTGGACTGGGGGAAGTACTTGTGTTGACTGCCCTTGATTTGGATCCCGATTCGGTAGTAGTCGTTCAAATCCCGGTGGTGCAGTTTGTTCGGCTGACAACTCTTCTATTCGAATTCGGGTACCCTGTTGCTCGTTCATGAGGTTTGCTAGATTCATGTTGACGGTCATTAGCAAACGATGCATCTCGGTTAAAGTCGGCTGAGCTGCAGACGCCTCGGCTAGGCTCTGATTTGTCTTTTGATTCTCTCGTCCATCGGCCATTGCGGGTGTGCTTGGTCTTACTAATCTTCCGGTATAATCTCGACCGGCCTAACCTTCTAGACTGTCGTTGTTTACAGCTGTAGACGAAACCACGTGACGAAGATGAAGGAAGACTATGATGTGACTCGATTTTTGCTAAAAGAACCACTAAAAATTGTCGAGAAAAGACTGAGTTTTAAAAAGGTGTTATAAAGTAAGTCGTAAGGTGGTACATCCCCTACGGCTGTTTAACAAGTGTTTTAGCTGACTCGATCTTATATGTAGCGCAGGTGTATGAACGGTTAAGGCTTCAGGTTCCCTCCTATTTGGCAAGACCTTGCGATATACCCCAAGGGCGGGTACGTGCAAGAGTCTTTTGATATACTTCCCGGGTACGTAAGTATTCTCGTCACTTGATATACCTCGGGGGCGTACTTGGCTAAGGAGAGTGGAAGTAAATGCTTTCGGTTTCTGTTGGCCCAAGCAAGCCAACTCCCTACTCACTTATAATACTTCCGAAGGTTTGGGGTAAATTCACACTTGTAGAACCAATACATGATTTGTAAAAATGCGTGCAAAGTTCGAAAGATTGGGTTTACAAAATATCATTATCTTTTATTACGTATTTTTGAAAACTTCTATTTTTAGAAAAAGGTTTCTTCTCAATCAATTAACACAAGTAGGGAAAGCAGTAAAAGCCAATATTCAACAAATAAACAAAACTCCACATATAAGAGTCTAGTTTTACTATGTCCCCAGCAGAGTCGCCACTGTGAGAATCCGCAAATACGACCCCCGAGTCTCGCACCTGTCCTTGAGCGTCTGAAATGTCAAAAAGGATTCTGTCGTTCCATTTGCTTCTATGGGTGTTGATAATTCAATATCGGGTGTCCCTATTTCTATTTGTATATGCAAAAGGGTTCGTTCAGAGTCGCCAGTACGTTTTACGAGAAAACGGACAAAATAGTGGTGTAAGAGAAGAGGCTACATATAAGCCTTTCTTTACACGTTTGTCTACGAAACCAAGATTCTATAGGGTTCGGAAACTATATTACGGTTTGGGAAGGTGTTAGCACCCATTCCACCCTTTCGGTCTCTAGTGGTCTTATATGTTTATTTTATGTTGAAAAACTTGGATGCTTTTACTGACAGTCTACTACTTTCCGAATAAAAAACCTTGATTTTTAGGGAAAACGGAAAAGGGTATGAAAAACCTTTGTGTTCCGAGATCCAATGTTTTGTTTTGAAAGACGTAAATATAAGTGACAAAAGTTGTTTTATTTCAAAGAGAGTTTCCGTATTATTTCTCAGATAATGACGGTTTTCTCGGATTTTAACTTTTTTCAAAAAAGTTTGGATCTTTGTATCGGGACTAATTCAATATGGAGTTAGAATTCTTGAGGGGAATTCTACCGGACATATCACAGTCTATGGTGCAGACAGGATATACCGGGTTTTTAATTCCTAAGTAAGTTTTACCGGGCCGACGAGCTGCATCAAAACCAGGCCGACGAACAAAACCCACCTGAGGCACCCACTTAACTTGCAAAAAATTAGTAGTATCAGAAACAATAACATCAAAAGGCAAAAGGGAGTCGAGAGAAGAGATAGGCACCAAGTCGACGGTTAAGAAAGTAACATCATTCGTGTAATATGGTCGGTTCAGATACTGATAATGGGAAATGACATTCCTTTGACTGAAACGCTAAAACAGAGAAAACTAGTCCATAAAATAAACCCGATAAAGAATTTGACCTTGGCCACAATAATCCATAAACCAAGACTGCAAAGATAAGAACGAAGTGACACCAGAAGAGTATAAATGGTCTAATATAATGAAACGAATGAATGAAAGAAGGGTGTACCTCCCATAATATAGAAAACCCTCAATGGCAAGGGAATACCAGTCGAGAGAAAGAATCCATGGACTCGTATGACAAGCTCCCCCACTAGGGGTACTTTTCGCTAGTTTCCTCATTTTCGCGAAGCTTTTGGGCCACGTTTTCCATGGTTTTTGATCCAAAAGTCACTAAAACACAGCATGTCAATGTCAGAAGCAAACGGCCAGAGCAGATATCTTGCCGAGTCAGAAGAGAACCAAATCTGATAAACTGAGATATAACAAGTGGGTACAAGAAAAAATAAAAAAAATAAAAAAGATGATAAATCCCACGGTGCTAAAAGAAAATAACGAAAAATAGAAAAATCAAAGATTGTAGTGAGAACCACACCAAGAATGATAGTTAGGCCAAAAGGCCCAAGACTAAGTCTTGGATGAGGAAGGCTGCTGACCATACAAAAGGCAAATGAAAGAAGCAAACATTTTCAAACGCAAAGCGTCAAAGAAATCAGGAAGACATAAAAAATAGAAAATGATGTAGGCACACATGAGATATACTCACCAACTCAGAATCATAACTTTAAGATAAAGCAGAGAACACTACGAAAGCCAAAAACAGAAGACAAAGTCCAAAAAGCACATGCACGAGGACTGAAAAACCCAAAAATAACATTGCTTGAAAAGTATTGCAAGAGGAGAGATACTTGACGAAACCTCACATCGCCCAGTCAAATTCTCTCAGGGAGCTCAATCCTTCTAATAAGAAACTCAGCTATCTGGTAAAAAGCAAGATATCTCTTCATTAGATGTCATATCTCCCCAGCAGGTTACCAATTCCCACTAAGCATACTTTAACACACATTTTCACTAAAGCAGGGCGGTTAACCCCTCTACGCGGTTCACAGACATTTCTTTAAAGTATGGCGGTCTGCCCCTTTATGCAGTTCAAACACATTTGCTAAAGCAGGGCGGTCTACCCCTCTACGCGATTTTTATACACATTTTTGTTAAAGCATGGCAGTTAACCCCCTCTACACGATCATCACATCCTTGCTACAGTTGGGCAGTCTACCCCACTACACAACCCCCCCTCGCTAAAGCAAGGTGGTCAACCCCTCTACATAGCTCACACATTAAATTTTACCAAAGTAGGAGGTCTACCCTACTACGCACCAGATATATGCCTATCCAAGAACCGAAACCAAACAACATAATTCCCTAGTAGAGAAAACCCTATAGGTATATAGCCCTACAAAATCCTAAGCAGACGAGTCAATTTTAAAAATCACACATTTCTTCCCAAACAAGCCTTGTACCGGGAAACAATGCCTCCACTAAAGGAGTTAGTCTGCTGAAATGAGCTAGAACTTTATACTTCTCAACTAGACATGGGAGCGTTCAAGTGCACGCAACATCACATTAATTTCAAAAATCTCATGGGGATTCATGCGAGACTCACAAAATGCAGTGTCCCCGTTATTGTCCTGGTTTCTTCGCTTCACAAAGATCTTAGGCTGAGAGGCTCTATGAACACCCCATTTTGCTACACTCACAATAATCCATTTTTTACCAATATGGATCGAGTCCCGGACTTACTAGGATGTTAGAACTCCCGAAAGACCCATTCATGCGTCAAGGAGTTCTATTAGGGAAATTGAGGTCTCGCATATCCTTAATTTAGTTTCCAGGAAAATCAAAGCAAAATTGGCAACAACTGAGCAAAAGATGATTTTTTCCAGGCAACTTGACCAATCCCGCGTAGAGGATCTACACATCCCTACATCCTGCATAAGTCTACGATCATATTGGGTCAAATCAAGAGCATTTCGAACGTGAAACAGCACTTTTTCGGTCAAGTTACAAGCTCTTGCCAAACCAGCCAATTGACACGTGGCATGAGAGCTTGTCATGCGACAACTGTCCCACTTTCCAAGTTACAAGCACTTTTCTTGCTCTTTTTAGGACTATACAACTATATATTGCCCCCATTCTTTGGTATTCTTCATTAGCAAACACTAAAATCTCGTGGTACACATCAAAAGACCAGTATTTTTTCTCTACTAAGCCGCTCAAGTATAATTTTCTTTCTCTTATTTTATTTCTCTACTAAGCCGCCCTTATAATTCAAACTCTTGTCTGCATAATTACTATCACTTGATAACTTTCTAAAATCAGTTTTCAAATTGTTTCCAAAACAAAAGGCGTAATTAACCCTAATCCTATTCTAAAAATAGTATTATTACTTCCCTACTTTTCCAAAATCCCAGATTAGCGGTATTGTTATATGAAGGAATCAACAATCCCTATATATCTGGTCTAACTTATAGATTATGGTGTATATGTGATGAATACTCAATAATGAGAACACTAGCGCCATTTATATCAGTTTAATTAATAGATTATGGTATATGATCAGTCAACTCACCTCATACTACTCGAATAAAAGATTTTACATTGAATCAGTTTCCAAAAGCCCAATCTTTATGAAATCACTTGTTTCATCGTATTTACTATTATAAAAACATATTTTTCAAATCATAACACACTAATTTCCAAAATCTTGGGCGAGCTAGGAAACACATGGTTTCAACCCATCCTAAAATCCGGTTTTTTAACGCAAGCACTGAAAGCTATAAAGTAATAGTAATAACACGCAAGAGTTGAATTATAAACACGTACATATTCTACTTAAGAGATTGAAATGGCGAATTGTGTGCCTAACACCATCCCAATTCGTAACTTAATCCTCGAACTTTTCGAATCAATTGGTTTCGCATACATTGTGTAAAAGATGATATTTTAGCTCATAAATACATCTGTTTTACACGAACCTTTTTTGTTTGTTTAGTAAAACAAACTGGCGACTTTGACACTTTTCAAAAAATCTCCCTTCTTTCAAAACAAAATGGAATCAATGCCCACAAGGACTTGGCATCAAGAACGCGGGTTCCCACAGTCGGCTTTGGTGGTATGGATGTATATATGTTTATTTACCCCCTCAAACTCAAGGTGGTACGAAGAGACCAACTTGAGTTTGAAAATAGATAATGGAAAGAGAAAGGAAAAAAAATAGTGGATAGAAGGTTTGATATCTAAATAAAAAAGTGGGTATGTTTGCGGCGTTGAATATTGATGGATAGGTGTGGATAGTGGATTTGGAAGTAAAGCAGTGAGTTTGGCTTAAGGTTTTGGATTAGAGTTTATGAGATCACGAGATGACAGGGGATTTGTTTGGGTAATGGGTATTGATGTGGTTTTGGTGAGATGGTGGTTAGATTAGTTGAATCAAGAACAATACCAAGAACGAAACAAAGAGTCAAGAATGAACTAGGAATGGATTAAAAGCAAAACCAAGAATAAAAGGTAAAGAGAGCGTCGAGCAGCAGTTGACTATGGTTCGATGGGAGACAATATATATATATGTATTGCCCACCGGTGACAGGCGGAAGGACAAGAGGATCTTACTTATCTGATACCATGTTAAGATTATAGAAAAGAGATAAACATTATTAAATTGATTGTGTAAAATTATTACAGTTGGAACCTTTTATATAGAGTTATGAGAATGATACAAATAAGGAAAATATAAAAACCTAAAGATTTAAAGATTGATAGTCAACTCGTATAAATGATAACTACATATATTACGACTAGCAAATATATATTATATTTGTTAACAAGAATGCATAGAATAATTGTACTCACAAACTTGTTGATGCAATATTATTTCACCTGAGCCATTTATACTTTGATAATAGAACCACTCTTTAAAGTTTTGGTTTATCAAACCTATATACTTAACTAAAGTAAAATAGCTTACGTTAAAATTACCTCTTTTCCTAATTATGAAAAATAAAATATCTTTTCCTTAAATATAATTATAAAAAAGCCTTTAAACCTATTATATTACGAAAAGCTGTGAGCTATATATATATATAATGAAAGAGTAGTTTAGGCTAGGAAATTTAAAAGCTACGATATCATGAAAGAGATATGCCAAAAGTAGTATAATAATTGATGTTGTATTGTATTTTTTATAAGTTTTATATTACTCTGACAATAAGTATAATTGCTTTGAGTACCACTCATTTATTATTATATGAGTACATTAACACTTAGGGAGTTGCTAGGTGTATTACTAAAATAACTCGGAAACAACATTTTAAAATATTGTTTATACTTTCCGGGGGCTAGAACCCCCAGTTATTCTCTGTATATATATCATATCCAATATTTTCCGTGTGTATATATATATGTGTGTATTTTGTCCATCAAACAGAGAGGGAATTTTGTATTCGGGAGCTGGAAATATTTGCTTGATTCGAAGAAGCAGTCTCTTTTTATGTGTCAATTTACTTGTCTTGATCATTCTACTTTCAAAACAAGGCTTCTTTTCTTATCTTCCAAATAAGCAAATAGCAGAGAGTAGACGAACTTTATCTCCTTATTTAATAGGAATAGAGGAGTACGTTAGGGTGACAAAACAAACGAAGATGATCAAATTTTTCCCGTTGAATCTATAAAATTTTGGAAAGCCTCATGAGTCTTTAAAGCACTGCATTTATTTTCCCTCATAAATACATATATATACATATTAAATACTCATTCATTTCCCTCTTTAAAAAAATACGAACACGCTCGTGCACATATGAAGCACACATCACACGCACTCGGCTAAATGTGGTCGAATTTGGTTTTGTTTCTCAGCAACGGGAGGCTAGAATTACTGGATTTTGTCGTGGTGAGGCACAACCATTAAGACGGTCGACATTTCAGTACGTGATGGGCGAAACTTACGCCAAAACTCAACAATCCATGGCTACATGCGGGCAAAAAGAACTGAGAAACCAACCAAAGTCGGCTATAGGATGCTGAATTTCAAGCTTTAATGGTGGTATACATGCCGAATGTTTACCAGAAAAAAATATATTTTATTGGTGTAAAAGGAGAGAAAGAAACGAAAGAGAGACCATGGAAGAAAGGGGGAAAAAATGTGCGAGAGAGGAGTTGGAGAAGGGTTTTAAGTATGGTGTCCAATGTGTAAGTATCCTAAGTAACTAAAATAAGATGCCTGGTGTTAGAGAGTGTGTGATGGCCCCGGCCGATTTAATATAATAACGCTCTTGGCAACTCCCAAACACTCATTGAACAGAGGTATAGTTATAGATTCCAAGCAGTTAAGGCGGGTGTGGTTGTGTGTGTGTGTGTGTGGGGGGGGGGGGGGGGGGGGGCGTGGTTAATTTACGTAAAAAAAGCTTTTGTCAATTTAAGTAATGATTTATCCGATTGGTTCTGGGAAAGGGGGGAAGGTAGGGGGATTGACGCGATGATAAATTCAAATATTAATTTGAATTCAATTGCAAATACATTTTCAAGCATATATATATCAACATGAGGTAATGGGTTAAAAGAGTTTTCTCTATAATTATATTTAAGGGAAGAGCACCTTAAATTTTTATTTCAAAGTAATGACACTCATTTTTCTTTACCTAAAATACCCTTCATCTATTTTATTTTTCTTAAAAATAAATTAGTCACCACCTACTACCACCGCCACCACTATCCCTCTCCAAAACTCCAGCAACTATTACTGGAGTGTTATAACCTCATCGGAGCTCTGGCATAGATACTGCTGTAGACACCCCGATCCGTGACCCCCCCAAGAACCCTAACGACCTTTGAGAACTACTGGTTTCGGGGTCCGGACCCACCCGAGCACCCGAAACTACCCTAGGAGGGTTTGTTGGCCAACAAACCTGTTTTTTAGAGAGATTGTCGCACGACATATCACATTGTCGCGCGACAATCCCTGATATGTCGCGCGACAAACCCCTCTGCACCCGACCAACCACTTTCTGACACATCACAGTGTCAGAACCATCACTTCAGCCGTTTGTCGCGCGACAAACCCCTCTGCACCCGACCAACCACTTTCTGACACATCACAGTGTCAAAATCCATCACTTCAGCCGTTTGTCGCGCGACAAAGAGATATGTCGCGCGACAAACAGGTACAGTGATCAGGTTTGTCGCGCGACACTTCCCCTTTTTTGGGGAATGTCGCGCGACAATCTCTCCCGAGCACTATAAATAGGCCAACACCCCCATGGGTTCTAGACGGCAACTTCTCGCCACAATTTCTATACTAAAATTCCTTATTCTCTCTGATATTTTCTAATCTTTAAGCCTTCTCCGGAAGCATCTGCGATAACATTTATTTCCGCCAGAGTCTCGGATCTAATCTTGGCACCCGGAGTGCTACATTCTAGAGTCAGACCGCCGGAAATATTTCTAAGAGGAAAGCTGATATCCGTCAGAGGTCTTCTCTGCCGTATTATATTTTCTCTCTCTTATTCTTATATATATCGCCGGGAAGGTAACTAAAGTCTCTTCTAGTAATTAAATAAGATATTTGTTTATTAGTTTTATTGTAGACTTGTTTAAAACTCGATTTTTCTAACGGGGCGCTGCCCCGCACCCCGCGACCTGACCGGGCAGGTCGATCCCCGTCCTAGTAAGCGAAGTGGCGACAAGGTTATGGTAGATTCCTAACGCGCTTGAAAATCAGGTTTTTATTAGTTATTTCCAGAAAGCAGTAGAATATCAGTAAAAGCATCCAAGTTTTCCAACATAGAGTAAATATATAAAACCACTAGAGACCGAAAGGGCGGAATGGGTGCTTAACACCTTCCCAAACCGTAATATAGTTCCCGAACCCTATAGAACCCTAGTTTCGTAGACAAACGTGTAAAGAAAGGCTTAGCCTTTCCTCTTACACAACTATTTTGTCCGTTTTCTCGTAAAACGTACTGACGACTCTGAACGAACCCTCTGAACGAACCCTCTTGCATAGGATAGAAATAGGATAGAGGGACACCCGATATGAATTATCAACACATAGAAGCAAATGGAACAACGGAATCCTTTCCGATGTTTCAGACTCCCAGCACCAGGGGCCGAGACCCGGGGGTCGCATTTGCGGATTCTCACAACTGCAAATTTGTTTTTGTATTAAATCTACAAACAACTAATGATACATATTTTAATGCAAATCTATTTTTGCACTAAATCCTCGAGCAACTCATGATATATTTTTACTGCAAAATAATTTTTGCAGTAAATCCGCAATCAACTAATGATATATATTTAAGTGCAAATCCATTTTTGTACAAAATCAGTAAGAATCAAATGATACATATTTTAGCGCAAATCTGTTTTTGCACTAAATTCTCAAGCATCTCATGACATATTTTATGTGCAAAATTGTTTTTGCACTTAATCCGCAAACAATTAATGTTGTAAATTTTAGTACAAATAAGTTTTTGCACCAATCTGTAGACAAATTAAGATATAATTTTATGTACAAATTAATTTTTGGACTAAATCTACAAATAATTAAAGGCGTAAATTTTAGTGCAAATTTGTTTTTGCACTATATAAAAATTCTCACCAGAGCTCTCATGTCCTTGTTGGAGGTACGACAAAGGTTGCCATATATCTAGAGTGGTAGCTAGAGCGCCGGTAGGTGGTGGTGGCGGATGTAGTTAGTGAGGCTTAACGACCACCAATGGAAATAAAGAAATAAAAAATTGCAGTAAGGGTATAATTGACATTTGACCATTCAACAAAGGGGTTATAAAGTCTTAAACTTTATTACTTCATACCCGTCGTCGAGTACGACTCCGTAGCTAACCGGATTCCGGAGGCATAATCCTCTAAACGGAATTTCGGGGCATCACAGGGGTGTATCCTTTTAGTGAACAAATATTTTAAAATTATCCTTGTAGCTAAAACAAATTGTAGAAAAAGTCCTCTATCTAGTTTAAAATAATAATATATCTTTAGTTTGAATATAATTATGAAAGTGGTGCTGGTAAAGGCACCCTTGTTTTTTAGTTTTGACACCCTTTTTTAAAAAAGAATTATGGGTGCCTAAACAAACACCTATATATATTAATCGGGCTCATACGATAAATCCAATTCAATTTTTTATTAACACTAGTATCAAAATTAAGGTGCAGATTCTTGTATAGAAGATCGAAAGAATATTTGTTTTTTTTCTCGTTACTTCTCCGATCATTTTAATTTTGCTTGATAAAGTCTAATTGTAATGTGTTTAATTAGATATCATGAGAGAAATGAGGAACATTTTTTTACAAATAACAAATTTAGTTTCACCTTTGTCTTCTTATGAAAGCATAAATCTAAGTCTGCCTTCGTTTTCTTTTTATTCTAAAAGAAAATTTTACGAAAGTAATGTTAATTAGTTAAGGCACCCTTAATATTTTATTAAAAATTGTGCAAAAACTAGAAAAAAAAAAAAAAAAAAAAAGGTGCTTTTACTAGCACCCTTATGAAAGATGAACTTAGAAATCATTTTCTCTATTATCTCACTACACTCTATTTTTAACAAAATTCAATGCTTAAAGTTAAATTAATTTTAAGAAAAAATAAGTAGAAATATTAGAATTAAAAAGGAGGAAGAAAGAGAAGTACAATATCATGTATTTAAAACAAATTGAGAGAAAATGGGCTGACAGACAGAGAGATTAGAAAGAAAGTATTTGAAGCTGGACTGGATTGAGATAGGCTGGACTATTGAGTAAGGCTGGCTTACTTTAAAACCTAGAATAATTAGTAGCATTTTTTTGGCAAAAGTTAGGCTGAAGCCCAACTCAGCTCCCCCGGATCCATCCGCCTTTGCAAGCAGTTTTATTTTATTTTTTTTGATTTCTTGTCTAAACGGTAAAGTAACAATGCGTCTGTACTTTTTTCAGCGCATTTCAACACCATTGATTGAATATATAACCAAAAACCTTTCCCAATAAAATTATATACTCCGTATTTTAGCTACTCTTTTTTAGATTAGTAGTTAGCTTTAGGTTTTTTCTTTTATTTATATTTTTGTTAACCACCGCGTTTGAGCTTTTTAAAATCTAAACTTGTTTTTATGATATTTCGCTCTAAACTCAATTTCTTACCGCTTAAAAAATAAATATAGAAAACGAACCCTCCACCCTACAATTTAGGGTAGTTTCCAATTTTCAGATTTCTTGTTTTACTAATGCATTTTATTTATTTATTTATTTAAAAAAAAAGCCATTGATACGACTTGAATCTGCATGATATTTGTCATAAAGAAGACACCTGAACACAGTGGCATAGCCACATAGAGACAAGGGGGTGCGCGCCACCCTTGACAATTTCAGGATTTTTTTTAAAAAATAAAATAAAAAGAAAAATAGAGATTTATATACATAAATTTATAGTTGATGGTATGTAATTGTAACAAATAAAAGTTGAGGGATATTTTGAGAATTGAAATACACTTAAATGAGGAGGAGAGAGATGCGGAGACCTCACTCTCCCCCTTTATTTTTTCGTTCTCTTCTCAGTTCTCCCCTATTTCTCTCTCTCTCTCTCTCTCTCTCTCTCTCTCTCTCTCTCTCTTTTTCGTTTTGTTTGACCGTTTCACTCCACACTATGTGACCGGTCACTCTGTCCAGCGACTATTTAGCCACTCCCACTCATCACCGATTGGCTCGAATTGCGCCCCATCGCCATTGCCTAAACACTAACCATCAAGCTGATTCTTTTTTCATTAAATATTTTCATTAAATCCATGTGCATAAAACACGCTGTACTTGAGTATCTAGAAGGAATTGAAGTACTTAAAAGAACCATCTACATTAATATTTACTATACAGTTGCCATTGCATTAATGTCTCAGGCAGTGCTTTTTTTTTGTTTTCCTTCGTGTGTCTCGGCTTTAGAGTGGGCATGAATATGCTTGATCAGCAGGGTTCGCTAGATGAGGCTATCCCACTTTTTTTCTAAATGGGCGTTCCTTCGTTGGCACGTTTGGTTGGCTCAAAATTTTGTTCCCCTTCGCCCCTAAGGTTGCCAAGAGTATGCTTTTGGCGCAGCATGAATTTCTCAACTCTTCCCGGCCATGCTTCTGTTGGTAGAAAGCCACCTCGTCCCTCAACCTGTTCGTCTAGTTGGGTTCCTCCCCTATCTGGAAGCTTAAAACTTGATTGTGATGCCTCCTACAAATTAGGATAAGCGGCTTTTGCTTTCGTTTTTCGAATTTCTCGAGCTGCGATGGTTCAAGCGTTTGGGGAAAAATGCATTGCATCGTCTATTTCTGTGGCTGAGTCTTTGGCAATTCAAGAAGCTTGCATTTTTTAGCTTAAAGCTGGTGTTGATAATGTGGTGATCAAAGCGACAACTTGGAGGTGGTTTCTTGAAGCTCCAAGAAGATTGATGCTCCCCCATGAACTTGCTCGGTTATTATTTCTAAGATTTTAGAGTTTGCTTCGTTAGCTATCTTTTAGCGCTATGAAGAGAGGTGCTAATAGAGGTGCCGATTGAGTTGCTAGTTTTTAAAGAAACTTTGGGGTGACATCTAGGGGTACACACCGTTCGGATTGGATTGGATTGGTTTGGTTTACTATTCAAACCTAAACAAAACCTATATAATTGGTTGCAAAAAATTTATACCCAATCCAAACCAATTACATAGAAAAACGAAAGCAATCCAAACCAAACGACAACGGATTGGATTCTCGGTTATAAAATTTAACAAAATAAAATAAAATTAAAGTTATGTAGCAAATGAATACATATTATTAATGAGCCAACAATTTACTTTCTACGCTAATGGTTTAGTTTAAACTTGTTAATCTACCGTGTGATAATGCCTAATGAGTTTAAAAAGTATTTAATTAAAGTAAAATTTTAAACAGGTGAAAGTCTCTAGGGAATGAAACCACTTTTTAATTTTGATCGGGATTAATCACTTATTTAGGTCATTTATAGTAATACTTTTGGTTTATGATACTTGTGGCTAAGTTGACCAATAAAATTAAAGACTACATACTACCCACACACATAGTAATTTACTATGAATAATATATTACTAAATAAATGCTATTGGTTTCGGATTGGTTTAGTTAATCCAAAGACTTAACCCATAACCAAACCAATCCAATAAGACTGGATTGGATCGGTTTTTCGGTTTACCTATACCTGTGTGCACCCCTAGCAGCGTCTATTGATAGCTCTTCTCTGTCCCAGGACTTGTTCTTAATTTTTGTTCGTCCTTAGTTACCATTCGCGGACTTTTGAATGGCATTATATATATATATGTGTGTGTGTGTGTGTTTATATATTCATTATACAACAACCAAGTTAAAGATTCAAGTTAGCTTTTTTTTTAAAAAAAAGGTTAAAGATTCAAGTTACAGATCCAAAGTTGATCAAGTAGTAGTAATTGGGACTACAATTATATATAACCATGAGAAGCTAAAGCCCCCACGTTCATAAATCCTAAATTCCTAATTTTTACTTAATAATAATCATATATAATCATACCCTAATATCATAAATTAACTAGGTTCATAAAAGCCTAATTTCCATGAGTTACATATAAAACAGCC
Source organism: Lonicera japonica (assembly GCA_021464415.1). Lineage (NCBI taxonomy): Eukaryota > Viridiplantae > Streptophyta > Magnoliopsida > Dipsacales > Caprifoliaceae > Lonicera > Lonicera japonica. The sequence goes on along the minus strand of CM038466.1, from coordinate 34,488,675 downwards.
CTCCTTTTTTAATCTAGTCTGCTACCAGCCCATCACATCTATCCAGATCCCAGCCCACCGTTTCAAGTTTGAACTCTCTCAAAAGCCACAGCGGCCCACTTCAGTTGGCTTTAAAAGGAAGTCAAAACACTATTTGAAAATCATGACATCCTGAATTTCTGATGGACAAAAGAAAGCCGAAAGAAAAAGGAAAAAGATAAAACATTTAGGATTCCTTTAGTTGGAGTTTTAAATTATTCTTGAAATGTAACATTTCACTCAAGAAGGAATCCAATATTTCTGTTTTTTGGCTAATGATGCATCATTCTAGGGATTGAGTATTCCTTCAAATTTCTATGTCTTAAAATAGAGTAAATTTTTTATATGGACAATACTATATGAGATCATGAGGGCACAATTAGAAACCGGCACTTGTCAATTCTAATCTAACTTAAATTAAGCCTAGTTCAGTGATATAATAATTTAGAAAATAAGAGAGAAAATATATTTCATTAAATACACTTCTGATTTTCTGAAGTTGCGTCATTTTTTAGTGAGGAGGAGAATTTTTTTTTCTTTTATTTTTCTGAAAATTTCAGTAATTGCATGCAATGTAATCGAGATGAATTTTAGTATGAAAAACTTGGTTGCTTAGTCTAATGGAATAAGAAACCAATTTAAACATTAAGGAATGCACGTGCACCTGAAAGAGGCAGTTCGTTTATAAGTATCACTGTTCTAATGTCATGATGATGTGTGCTAATCCAAGGCATGTGTGGCTACTCGTTCCGAAGTATTTAATTGATCCCTATTTGAGTCTTGAGGCATACGTGACTACTTTTGCTCCTCCGATGAATCCTGCTTTGCGAAATGAGTGCTAGATGGACTTAATCCCATATATTGCAGGTGTCTTGATGTTTAATCCTAGTATGTTATGACAAAAGGATCATCCATCAAGGCGTATTCATAACAAGTCGCTATCTCCTCGAGCATCCCTCAACCCGGCACCCCCTGGTTGGAATGCCAATGAACGCTGCACTTATTACCAATGCTTTGGACATAACACTGATAATTGCTTTAATTTAAAGCAATTATCAGTGTTACATAACTAGTCCATCACTATATTAGTCTAGCCCCTTTTTTATTTCTTCCAAGCTCTCATTCCACTCTTCTTATTCTTCTTCTGCAAAGCAATTATCAGTGTTATATAACTGGTCCAACACTATATTAGTCTAGCCCCCTTTTTATTTCTTCCAAGCTGCTCATTCCATTCTTCTTCTTCTTCGTTCCGCAGCAATGCAGTAACTATCTTCCATTATTCCTTTTCTTATTATTTCACAGCTCTACTTCCTTCTTCTTCTTCCACAGCTTCTAGGTTAGATTTGTTTCTTATACTATTTTTTTTTTTAATATTAAGATTTAGGTGTTTTCTTAAATTTTGACTTATTTGCATTTTTGATAATATGAATTAATATAATTGTTTGTTGATAATTGAGGTTTATTTGTTTATTAGTATATTTGTTTGTTAGTTATTATTTATTAATGTTGATTTGCTTATTAGATTGTTAAATATTGATATTTGATTTTGTTATTGAGGTTGATTTGCTTATTATATTGTTGATAAGTTTATATTGAGATAAAGTTGTCTCTACTTTTACCTGTTGCAATTACAACGGTTGAAAGAGTTTTTTCTGCAATGAAACTAATCAAGACTCAATTACGAAATTGGTTGGGAGAAAATTTCATGAACGATTGCTTGGTAATATATATCGAAAAAGATGTCTTTGAAGCTATCGACAATGAAGATATCATTTAGCGTTTTCAAAATATGAAATCTTGAAGGGGAATATTGTAACTGAATATGTCATTTTAATTTTTGATGTATAATACGTTAAATATTTTAATATAATATTTTAATTTTGGCCCAATTATAATATATGCCAAAACTTCATGTAGTATTATTAATTAATTTGGCTCCACCTGAACCAAATTCCTAACTCCGCCTCTAGATGTAACCACAAAGTTTAATGATGATTATTAAAATCTATTGAAAAAATATTACCAACCTTTAATTATCTGTAGTGATTTTCATAAAAATTAATGTAAGTTTTTCAACAAGCTTTTGGCCGATAATTACTAGTCATCTTGCCTTGTGTACTTCATACTAGCTAAAACACCTGTAACTGACTTACTCTTAGACTAGACCTACTCATCCTACTTCGGGTTAAATCCTAATTAATTTAAATAGCAAAGAGATATATGAATCATTTTGGAGGAGAATTCAACTTTGGCACTATTATATATTCTTTTTTGATTCACAGGTGGCCACTATGTTTTACTTGTTTTCCTTTTGATTTCTAGTCTAGATTATCTAGATTTAGTTTGGGTTTTGAGATCGATTTAGGTATTTCCTTTCTCTCACTCTAGTGTTTTGATTGAAGATTTTTGTGGCTTGCACAATTACTTATATATAGGCTTTCCCTCCTTAATGAACAAATTTTAAAGGGATCATATCTGATCTATGGTCTAGAACAAGTCTACAAAATATTATGGGATATTTACAAGAATCTCTACTGTTTTATATGATTCTTGGATAATTGTAATTCTGGAAGCATCCAAGGGTATTTATGTATTTGCAATTTGGCATTCTCTAATGTGTTGTGGAATCTTCTCCAAGCATCCAGATTACAGAACGTGACACTTGGCTAATTTCATACAAAATTACCCAAAATGATGGGTTTGTGGTTTTGTTGAGTTGGTCAGTTAATTAGATTCTACTTATATATTGTTTTAACTAATTACTATAAGTAATATGCTTTTATACATGATATTAAAATGGATCATCTAAATAAATTTTTAGTACGGTTTTTTGCTTTTCTTTCTCTCCGATCTATATTATACATGCTAGGGTTTGCACCATACCTATGATACTATAAGCAACCCATGTATAAAAAATCTCAACAAAATCATGCGAAATGAAATCCTAGCTCCAGAATCTCCGAGCCCAACTTAAGTAATTATTTGTGGACTCAATATTGATTGATACCGAAAAAATTACTTAAATATTGTGAAATTAATGAATTAATTAATTAGTAGGTGAAATCTACAATCGTTGACCAATACACTAACTTTACCTAATAATGTTAAGATGACACAGTTTTATGACATATTTTGAGAATATAATAAAAAAAAATTAGATTCAGTTCCTGACACAATGTACTCAAATATTTTTTAGATACGGTTTCTGAGAAACAATCAGGACTGGCCTTAAAAATGTGCAAACTAGACGCACAGAGGGCTTAAAATCAGGATAAGAATAGCTATCAAAGTGAAGACCCAAATCAGTCTCGGTCTTCGTTGCCAAGGGGCCCAAAAATTATATAAGAAGGCCCATAGATTATAATTGAAAGTCTCGTTGTCTAATCTCCTCAGTAAAACTACTTTCTCCTAGAACAATTCAACGTTAACAAAAAGAACCCTAAATATGTTTTTACACACTCCTAATAAAATTCTATCTAATAACATTTCAACTTATTACACACTTTACATTATTTATATATATAAATATAGTGGTGTGTCTCTTCTCTACATATTCTTATAAAAATATTTAGCAACCTTTTTTTTTGTTATTACAACCCGATTACAAATTTACTTAACAATGTTTTAGTTATCTAAGAGTATCTCCAATGGAATAACTAAAATTGAATAATAAAAATATTTTTTTATTATTCATTTAATAAATTGTTAAAGTTAACAATGTAGACACCCCCAATGCTATTTTCTTTTGATAACTAAATTTGCAAAGTCCATTATATTGATTGGCCACAAATTAATCAATTTAAAGTTTGTTTGAAAAAAAATGAGAGAAAGATTATCTAAATTTGAAAATATTCTCTTTTAACCAATAGAAAGATTTGGTTATTGGTTAAAAAGTTGCTAAAATTTGATTATGCCATTGGGGTAGTGTTATTGGCCAACATTTTTAAAATTGATTATAATTGTTATTTTGATTATACCATTGGAGATACTCTAATATTGATTTATTTAACAATGTTTTAGTTATCTAATATTAATTTATTTTTTTTATTTATGAAAATGATATATATATATATATATGGGTGATTTTCTGGTGCGCATTACTGTTGCGCACCAGTCCGTACGCATTGGGCGTTTTGGCCCGCTTCCCGATGGAATTTTTTGATGAAATTTTGTGGGGATGTTCTTCAATGTGTGTAGAACATCTCCACCAAATTTCATCAAAAAATTCAACCGGAAGTGGGTTAACTACATGATTGAAAAATATTGGACTTTATATATCTATTTCTGGACCAATATTTTTCAATCATGTAGTTAACCCACTTCCCGGTTGAATTTTTTGATGAAATTTGGTGGAGATGTTCTACACACATTGAAGAACATCCCCACAAAATTTCATCAAAAAATTCCATCGGGAAGCGGGCCAAAACGCCCAATGCGTACGGACTGGTGCGCAACAGTAATGCGCACCAGAAGGGGACTGATATATATATATATACATAAGCAATGACTATTAGGTCCAATATGATCTTTAGGTATATATTTTTTAATGTATTTATGGGGCACTTTATGTACATTTGTGATGAATTTTAGGGTGCTAGAATAATTGACCCTATATTAAAATGGGTTCATTTGAGATAAGGCATCAGGCCTTTGAATCTGTAGGACTGGCCCTTGGAGTGTTACTAACAAATATACCATATAACCTAAGACAAATATGACAAATACTGGAAAAGATACGTTGAGCCAAAATCTTCTTCAACACTTCGTACTTAGAAAAATAGTGAAGGGCTACATCATTACAAACTTTCATTCCAAGGAGCTGATCCTATAGCCTCAACATAATCATGTATCATCATATGTTTCACTATAAGTATTTATGGTTAAATTATCTTAATTGCTCATTTTCTTTCTTCTAAAACTATTGTTTCTTTCAAAGAACATTAATGAGTTGCATTTATCTCAATAGATGTGGCCGGGTGGTAGGGGACATTCTTCTCATTTGATGCCTAGGTTCAAGCCCTTTTGTAGGCGTTTAGTGGGATTAAACTTAGGCATTGCCAATGATCGAGCCAGGAGTTTTACCTGGATGGGACATTTTTATATGCATATAAATACATATAAATAAGTACATAAATACATTTTTTTTGTACTTAGTATGGCAATCAAACTAACATGTTGGCAGAGGTTAGGCTTTATTCCAAGTCCTGCAAAAATGTGTTCTTAGTTGTGCGCACGATGTGGATATTAAGGTTGATTCGCTGGCTTTGGTACATATTATATGTAAAAAAGGTGGGGATTCCTTGGAATGTTGTATATGACGTCAGCTGTATATGGAGATTGATGGAGCAGCTTGATTAGATGTTAAGTCATACCTTCAAAGAGAACAATCGATGTGCTAATTATTTGGCTAATTAGACTTGTAGTGGACAAAAGACTATAGCTTTTGATTGTTTAGATGAATTGCCTCATATATTGCATGGATAAGGCAAGAATTCCCAATTTGGGATGTAAAAGTTAATGTAATTCTAATATTGATTAATATATATATATATAAACACATTTTATGTGTACTAGTTTTTTGTGCTTTTTGGCCTTGTTTGATTCGGGTATTAAAAAGTGGGATGGGATTATTAATACCACTTTTTTTATAATACCTTGTTTGATTCGCACAAACGTACATGGATTACTAATACCGGTACTAACTTAATACCACTCTTTGTGCTATAATTTAATACCAGGGGGAGGTGGTATTGTTTATCTAGGATTAAGAAAAATGAACCATATATTTTCAAAAATGCCATTACTACTACTATATTATTATTTTTTAAAATTTTTTTTTTTTAGAAATTTTTTTTTTTTAAAAAAAATTGTTAGTCCAAAATATAAGTTCGTATACGAGTTACAGAACCAAACATGGTATTAACATTAGCATGAGATATCCCAGTATTAATACTACATGAATCAAACAAGGTATTGGTATTAAATTAATACCAGGATTAATAGTCCAGTACTATTAATGCTGGTATTATTAATCCCACTGGTCATAATACCTGAATCAAACGAAGCCTTTGTGTCTAAAACTATCATTTTATAATACTCGAACTTTTATGAAATTTATTGATTCCAATTGTAGGCAATGAAAATTCGACCAAGCCCACTAAAGATGGAATCAGGTTTGAATGGTTGATTTTGGTTACCGGATTGTAAAGTTGGCTAGGTAAACTTTAAAGTAAAGGAGATTGGATTTTGTTTGTGGGATAGGTTCTTCCGGTAACGCTTATGCTAATCCAATATCCGGTAGCGCTTATGCTAATCCGATAGTACGTCCTCTTTTTTTGTATGTTTCTCTAGTAGCTCAAAGGCTATATATAGTACAATTTACATGCTTTCTCTCTCTAAACAATTATCTCAAAGTTAATGCTAATGAATCGATTCCTTTATATTGAGCTATCCATTTTTATTTATACATATAGAATTAGGGTCATAATGCTCATTAGGGTAAGAATAAAAAGACTATTAAGGGTATAACTTGAACATCAATATAGCACTTTTCATGTGGGAGGAGTTCTTTATCTATAACTAACTTTGGACAGATGTACAAATGTCTCTTGATTGTTGGCTTTAGGCCCACGCCCATCTGCAAGTAAAGATGTACTGTTTTCATTAGCAGAGACGACTATATTGGTATCTTCTCCATTTTTAACTATCAAGCAACTCGGCGGAGCACTAATTGTGCCTGCAAGTAAAGATGTATTGTTTTCATTAGCAGAGACGACCATATCGGTATCTTCGCCATTTTTGACTATCAAGCACTACTCGGTGGAAGTCATTGTACTTAGTATTAGGGCTTTTTTTTTTCAAAAAAAAAAAAAAAAAAAAAAAAACCTCATACAATAGTGGCTCATTCGTATAACCTCTTTTTTTTTTTAACCCATACGGGCACGTTCATTTTAATTTTTTTTTACTATCATGCCCAAAATGTAATTAATGTATGTTAAATTTAGCCTAAATATTGCATCATTTTCTCGTTGGGCCAAGCCAGTGTAGTACAACATTACGAGAAAACAAGGCTATGGCCTAGACGAGTTCTTTATTTTGGCTACCACACCAATATAAGATGGACATTACATTAAATTAAAATGACATACGCAGGTACAATTAAAAATCTCAACTTTTTGGGTGTTCTATACAAGATCTAGGCACATTTTTTAGCATGTTAGCAATGTTAAAGTGTAGGTAACCCAAAATTTTATTATATATGACCTTTGCCAATTGTGTCGAAAATGAAATATAGTTCCATATAAATCTTGTTTATTTAAATCAAATTTTTAATTATATGTATTTGAATTAAATTAAAGTATAAATAATATACATTAAAAATGAAAATTGCTTTATGTAAATTTCTTCTCTTTTTATGTAATGTGCTATTTATATTCTATGAGTATATGTGTGTATATATAGAAATAAGTTATTAAAAGAAGAATTTACGATTTAGAACAATTATATCGTGTTGGGCCCATATAATTTGCTTATTCAGTGTAGTACTTTAATAAATGTCATATTACATTGATAGACTAATCCATTTCACACATTTGTAGGTTCGACAGAGCCTCGGCCTAGAGGACTTCAACCCAACGCAAGAAAGAGAAATCACACATTGGTTATTTAATCAACTATATTTTATTTTAATATTTTGTTTTAGTTAAATTATGTCATAAAATTTAAAATCAATTTAGCTTAGCATTTTTCTTTTCCTTTAAAAGACTAAACAGGACACACGCGATACATGTGCACGTCTTATTTTCATGAACATATAGATTTAATATAAAATGGGAAGTATAAAATATAAATTATTGTTAGTGTTAAAATAATAGAGAGAAAGAAAGAAGAGAATAAGAGAAATCTTCTTATTCAACTGATATATAATATGGGTAGAGGTTAGTTCTATTTATATTAAGAACTAACATCCTTACTTCTCTACAAAATTAATATGGGACAAGTTACACTATATATACTATAAGGTAATCTCATCATTCATACCACAATTCTAACAATTGTATCTTTAAATATTGCATATAGATATCTAATTCAATATTTCACAAGTGTTCAATGAGTTATTTTTATTTTAAAGTAAATCCATGGGTTAGTCCGGTCACTTTATTTTTAAGTAAAAAATAAATGCATAGACAAAATAGGAAATCTATCAATATTTGGCGTTATAACTATTTTTAGAGCATTCCATTTTATATTAATAGAAAATAATAATTAAGAACAATATATAATTAGTGATTTTAATAAAGGACAATCTTTTTGAGCCATCAGTTTAAAGGACAATTTTAGGAATGAACAGTGAAATTTAATATATATATATATATATATTTAACCACAGAAATTTTATATCAACACCTCACCCCGTTTTTAAATTGAATTAGAAGAAATTTTGAGAATATAACAATTTTAATAAAATGAATCCCATTTCCAGTAATTGAACCAAAGGCCAAGATATTAGAGAGGAGGAAAAGTCCATGTTTAAATACGTATTTAATTATTTATTTATTTTCAGAGCAAAGCCTTCACAGGTTAAAAAGTGCATTAAATTAAATTAGTAGAGACAAGAACATTCAACTAATCTAAAAATAAGGAGTTTTAGTTATTCAAGATGCAAACGTCGAAAATATGGCAAGCTAAATTATGAACAAACTTATTACAATATGTGTTTAAGTACGTTTTTGGTTATTTTTCCTAATTGTTATATACTATATGATGACCGGTCTACCCTTTTCCTAAACAAATAATTTTTCTTTTATTTTTCCATTTAAGATTAATGGAATCAACACACGTTCCACAATATTGTAGGAATTGAAAAATCTAAAGGGTCTGCAAATATATTTAGAGATAATATTAATTAATTTAATTTATTGGATTTAGACAAATAGAGATAAATATTTATCCTAGATAAGTGTACAATCCTGAATCCACATGATGTGTTAACATTTTAAAATATAAACTTATATTATTATATATTAGGGGTAGTTGAGTATTGGGTGGTAGGTGCTTTTTACTGTAGGTTATTATTGATACATTTCTAATTTTTACATTTTTTTTCCTGTATTTAGGAGTACTGATTCATCAAACATTGTTATATAATCTATATATACAATAATTAATATGATAAGTACTTGATATTCTTGTTAACTTGGTATAAATAATGGTGTGGTGTAACGTATTATAGTATGCATGCACACACTATACTGAATACTCTATATTACTTAAAAAATCAAAATAAATAATTTCAACTATGAAAAAAAAATCTCAAATTAAACTGTTGGTTTTTTTAACATCATGTAAACATAATTAAAATATTAAATTACCAACTGAAAACCTAAATATGTGCTAATTTAGAAAAATACATGCAATAACTTATGTTGGAAAGTACCTACCATACCACTACTCATAAGTAATATAGTATGAAATTTTAAAGTTATTATTATTACTAGTATATTAATATTAAAACAAAATTAATAGTAATATTAAATACTACAAACGCGATAATATATTGGATTTTTATGGGGGCTTCCCTTAGTTATAACAAAGAAGTCCCGCCAAAAAAATAACAAACTCGAAAAATAATCTCTCTATCATAAAAGGTAGGCTCATACAAGATACCGGGCACAAGCATTTCATCATCTAGAAAAATAATGTCTCTATCTTATCCAATAAATTTTGTTCCACATAGTTTTAGAAAAAGTGGGACTCAACAAAAATGTTCTAGGATGTTCAAAGAGCCCACTGTCCATGGATGGAAAAATGACTTGACCCGGCGGTTTTTAACCCGCCACAACTTGAATTGGGCCAATTTGAGGTGGGTTTTCTTTGAATCTAGTCGTTTTCAGATTTATGTAAAATAAATCTGTTTGATTGCCCCTTCCCGAATATAGTAATTTTTTTTTCTTTTAATACCTTTAGGATACCTTATAATATCACCGGCATGGCAGGGTCAATGTTAGTAAGGGAGAGTTTGGGTTCAAGTGCATAAACAAGCAGGGTGGGTTTTGATTTTCCAATGAAAAACCATCCTAAACTTATATTTAGGCAAGTTAAATTCGGGTTTAGCCAAATTCAACTCATTGTAATCCCTACCACATAAATTGGACTTGGTGAGTTGATTGGCCGGATTATAGCATAAATTAAGTAATGAGCCAGCTGCTATTATGACCCATAAATGGATCGAAGTGGATCCACAAAAATTGTAAAGGAAAAAAACATTTATTTAATAGAATTTGGGCCCAATGAGAAGGCCACCCATTGTTTAAAAATAAAAGAAAGCTAGCAGAACCCAAGACAATGGTATAGGAATTCCAGTTTATCAATTGCAATCCTTATAGACCAATTATTTTTTATTTATTTTTTTGCAATCCTTGTGTTAAGCAAAGGGAAGTTTACGAGACTAAGAATACCAATTTATTAATTGAAAACCCTTTGTCAAGCAAGATATTGATTTTTTTTATTTTTTTTTTTTTTCCCTATTCAACTAGATACGGAAGTATATATTAATACTTGTGCACGCACATTATATAATTTAAAATAAAAAAATAAAATAAATAATAATGTTGGTTCAATGGCTAAAGCTTTTGCTTTTCAACCCAAAGATTTTGAGTTCAAAAACTAGATGTTCTAGCACAACGATATGTCTGCACACTCTTACTATGCACGCGAATATCTAAGTTAAAATAAAAAATAAAATATAATGAATGAAGAGTTGGTTAGGCATCCTTCTTTATAACTACAAGCGTACACAGGTTCAAATTCTAATATTGTTTCTTTCATTTAAAAAGATATATGTAGGAGTAGAATAGGAAATTCACAAAACTGGTGTTATAACAACCCTAAAATGTATGAAGGACTGTTTGCTTTCTATACTAGTATAGATATAGATACGCCTTATTTTCACTAGAACACGTACCACACGATACATGTGCAATATTATACCTATTATCACTAGAGCACGTAACAGCAATACATGTGCAATATTATACCTATTAATTCTTGATATTATTACAATTTAGGCTTCTAATATAAAATATTTTTAAAAAAGATGTTATGGTGTTTGGTCAAATTGAAAATGTTTGTATCTACTTACCTAAGGTTACAAGTTTGGATTTCTCGATCAAGTCTGCATTTTATATTTTAAAACACAGACTATTTAATTAAGTTAGACAGTATAAACACCAAACCTTTCCAATGTTTAACATAGTATATATATATATTAAAAGACGCGTGATAAGAAAATGCCAAAACTATCTAATGACGAAAAATTCCTATTGGTACAAGAGAAATATATTTATATTCCAAAAGTTGATTAAATGGTAATGCTAAATGAAGACGTTTGAGGAGATAATTTATCCACTATTGCAAGTGAGACTCTCTCTATACATAAAGAGAGCCTCATGGACAATATGAATGATTATTTTATCATATCATATCCCATACACAATTTATTTGATTTTTTTTTTCAATTTGGATCTTTATCGTCTATAAACCTTATAAACAAATATTAAAAGAAAGCCTAAATTAAATCCCTTAAAGAAGAATTTTATTTTTCTGGCAAACAAAGGGCCATGGGGCCTCAAACAGTGGATAAAATACTTAATGTGGGCTAGGTGGTGCCATACCTTCATGTTAAAGAGACAAGAATTTGTGGTTGGGGTGTAATTCATAGTGAAATATCTTGAATATCAAATGCAAGATGGGGCATGGCAGAATTGCATGAATGCAGGTTTACCTTATTACTGAGTTGCTTTTTTGAATCGAGTAGCAATGCTTGTTTTTCATTTTTGTCGGATTAGTTGAATGACCATGCTGAATAAATTTTCTGACTTCATCACTGTTGTGGTCCATTGATGCAGCCGGACATCCGCCACTTTTTTTAGAAGTTTTAGTAGTCTACATAATAATAGCTAGTATCAGAAATTGTTAAGTATAATATTGCACATACATCGCATGTTACGTGTTTTAGTGATAATAATGCGTATCTATGCTGGTATAGAGAACGTCAAAATGCCTCTTTTTTTAAGGACTGTTATGCACCAAATTAATGTATCTCCAATTTTGTCCGCGCCATGATTGCTTTTATTAAAATGGAAGGAGGTAATTTGAACTTAGAACTTAAAATCTCAAATAAAGATTTCAATAAAAACCATAGAAAGTTACATGTAGTGACATCTTATATGTGTTTTGTATCTTATTCATTCTTTTAATTTTATATTTAGGGTGTGTTTGGAAAACCAAACTGAGCTTCCCCAGCGTCGGATTGTGTAGGCTAATTTTGTGATCCAATTCTAATTCCAATCAAGGGCGAAAAGAGGATATAACTTTGCAGGTGCAAAAATATTTGACAATAAATTGTTTTTGGAGCTATAAGTAATTTTCTTGGAAATTATTAAAAAATTGTATGCTATCATTAATTTCTATATATGCAGCGAAAAAGACCAAAAAAAACAGAAAAAAAAAACAAAGCAGCAAGTTAAAATTTTATGTGAGAAATCTATCATTTTAAAGCTACGTATAATGATACTTTACAAACATCTTGTTAAATATTTTCAATGCATCAAAAGCACTTTTTAAACTGTTAAAATTAAAATGCTTAATTTAAGTGCTAATAGCTATACATATACTCGTTAAGAATTTGTCCAATTTTTTTAACAACGTTCGTAGAAGGTCCAACCTTAATTGCGGCTTAGTGTTTGTCCTTACTGTTTCATTTTTTTAGTGTCCTTATTGTATCAAGTTTTAGTGTTTGGAGGAAAAGGGAGTGCTCTACAATTTGTATAGAGATGGAAAAAATATTAAATCCGCAACTTTTCGACCCAGTCTAATTTTAATGAGGCATGTTTACAGAACCCTCGACTGGATACAAATACACTTAAATTTAATTTGTTTGTGCGACAAAATCAAATCAAACCAAATCAAAATATGTACAATATTTTTGTTTTTAAACACCCTTGTAATAGCATAGAATTACAATGGATTGGGGCAAGCTCGAGCTCATGTGTATCTAATAAACAATGGAGGGGGTTGGGAGTTTTCAAAAGTAAACCAGTTTTAGGGATGAGTTGGATTTGAACTTTCGATAATTTTAGGCGGTTCGAATTCGGGTTCTGCCAAACCCAATTTGTTAAGATTCATCACTAGTTTCTCCATGAGGGAGAGTGATGTACACGAGCCGATGTCGGCGGGGACTGTTCTAGTGAGGTTTGCGTCGGAGATTACCAGCTTCTTGAGGTGCCGGAAAGCGGAGAAATTAACCGACAACTAAATCTAGAGGGGAATTGGCTGTATATTTATTTCGGTTACAAACCCATTTGGATTGCAAGTTATGTAGGTCCAATGACACGGACTGATCCTAAGTGGAGGAAGTGTTTAGCCATAAGAGGAGTCTTGAGGCTTCGCCAGAACATCACCGGTGGTACGTGAAGAGAGGGAAGAAGGTGAAGAAGAAAAAGTGTGTAGTGGTAATGAAGAATGAAAAGAGAAAATGGGAAGATAGTTGCCTCGAGGTGAGCACAAAAGACATGTTTGCCTCAATTTGCAAACCTTTCTTCTTGGGTTTGCACCATTTGGGTTGGGTTGTTTCTCAATCTTTGTGTGTCTCTCTCTCTCACACACACACACAGAGTGCACATACAAATGTGTCTTTCTCTCTTAAAAAAATTACACCAACCTCCCCCTCTATATATATACACGTTGTAGACACCCCGATCCCTGGCCCCCGCCAGAACCCTAACGACCTTCGAGAAGTACAGTTCTTGAAACCCAGGACTTACCCGAGCATCAGAAACTTCCCCGAAAAGACTTGTTGGCCAAACAAACCTATTTTTAAGTAGAATTATCGCCCGACATATGGGAATGTCGCGCGACAAACTCCCTTGTGTCGCATGACAAATCCCTTTAACAGCACACCATCCACTCTCTGACATATCAGTCTGTCAGAGACATCACTTCGGCCGTTTGTCGTGCGACATTGTATAAGATGTCGCGCGACACTTGCCCTTTCTGGGGAAATGTCACGCGACAATCCCTCCCCACTACTATAAATAGGCCAACACCCCCAAGGGTCGAGAACAGCAACTGGGGATTGAAGAATTATTGGCTTATATATGATTTTCTAGTATGCCGTCAAGTATTTTCTATTATCATCTTATTTCTGAAGAGTTATCTAATCTATTCCCGACACTCGACGTTTCCCGCTTCTGGAATCGAATTCTCGGAAATACCTGAAGAAGGAAAAGATCATTATCGCCAGAGATCTCTCTGCCGTATTATATTTTCTTACTTATTATTATTCTCGTCAGGAAGGTAAAGAAAGTCCCTTCTAGTATTTAAATTAGATATTTGTGTACTTGTTTTACTTCAGTTGTTCTGTCCACGTTTTATTTGAATAAACTTATTGCCAAGTTATAAATAGTCTATTGTTTTCAAAACAAAGGACCCTGATAAAACCATTTGCAAAATCAGAAGAGTAAGTACATTATCATCCAGATAAAATCCAATTTTAAGAAAAACCCGGACCGGTAAAACTTACTTAGGAATTAAAAACTCGGTATATCCTTTCTCTTCCATAGACTGTGATATGTCTGGTAGAACTCCCCTCAAGAGTTCTAATTCCATATTAAATTAATCCCGATATAAGATCGGAACTTTTCCAAAAGAAATTAAAACCTGAGAAAACCGTCTTTTATCTAAGGAAATAAAACGGGAAACTCTCTTTCTTTAATAAAAGGCTTTCGTCACTTGTATTTACCTCTTTTAAAAACAAAATATCGGATCTCAGAACATAAAGGTTTTTATCCCTTTTCCCGTTTTCTCAAAAATTAAGGTTTTTTTATTTGGAAAGTAGTAGACTGTCAGTAAAAGCATCCAAGTTTTTCAACATAAAATAAATATATAAGACCATTAGAGACCGAAAGGGCGGAACGGGTGCTTAACACCTTCCCAATCCGTAACATAGTTTCCGAACCCTATAGAATCCTGGTTTCGTAGACAAATGTGTAAAAAAAAAGGCTTATCTGTAGCATTTTCTCTTACACAAACTTTTTTGTCCGTTTTCTTGTAAAACGTATTGGCGGCTTTGAACGAACCCCTCTTACATCTAGAAATAGGATAGAGGGACACTCGATATGAATTATCAACACCAAAAAGAAGCAAATGGAACGACGAAATCCTTTCCGACGTTTCAGACGCCCAAGAACGGGAGCGAGACCCGGGGGTCACATTTGCGGATTCTCACAGTGTCGACTCTGCTGGGGACACTAAAAAACTAAACTCTTATATGTAGACTTTTATTTATTTGTTGAATATTTGCTTTTACTACTTTCCCTAGTCCCTTTTTATGTTAATTGATTGAGAAGAAACCTTTTTTTACAAAACGAACGTTTTACAAAAATACGTAATAAAGATAATGATATTTGCAAACCCAACCTTTAGAACTTTGCACGCACTTTCACAAATCATGCATTGGTTCTACGAGTGTGAATTTACCCCAAACCCTCGGAAGTATTATAAGTGAGTAGGGAGTTGGCTTGCTTGGGCCAACATAAACCGAAAGCATTTACTTCAACTCTCCTTGGCCAAGTACGGACCCGAGGTATATCGAGTAACGAGAACACTCACGTACTCATGAAGTATATCAAAAAACTCTTGAACGTACCCGCCCCTGGGGTATATCACAAGGTCTTGCTAAATAATAGGGAGCTTGAAACCTTAACCGTTCGTACACTTGCGCTGCATATAAGATCGAGTCAGCTAAAACACTTGTCAGACAGCCGTAGGGGATGTACCACCTTACGGCTTACTTTACACCACCTTTTTAAAACCCGAGTCTTTTCTCGGCGATTTTATTTTAGTGGTTCTTTTGGCAAAAATCTAATCGCATCATAGTCTTCCTTCATCTTCGCCACGTGGTTTCATCTACAGCCATAAAACAACGACAGTCTGAAAGGTTGGGCCGATCGAGATCATACCAGAAGATTAGTGAGACCAAGTACATTCGCAATGGCCGACGGACGCGAAAATCAAGAAACATATCAGAGCCTAGCCGAGGCGTTAGCAGTTCAGCCAACCTTAGTCGAGATGCATCGTTTACTAATGACCGTCAGCAAGAATTTAGCAAGCCTCACGACCGAGCAACAGGGTACCCGAATTCGAGTAGAAGAGTTGTCAGTCGAACGAACCGCACCACCGGGGTTTGAACGACTACCACCGAATTGGGATCCGAATCAATGACAGTCATCACAAGTACTTCCCCCAGTCCAAGAAACTAACCCACCACAAACAGGTCCCATCACAGCCGGTCCCGTTCAAACCGATCCTAACAATCAGAATCAATGGGCCCCAGATTCAGGCCCTACTTATCAACAACAAGTGCCACCCATAATCTGGCCGCAACCCCAACAAGGTTTTGATCCTCAGTACCAACCATGGCCACAAGTTCCCAGAAGGCCTATTCCACCCCTGACCCTGTGAGAATCCGCAAATGCGGCCCCCCGGGTCTCGTCCCCGTTGGTGGTGGGGGTCATGGGACGTCGGAACTGATTCCGTCGTTCCATTTGCTGGAGCGTTTTCGTTGATTCATATCAAGTGTCCCTACGTTCTATTTCTAGATGCAAGGGGGGTTCATTCAGAGTCGCCAGTACGTTTTACGAGAAAACGGACAAAAAAGGTCGTGTAAGAGGAAAGGCTATAGACAAGCCTTTCTTTACACGTTTGTCTGCGAAACCGGGATTCTTATAGGGTTCGGAAACTATATTACGGTTTGGGAAGGTGTTAAGCACCCATTCCGCCCTTTCGGTCTCTAGTGGTCTTATATGTTTATTCTATGTTGAAAAACTTGGATGCTTTTACCGACAGTCTACTACTTTCTAAATGAAAGAAAACCCTAATTTGGGAAAACGGGGAAAGGAATGAAAACCTTTGTGTTCCGAGATCCGATGTTTTTATATTTAAAAGATGTAAATGACAAATGACAAAAACCTTTTATTTTTGAAAGAGTATTCCGTATTATTTCCTCAGATAATGACGGTTTTCTCGAGTTTGTGATTATTCTGAAAAAGGTTCGGATCTTTATGTCGGGACTAATTCAATATGGAATTTGAACTCTTTGAGGAGAGTTTATCAGACACGTCGCAGTCTATGAAAAAGACAGGATATGTGGATTTTAATTCCTAGATAAGTCTTTATCGGTCCGGGGTTTTGAAAACAGGGTTTATCCGGACGATAATATACTTACTCTTCTGGTTTTGAAAGTAGTTTTATCAGGGTCTTTTGTTTTGAAAACGGTAGACTATTGGTAACTTGACAATAAGTTTATTCGAATAAAACGTGGACAGAATAACAGAAGTAAAACAAGTACACAGATATCTAATCTTAAATACTAGAAGGGACTTTCTTTACCTTCCCGACGAGAATAATAATAAGAAAGAAAATATAATACGGCAGAGGGATCTCCGGCGATAATAATCTTCTCTTTCTTCAGATATTTCCGAGAAATCGATTCCGGAGACGGGACACGTCGAGTGTCGAGAATAGATTCGATAATTCTTCAGAAATAAGATAATAGTAGAAAAGTGCTTGATAAAAATCAAATCTAAAGCTCTAAATTCTCAGATTCCAATTGCTGCCCCCTGAACCCTTGGGGGTGTTGGCCTATTTATACTGCTCGGGAGAGATTGTCGCGCGACATTTCCTTAAAAAAAGAGAATGTCGCGCGACATTGTGATATGTCGCGCGACATACGGGAATGTCGCGCGACAAACGGCTGAAGTGATGGTTCTGACAGATTGATGTGTCAGAAAGTGGTTGGTCTGGTGCAGGGGGGAATGTCGTGCGACATAGTGGAATTGTCGCGCGACATATCAGGGATTGTCGCGCGACAATGTGATATGTCGTGCGACAATCTCTCTAAAGAACAAGTTTGTCGGGCGACAAACCCTCCTAGTGTAGTACCGGGTCCTCGGGTGGGTCCCGGACCCAAAATAGTAGTTCTCGGAGGTCGTTAGGGTTCTTGCGGGGGTCACGGATCGGGGTGTCTACAGACCCTCTCGACTCAAGCTCCTTGCTTGCAAGGAATTGAGGCGACTGGAAGAGACCTTGATCCATGGCTCCCGCAGGAACTCTAAGAAAGTGTATGCGTATAGAAGTACTTGTGAGTGCCTCCGGAGAGGGCTTGGCGATTGGTTTGCCTCCGCAGAGGGCTTGTGTTACCTCATTGCCCCTTTCGAGGACTTTCATTTGTTCCACTTTGCGCCTCAGATGGGAGGACTACCGTATGCCTCTCTGGGAGGGCTTCGCCTCAGGTGGGAGGACTACCGTTCGTGCCTCTCTGGGAGGGCTTCGCCTCAGGTGGGAGGACTACCGTTGCTACACCGTGCCTCTCTGGGAGGGCTTTTTAGATCTTCTCGCCTCATGTGGGAGGACTACCATTGTGCCTCTCTGGGAGGGCTTCGCCTCAGGTGGGAGGACTACCGTTCGTGCCTCTCTGGGAGGGCTTCGCCTCAGGTGGGAGGACTACCGTTCGTGCCTCTCTGGGAGGGCTTCGCCTCAGGTGGGAGGACTACCGTTCGTGCCTCTCTGGGAGGGCTTCGCCTTCAGGTGGGAGGACTACCATTGTGCCTCTCTGGGAGGGCTTCGCCTCAGGTGGGAGGACTACCGTGGTGCCTCTTTGGGAGGGCTTCGCCTCAGGTGGGAGGACTACCGTTGTGCCTCTCTGGGAGGGCTTCGCCTCAGGTGGGAGGACTACCGTTGTGCCTCTCTGGGAGGGCTTCGCCTCAGGTGGGAGGACTACCGTTGTGCCTCTCTGGGAGGGCTTCTAGATCTGAAAGAAGAAGGAAAAAATGCCTCTGGGAGGACTTTCATGAGTAACTTTTGCCTCTGGAGAGGGCTTGTGATTTTGTGTATTGCCTCCGGAGAGGGCTTGTGTTGGTGAATTGCCCCTCTTAAACTGCTAGAGTGAAAGAGAGTAGATTTTGCGAAGGTAAAAAGAACTTCTCAGGGTCTATTCGGGATGTCCGTTTCCCTGTATCTTTCTGAACTTTACTCTCATGTTTTCCTCGAGTGAAGATGTTTCACTCAGAAGGCAGTTTTCGGATTTCTTTGCTCTCCGCAGAGTGATGGTCCGAGGTTTTCCAAATCATCTTTTCTGTATCGTGCTGAAAAGAAAATTTGTTTGAAAGTTCAATCTCTGATCTTTATTCTTTTCTTAGTTTTCTCTTTTGGTGGGCCCACATCGTTTTCTGTTTTTTCGATGCCCTTATTTCTCCCTCTTTTGGGAAAGACTTTTCCTGGCCCTCTCTGTTTTTGACCAGGAGTCTTTTCATCCCTTTGTCGTGATCAGGAGCCTTACTCACCCTAAAACGAAGCCCTGAGCCGTTTTTTGGCCTAGCTATCACTTTCGGTGTGGCTCTCCCTGTCACTCTGCATTTCTGTTTCTCTCGCTCGCTTTGGGCGTTCATACGGGTTATTTCTCTTTTCTACTCTTTCAATTTTTTATATTCCCGTCTTATATCGCTATTCTGCTTTTTATTTGACGGTCTCGGTCCTTCTGTAAGATCAGAGACTACTTTTAATCGCGGCATTCTGTTTTCGCATTTTTTCGGAGAGATGATTTGGAAATTTTCTCTTTGAACTTTTTATCATGGGTGTGCGGTTTTTAGCAATTTTCCGAAAACTGCTTCTCCGAAGTGCCTCTGCAGAAGATAAAATGAGACAAAGGTCAAAAAAATCAGGGAGGAGGGGGGATTGTCGCGCGACACTTCGGTGTCTGGCTCTTTGTCGCGCGACAATGTGGCCATTTGTCGCGCGACAAACTGACCCATTATATAAACCCCTTGCTGAGCTCATTCCACCTCATTCTCTCCTTTCTCTTTCTCTCTCTAGCTCTCTTTTTCTCTCTTTTCTTCTCTCCCAAGCGCGGAAGCTCTGCCGTGTTTTTGATTTTTCCGATTTTTTCACACATATTCTACCTATATCGATGGACCCTGCTCATCTCGACCGTTTGGAGGGTGACCAGGAGGAGGTCACCTTCACTGACGCTCAGGGCGTTCTTCGCTGCAGCCCTCATCACGACGACTGGGCGGACTTGGACTGGTATGATGAGGATGGGATAGACCGCGGTCGGGCGGTGGTCTATCGGGATGCTATCCGAGCTGCTCCGGTCCCGGACGTCCCGTGGCTTTTGATGGAGCCCGTTTCTCACGAGATTCGTCGTCGATCTCTGGTATGTCTTCTTTCGTGCATTTATTTGTTCTGCTTCTTGTCGTTTCCTGTATTCGTTTTAGATAATGTTAGTATGCATGTCTGACTAGGAATAACGCCCGATTTTTAGCGAACACATACTTTTACCTCTGATACCTCTTAGTTTAGAAAATTACATAATGTACCCCCATAACTCTATAACTCTCATAATTACACCAAAGTACCCTCAGGCTTTGAAAATTACATAATTTACCCTTATAACCCCCGTAACTCTCATAATTACACCAAAGTACCCTCAGGTTTTGGAAATTACATATTTTACCCTTATAACCCTATGACTCTCATAATTACACCAAAGTACCCTCAGGTTTTTGGAAATTACATAATTTACCCTTATAACCCTATAACTCTCATAATTACACCAAAGTACCCTCAGGTTTTGGAAATTACATAATTTACCCTTATAACCCCTATAACTCTCATAATTGCACCAAAGTACCCTCAGGTTTTGGAAATTACATAATTTACCCTTATAACCCTATAACTCTCATAATTGCACCAAAGTACCCTCAGGTTTTTGGAAATTACATAATTTACCCTTATAACCCCTATAACTCTCATAATTACACCAAAGTACCCTCAGGTTTTGGAAATTACATAATTTACCCTTATAACCCCTATAACTCTCATAATTGCACCAAAGTACCCTCAGGTTTTGGAAATTACATAATTTACCCTTATAACCCTATAACTCTCATAATTGCACCAAAGTACCCTCAGGTTTTGGAAATTACATAATTTACCCTTATAACCCTATAACCCTCATAATTACACCAAAGTACCCTCAGTTTTTAGAAAATTACATAATTTACCCCTATAGCTTTATAACTCTCATAATTATACCGAAGTACCCTCATAACCCCATACTCGTTCCTTTGTCTGCAGTGGGTTGGCCGCGGTTGGGGTTCCCCCAACACTATATCTTCGGAGTGGCGACGGGCACCGGCCCCTGTCCAGGAGTTGATTCTCGCGACTCCTTTTGGCTCCCTCTTCGACGCCCTCCCGGAGCGGGTTTCTAGGGCAACAGTTTTGGTGTCGGCATTGGCTTGCCACTGGTGGGACACCACCCATACCTTTCACTGGAGCTGGGGGGAGATGACGATGACCCCCCTCGATTTGTTTGCTTTGACCGGGATCCCTTCAGGGGGGGTCCCCATTCAGATCGACGTCCCCTTGCGTCTGACAGCCGAGGGCATCGTTAGTTCATTAGGATGGTTTCCGGAGCGACGGAGTTCCGGTGACACGATTCCTCGGGGCGTCTTGGTTACGCGGTTAGCCACAGAGAGGGCTCGACTAGCTGCTTCAGGGGTTCCTATGACCCGTCAGGAGGCGCGCCAGTATGCCCGCGTCTTTCTTCTATTGACACTCCATGATCTATTCGAGGCTCGTGGTGGGGACACGGCTCATCTTTGGTGGTTGCCCTATCTTCGGGACTTCAGCCTCCTGTTTGACTACGACTGGGGAGGCTTTATTCTTGCAGTCCTTTACGATGCCATGGACCAGGTCTCTCGTCATTTAGCCCTGAACCTCAAGGGCTTTTCTTTGCTGTGGGAGGTACATTTTTTAGTCTTTCTGTCTTTGCTTCAGTTCTTTGCTCATTACTTGTTGATCATTGCTGATTTCTTCTATCTTTCCTTTTCAGAGCTGGTTTGTAGCTTATACCCGTCTGGGTCGCGCCCAGGTGGATCTCCTCGTTGAGAACGAGGACCAGTTTCCCTTTTCTCCGCCGATTCATCGCGGGGAACTATAGGGCTCCCTATGTATACCGGACTCGGGAGACCGGAGCTGCTGCTGTTCATGATCTGCGGGAGGAGCAGGTAAAATATTTTTAGTCTTCTTGCTTTTCAATAGTCAGATAGAGTAGAATATATAAAATACTGAAATAAAATCTTATTCTCTTTTCAGATTGAGTGGGCCCCTTGGGGTGATCTGGGTCATCATTATGGGTATGGCCGTGCTCTGACCGCCTCGAGGACCAGGCGGCTTATCCGGGATGAGTACGGCCTTCTCTTCTACTTGGGCGAGAGGGTCATCCGTTAGCATACGCCGTCCCAGTGGCCTCGTGTCCCTTTGTTCCCTCCTGTTCTGATGAGGCGGACGGGTGAGATTGATCAGGTGATGGTGCAGGCTTTAGTCGACGGACTCGGTTTCCAGACGTTCGTCGAGGAGGGAGACTACGCTGTTTTTGCTGCCCGTTACCTGATGAGGGAGCCGAATGGGACTCGGGGACGGGTCTTCTATGAGAGATACCAGACTTTGGGAGGTGATCCCCATTACATACGGGGACAGACTCATTTAGCTAGGGCGGTCCCGGGTCATTTGCCACCTGTCCCTGATCAGAGGGACAACATTCCGGATTCTGAGGATGAGGATCCTGAGGGAGAGAGGGATGTTCCCGCTGCGGCTGAGGGCGGTGATCGGCCAGAGGGAGAGGGAGGCGATGCGACAGCGGTTCCGGAGCCGCCACCTCAGGCGACACCTGCGGGGGAGCAGCGCGCTGAGGGCTTCGAGTTTCCCACCGGCCCTTCCGTGTCTCCGGGGGGCCTTTTTGCTGCTGCTGAGGCTGCTGAGGGGAGAGCGGGATTTTCTGAGAGGTCCTGGGAGCCCGCGGACCTTGGGGCAGATTTTGATCAGTTTGGGCGGACTCCTCCCGCGGCGGCGACTACTCCTTCTAGTGGAGTACCTCCTTTGGGGGCGACGGCCATGGTGGATCCTCCGGGGGTCCGAACATATGCTACGTTGACCCCTCTACCGACGACTGTCATGGGGCCTCCCGCCCGATCTCCGGGCTTTGGCGGCTCATCCTCTCGTCCACCCTTGTTCCCCATTCGTGAGGAGGGAGGGTCTTCTTCTGCAGCTACTCGTGCAGGGTCATCTATTTCGTGGGTAGACCTACCTCCACTCCCCAGAGATATTTCTTATGTCGGCGCGGGCCTATGTCGATATTCTGTCCCGGAGTATCCTCTTCCCGAGGATACTTTTGATTTCTTGGGTGGTCGCTCTGATGATGAGGTATCTTCTTCAACTTCTCCTGATACTTTCATGTTTATATCTATTTATTTTGACTGTGCTGATTCTCCTCTTTTTGTATGTCTTTTTTACAGAGAGTGGGTGTACGGGTGGCAGATCTTCGGGCTTGGTATGCCCAGTATTTCTACAGCTGGAACCTGCTCCAAGTACGTCGGTCGAGACCCTCCAGCCTACATGCGCGACTATCAGAGGGCTATCGACGTCTCCTTACAGCCGGACGACCCCCTGACCTCTTCCATGCTCGGTCGGAGTCTAGGCGGAGTAGTAGTCGGACTTCTAGGCGATCCCGATCTTCGGTGATCCGTCCTACGGCACGGTCCAGTCCACGGGGCCTTCTCAGGCGGCAGTTCCTTCTGTTCCCAGCGTCCCAGTTGTTGATCTTACCCCCGAGGAGGGCTCGGGAGATAGTGGGAGCGTGTCAAAACGCGCCCGAGTAGATTAGTTTTCCCTTTTCTGCATTTAGTGTTAGTTGGACAGATATGTATTTATTTTAGACGGATATTTAAAAACTGTTCTTTTATTGGTTTTATAAAATATCTTTATCTGTGTTTGATTATACTTTTATTCTCTGTCTGTGCAAGATATATACATATATATATAAGAGTCGGTAATTTAAAAGTCGTACCTTCTAGTGTAGTGATACTTATGTTTCCTGCAAAAAAGAACAAAGTGAGAACAGAAAAGCATCCAGAAGTGATTCTTTTGGCAAAGATGACCATTATGTATAAGAAAAAAGTAGGGTGCCCCCCAGATGGGTTTGTCGCGCGACAATCCCTCCTGGTCATGGGTTTGTCGCGCGACACTTCCCCCTGAAAATGGGTTTGTCGCGCGACAAACAGGTACAGGACCCTCTTTTTTGCTATAAATACACCCATCTTCCTTCCTTCATCCCCACACCTCTCCAAAATGTCTTCCTACCGTACCAACTCTGATTTTTCTTATGTTAAAGCTCGAGATGCTCTGATATCTTCTGAAAATGGTTTGAACTTTGGTGCATTCAGTCCTTTGGCGGGCTGGTGCCATCGTCCTGTAGATTTCTCCTTTCTGTTAGGTGCTTTGTATTTCTGGAGTCCTGCGGACCATCTCTTCCGTTTTGGACTAGATGAGCTCTGCCCAACCTATGAGGAGTTCTCCTGGCTGTTACGTTCTGACGTTCGTCTCCCGATGGCAGTTCCTATAGAAGGAATCGGTCCCCGCGACATGCTAATTGCTCTGTTAGCCATTCCCCAAGCGGCCTGCGATGGTTTTCATTGTCGACGGGCTCCTTGACCTCCACAAAATGGTGAGGTTCTTTCATCGTTATGAAGATAGGGCCTCTTACGGCGTGGGGCGTACTGCAGCGGCCCTGATTTGCCTGGTTTCTGATATGCTGCTGGTGACGGGTTCTTCCCGTGTTGATCCGACTATCTTGAGTCTGATTTACCAGGCTAGAAATGGGGAGTCTATAGTGCCGATCATTCTTGCAGAGACCCTGAATGGTCTTGATGATGTTCAACGGGGGCCTCGCCCTTCTTTCGGGGGAGCCCGCGTCTGCTATACATGTGGCTGCTAGAGCGCTTTCGATCGGTGGGTTTCAGCGGAGTTCGGCTCGACAATCCGACTCATTTCTTCCATCGGCCTCTCTTTGGTGCTTTGACCATGTCTTCCTCTGATTGGACGGTGTGGTTTTCGGAGAACTTTCGGGCTATCCGGTGGAACATTCCTTGGTGGAAGCTGAGGAAGATGGTACTTAGTACTGGGGGTCAGAACTACGTTCGGCTCCGCGGGCTCTGGTTTACTTCCTTTTATCTCCCTGGGCGTCTTCTTCGACAGTTTAACATTCCTCAGGAGGTTCCCCTTGGTCTGAACAACTTCTCTTCTGAGTCTAAATTTGTGACCCCACATGTTTCTTTATCGGTAGAGAGGATGTGGCGTGCTCGACTGACTCGTCAGTTTAACTATGCTCGTTTCGGTATTTCCAGGCCTCTCCGGGCTGACATTATCCGCTCTTGCTGGCAATCTCTAGAAGGAGAGCTGATTGATGACCCCTTTCAAATGGAGTGGTTCCGATTCATGGATTCTGAGCCTACAGAGGATGGCATTGTCTTTGCGTACCAGATTTTGGATGAGGCTCGAATTGATTTGGCCGCTGAGGACCCAGTGTGGCCAACCCCTAGGGATTAGTTTCTTCTTTGTATGCTGTACTTCCTTTGTAACTCTTGGTGTTCTGAACCACCTCTTTAATAATATATGAAGGGACTTTTTATGAGAAATAAATTTCTTTACAAAGCTTTAAACCGGGCCTGAAGTCACTTCTCAGGTTGCCTACGTTCCCCCCTTTTTGATTTTTCCAGAAAATACGATATTCGAGTTGGGGCTCAGGTTTACGTAGTTCTTATACACGTCGTGCTTATTGATAATACTTTTTCAGTCGGTCCATGTTGACTGGTGAATGTAGTAACTGCCCGTCTAGGTCAGTGAGTATAGCGGCGCCCCCTGTATAGATTTCTTTGACGATATACGGCCCTGTCCACTTCTGCCCGAACTTTCCCCTCGGATCTCTGGCTGGCTCTCGAATTTATTTCAACACGATGTCATTTTCAGTGATACCCCGAGTCCTCACTCTCTGGTTAAATGCTCGAGCGATTCTCTTCTGATATCCTTGATGGTGGTATGCGGCTTTCAATCTTTTCTCATCTAGTAAGGCTAGCTCGTTATAACGTGCCTGGACCCACTCCAGTTCATTGACCTGATTCTCTAGCATTACTCTGAGGGAAGGGACCTCTAACTCGACAGGGAGGACTGCTTCCATCCCGTATGTAAGCGAGAACGGGGTTGCCCCGGTAGAGACCCTTTCGGTGGTGCGGTATCCCCACAATGCATATGGTAATTTCTCCGGCCAGTCCCGGCAGGTGTCGGTCATCTTGCTTAGGATATTCTTCAAATTCTTGTTGGCGGCTTCAACTGCCCCATTGGTTTGTGGTCTATATGGCGAAGATTTGTGTCGGGTGATACCGTATTCCTCCATGACTGTATTAGCTTCTCCTTCGAAGTGGGTGCCGTTATCTGAGATGATCTCGTGTGGGACCCCATATCGGCAGACAATATTCCTTTTGATGAATCGGGCAACTTTCCTGGCATCCAGGGTTTGGTAAGATTCGGCTTCCACCCATTTGGTGAAGTAGTCGATGGCTACTAGTATGAATTCATGGCCGTTGCTGGCTTTGGGTGAGACTTTCCCAATGACGTCAATTCCCCAGGCTGAAAAAGGCCAGGGAGCAGTCATGTTGTACAACTCTTTTGGAGGAAGCTTCTGGGACTTAGCATAAATTTGGCATTTGTGACAACGGCGTACATGATCAGCGCAGTCAGTTTGTAGGGTAGACCAGAAATACCCTTGCCTGATGATCTTGCGGGCAAGCGTATGCCCGCTCATATGAGGTCCGTAATCGCCCCCATGTATCTGATCCATCATTCTAACTGATTCTTCTTCGGTGAGACATTGAAGATGAGTCCCGTCGTAGTTCCTCTTATATAATCTTCCGGCACAGAGTATGAATCCTGATGCTAGTCTCCTGAGTGTGACCCGTGTTTTCTTGTCTGCTTTCTCGGGATACTGATGGTTCTTCAGCAGGTTCCAGATATCATAAAACCAAACGGTTGAGTCACCGTCTTTTTCAATTTCCACCTCAAGGGTCATGCAGTGCGCGGGTCCTGATTTCTTTTGTACCGTGAGGGTTATTTCTTCCATCCCCTCCGGAATATCGATCATAGATGCCAGGGTTGCCAATGCGTCAGCAAAACTGTTCTGGGACCTGGGGATATAGTAAAACTCCACACGCTCGAACCTTCCTGCGACTTCTTCTAGTCGGGCGAGGTAAGGGACCAATTTCTCATCTCTGATCTTCCATTCCTTCAGAACTTGATGGACCACTAGTGCTAAATCTCCGTATACCTGTATCCTCCTTATACCCCTTTGAAAAGCGATCTCTAACCCGAGTATGCAGGCTTCATATTCGGCCATATTGTTGGTGCAGAAGAAGTCCAGTCGATATGATACCGGGGAGTGAGTTTGGTCTGGAGAGACTAACAGGATGCCTATCCCGTTTCCGTTCCGATTGGCGGCCCCGTCAAAGTACAACCTCCAGTCTTCATTGATCTCGACGTTCATGATGGTTTCGTCCGGGAATTCGGCTTCTTCTATCATGTCTCCCAATATCGGATTGTGGGCCAGGTAATCAGCTATGATCTTGCCTTTGACTGCCTTCTGGGTCATGTAGGTGATGTCGAATTCGGAGAGTAGAAATAACCATTTTGCCATTCGATTCGAGAGAGCCGGTTTCTCGAAGAGGTATTTCAACGGATCAATCCGTGATGCCAGGATGACTGGAAAAACTAGCATGTAGTGCCGTAGTTTCTGTGTTACCCAGACGAGAGCGGTACACGATTTTTCCAATGGTGTGTAGTTTATCTCAAATGGGGATAGCTTTTTGCTGAGGAAATAGATGGCCTGCTCCTTCCGGTATCGGTGAGGTGTTGGGCTAGCATTGCTCCCGCGGCTGAATCAGTGACGGTTAGGTATAGAATTAGTGGTAGTCCGGTCTGAGGCGGGGCTAACACTGGGGGCTTGGAGAGGTAATCTTTGATTTTGTCAAAAGCCTCCTGGCATTGATCGTTCCATTCTCCTGTTGAAGACTTCCTCAGGAGTTTGAAGATGGGTTCGCACTTTTGAGTGAGCTGAGAGATAAACCTACTGATGTACTGCAGATTACCCAAAAAACCCCGAATTTCTCTCTCGGTACGAGGCTCGGGCATGTCTTGGATAGCTTGAACTTTAGCGGGGTCCACCTCGATTCCTTTCTTACTGACGACATATCCCAGGAGTTTTCCTTTGGTTACCCCGAACACACATTTCTGCGGATTGAGTCTCATCTGATACTGGCGGAGCCGATCAAAGAAGGCTCGCAAGGCTGGTACGTGGCCTTCCCTCTCTTTTGACTTGATTATCATGTCGTCTACATACACCTCTACTTCTTTGTGAATCATGTCGTGAAAGATAGCCGTAGCTGCCCTCTGATATGTTGCCCCGGCGTTCTTCAGCCCAAACGGCATAACGGTGTAGCAGTATGTTCCCCACGGTGTGATAAATGCTGTTTTCTCCTGGTGATCCGGTGCATCTTGATCTGGTTATATCCGGCAAAACCATCCACAAATGACTTCAGGGCGTGGTTGGCAGTATTATCTACTATCAAATCGATGTTGGGCAATGGAAAATCGTCCTTTGGACAAGCTTTATTGAGATCCCGGTAATCCACACACATGCGGACTTTCCCATTAGCCTTTGGAACAGGCACGATGTTGGCTAACCACGAGGGGTACTCGATCACCCGTAAGAATCCCACACTCAGTTGTTTCATTACTTCTTCTTTCACTTTCAAGGACCATTCTGGCGTAAGTTTCCTCAGCTTCTGTTTGACGGGCCTAAGTTCTGGATTGGTGTGTATTTCGTGCATGACTATCTGACTGTTCAAACCCGGCATATCTGCATAAGACCAGGCGAAGACATCCACATACTCTTTCAGAGTTTGTGTGAATTCTTCTCTCTCTGTCCCACTTAGGCTTGCCCCAATGCGGACCTCTTTTCTTTCCTCCTCTGTTCCGAGGTTAATCACAAGAGTGTCTCCTTCCTCGCTTTGTATACGTTGCTCCTCCCGTTCAGGGTGTTCGTTCATTCTTTCCAATTCCATATAAGCAATTACAGAATTAAAAATAACAGGATAACGCAAATAGACTCTTCTTTATTGATACTAGTATTTACAGGTACAAGTTTAAAAGTTCATTTAGGAGTGACTCCTTCCTATCCTTACCCTCACTCTTATCTCTCACCCTTACAATTTCGCTCTTTTCCCTTCCCCTTGGTAGTCTGGATCAGCGTATATCAAGTGTACAGGGTCGTCTCCTGGCTCATCATCTCCCAGAGCCATGATGTCGAAGAGATCTCCGATCATTTCTTCCTCTTCGCCTTTCATGTCTTCACTTTCTTCCTTCGGCCCGATTGTCAACTTGGTAGCGAAGCTGTGTACGGTGTTTTCTTTGATATATAGGTCCTCTTCATAGAAGATTTCCCACCCAGGAAGGTTCTCTCCGTCGCTGTTTCTCCAAGGCTCCTGGAAGCCGCAAAAGGGGAAGTCCTCTCCTTCTTTGACAAAGAACCCGTTCAGAGAGCTGAAACTCGGATACTGATGCCCTCGACCCCTTTTTTGTTGATCGTCCTCTTCAGTGTGTTGGTACCCCAAACCTTCCCTCTCGTACCTTGCTACTGGTTCCAATGCTTGAAGTAGTCCTGGTTGTCCCATTCCCAGACCGGCTCCAGGCAAGTATTTCATCATTCTCAACATATTTGTAATCTTGGTGCTGAGACCGGGGATATTGTCAGGGGGAAGATACCTGATTGTCTGGGTGCTAAGAGTTTGCACTTGAGGCTCGTAAGAAAAGCCTCCTAACTGTATGCTCTGGCTCCCGATTCCCAAAACTGGTAACTCCATATCCGCCAAGGTCCTTTCAGGATCTCCTTGGATGGTAATTATGTTCCCTTCAAACGGTATCTTGATCTTTTGGTGCAAGGAGGAGGGGAGTGCTCCTATGTCGTGTAGCCATGCTCTTCCCAACAGTAGGTTAAAACTGGAAGGAATGTCTATGATTTGAAAGTCGGCCGGGAAGCTTCCGGGACCAACCATGAGATCAAGTTTCAGAGACCCCAGAACGGCCCTCCTGGTATTATCATAGGCCCTGACGGTTACAGCGGATGGTGAGAGCTCTGAATCTGAGATACCCAAGCATCTGGCAGTCTTTAGGGGGCAGACATTTATGGTCGACCCATTGTCGATGAGAACTTGTGGCAAGATCTTTCCTCGGGTTCGGACGGTGATATGGAGAGCCAGGCTGTGTTTTCTCCCCAACGGAGACAAGTCTTCATCTGAAAATGACAGACTTCTTTGGACTGTGAGTGACCCGATCATGTTTGGCAGTTGTTCGGGCGTGGAGTCCGGCGATATGACAGCCTCATCCAGGAGTTTAATGAAAGCGGTCCTGTGAGGTTTGGAGGCAACCAAGAGGCCCCAAATGGTGATGTGTGCCTGGGTTTTCTTCAACTGTTCCAGTACTCGGTCTTCTCCTACTTCTTTTGGAGGCGGTGATTTTTTGGCATCCATCGGTGGTGGCTGGTATACCTTTCCTGAGCGGGTAATCTGTTGTATCCAAAGGGATGTTGGGTCTGATCCCTCTGAAGTTTCTGACGACTCTGGCTCTGCCGACCAACTAAAAGTCCCGGGGGAGGTTTCTGTCATACAGATTGTCTCCTTATGAGGGGGCGGGGTTTCCATGGTTGTTTTTTTCTTGTCCTGGGTCCATCCTATCCCAGCTTTCCCAGGATTGGTTTTGATGGTGAGTGGTTGCGAGATCCCCTGATTTGTCTTTCCTAAGCCCTGCCCAGATAGGAAGTTCATCTTGGCCATCCATTGGTCAATTATTGGGTTGAGGCCTGGGGCAACTTGTGCTTTTGCCGATAGCATAACGGGTGCCTTATAGGCTGGATCGTCCCGAATGCGTCCTACGGGATCAAAGCCTTCATCAGTGGTTAAGGCGTTAATTCCTGCAGGTGGAGCATGATTGGGGAGGGGGTTGTTGGTAACATTGGGCCCGCCGGGTGCGGGGATGGTTCCGGCTTCAATGAGGTCCTGGATACGATGGCGGAGAGCTAAACAACGTTCCGTGTCATGGCCTGCCGCCTGATGGTACGCACAGTTCTCATTCATTCTCCAAGTGTTGGGAATAGGATTTGGTGGAGGGCGTGGGTTGAGTGGGGTGACTAGTCCGGCTTTTTGGAGTAGTTCCAGGCTTTTGACCAGAGTAGTGGGGAGGGTGCAAAAATTTCTCCTTTTCTTGACCTCGGTGTTTGAAGAGTCTCCCTGCGTAGGCCAACTCATTGGGGGGACTTGCGGTGACTGCTGAAAGGGGTTTTGTTGATATGGGTACGAGCTTAGTTGGTTTACGGCTGGAGTGGCCGTCTTTCTTCCAGTGTAAGAGGCCTTCTTGGTATCCGTGTCTGCCTTTCTGGTCAATTCTTCCTCTACCTGTGACCCCATACTCAACAGGGCTCTGAAGTGTGGGAATACATGCTTTCCCATGCAGTTCAATACAGCTGGAGTAAAATTCTTCTGTATGATTTCTAACTGCTCTTCTTCGTCGGGCCGTTTGGACATTTGGGATGCCATTTCCCTCCAGCGGGTGACAAAGTCGCTGAAGCTTTCTTTCTCGCCTTGCTTGGCCATTTCCAGGTGTTTACGGGTAATTTCCAAATTCTCGTTGGACCCGTACTTGGTCATGAATTCTTTGACGATATCCCCCCAAGTTTTCGTGT
The DNA here is from genome assembly GCA_021464415.1 of Lonicera japonica. Taxonomy (NCBI): domain Eukaryota; kingdom Viridiplantae; phylum Streptophyta; class Magnoliopsida; order Dipsacales; family Caprifoliaceae; genus Lonicera; species Lonicera japonica. The sequence continues at coordinate 34,456,922 of CM038466.1, read as the reverse complement.
GGTGTTTCTCTAGGTCGAAGAACCATCTCAGGGCTGCCCCCGTGAGAGTCATGTGAAAAGCCTGAGCCAGCTCCGGCTCTCCACAGCCGGACACTTGCATGGATCTGATGTAGGATTGGAGATGGGTTTTGGGGGTGTAGTACCAGTGAATTTGGTGATAGAGGGGAGCTTAAATCCTTGAGGTAGTCTGGCTTCTGGGTAGAGGGAAAAGGCGTTCATGTCTGTGATCTCGTCTGCCCCTTTCATCAGAGAAACACCTCTTTGCAGAACCTTCATCTGCTCTTTCAATTTCTTCATTTCTTCGCTCTCTCTTGACACCTCATCGGGCTGTTCCCCGGGCTATCATCGATTCTGCGTATACTGCCCGGAGTCGGTTGATGTCTGGGTACTCATTGGGAGGGGCTATTGGGGCTGGTGGAATAGGTCTTGCGGGGACTTGTGGCCATGGTTGATATTGGGGATCGAGGCCTTGCTGAGGTTGTGGCCAGACAATGGGTGGCTCTTGTTGTTGGTATGTGGGGCCTGAATCCGGGGCCCATTGGTTCTGATTGTTGGGGTCGGTTTGAACGGGACCGGCCATGTTGGGGCCCGTTTGGGGTGGATTAGTTCCTTGGATTGGGGGAAGTACTTGTGAAGATTGCCCTTGATTCGGATCTCGATTCGGTGGTAGTTGCTCAAACCCGGTGGTGCGGTCCATTCGGCTGACAACTCTTCCATTCGAATCCGGGTGTTCTGTTGCTCACTTGTGAGGCTTGCCAAATTCATGCTGACGGTCATCAACAAACGGTGCATCTCGGCTAAAGTCGGTTGAACTGCAGACGCCTCGGCTAGGCTCTGATTTGTCTCCTGATTCTCTCGTCCATCGGCCATTTCAGGTATGCTTGGTCTTACTAGTCTTCCGGTATGATCTCGACCGGCCCAACCTTCCAGACTGACGTCGCTTTATGGCTGTAGACGAAACCACGTGGCGAAGATGAAGGGAGACTATGATGCGACTCGATTTTTGCCAAAAGAATCACTAAAAATGGTCGAGAGAAAACCTCGAAAAATAGGTGTGGTAAAGTAAGCCGTAAGGTGGTACATCCCCTACAGCTGTATGACAAGTGTTTTAACTGACTCAATCTTAGATGCAGCGCAGGTGTTCGAACGGTTAAGGCTTCAGGCTCCCTCCTTTTTGGCAAGACCTTGCGATATACCCCAAGGGCGGGTACGTGCAAGAATCTTTTGATATACTTCCCGGGTACGTGAGTGTTCTCGTCACTCGATATACCTCGGGGGTGTACTTGGCCAAGGAGAGTGGAAGTAAATGCTTTCGGTTTATGTTGGCCCAAGCAAGCCAACTCCCTACTCACTTATAATACTTCCGAGGGTTTGGGGTAAATTCACACTCGTAGAACCAATGCATGATTTGTGATAGTGCGTGTAAAGTTCGAAAGGTTGTTTCACAAATATCATTATCTTTATTACGTCTTTTCGAAAAACTCCCATTTTTTAGAAAAGGTTTCTTCTCAATCAATCAACATGAGTAGGGAAAGCAGTAAAAGCAAGTTTTTCAACAGATAAACAAAGGTCCACATATAAGAGTCTAGTTTTCTAATGGTGTCCCCAGCAGAGTCGCCACTGTGAGAATCCGCAAATGCGGCCCCCCGGGTCTCGTCCCCGTTGGTGGTGGGGGTCATGGGACGTCGGAACTGATTCCGTCGTTCCATTTGCTGGAGCGTTTTCGTTGATTCATATCAAGTGTCCCTACGTTCTATTTCTAGATGCAAGGGGGTTCATTCAGAGTCGCCAGTACGTTTTACGAGAAAACGGACAAAAAAGGTCGTGTAAGAGGAAAGGCTATAGACAAGCCTTTCTTTACACGTTTGTCTGCGAAACCGGGATTCTTATAGGGTTCGGAAACTATATTACGGTTTGGGAAGGTGTTAAGCACCCATTCCGCCCTTTCGGTCTCTAGTGGTCTTATATGTTTATTCTATGTTGAAAAACTTGGATGCTTTTACCGACAGTCTACTACTTTCTAAATGAAAGAAAACCCTAATTTGGGAAAACGGGGAAAGGAATGAAAACCTTTGTGTTCCGAGATCCGATGTTTTTATATTTAAAAGATGTAAATGACAAATGACAAAAACCTTTTATTTTTGAAAGAGTATTCCGTATTATTTCCTCAGATAATGACGGTTTTCTCGAGTTTGTGATTATTCTGAAAAAGGTTCGGATCTTTATGTCGGGACTAATTCAATATGGAATTTGAACTCTTTGAGGAGAGTTTATCAGACACGTCGTAGTCTATGAAAAAGACAGGATATGTGGATTTTAATTCCTAGATAAGTCTTTATCGGTCCGGGGTTTTGAAAACAGGGTTTATCCGGACGATAATATACTTACTCTTATGGTTTTGAAAGTAGTTTTATCAGGGTCTTTTGTTTTGAAAACGGTAGACTATTGGTAACTTGACAATAAGTTTATTCGAATAAAACGTGGACAGAATAACAGAAGTAAAACAAGTACACAGATATCTAATCTTAAATACTAGAAGGGACTTTCTTTACCTTCCCGACGAGAATAATAATAAGAAAGAAAATATAATACGGCAGAGGGATCTCCGGCGATAATAATCTTCTCTTTCTTCAGATATTTCCGAGAAATCGATTCCGGAGACGGGACACGTCGAGTGTCGAGGATAGATTCGATAATTCTTCAGAAATAAGATAATAGTAGAAAAGTGCTTGATAAAAATCAAATCTAAAGCTCTAAATTCTCAGATTCCAATTGCTGCCCCCTGAACCCTTGGGGGTGTTGGCCTATTTATACTGCTCGGGAGAGATTGTCGCGCGACATTTCCTTAAAAAAGGAGAATGTCGCGCGACATTGTGATATGTCGCGCGACATACGGGAATGTCGCGCGACAAACGGCTGAAGTGATGGTTCTGACAGATTGATGTGTCAGAAAGTGGTTGGTCTGGTGCAGGGGGGGAATGTCGTGCGACATAGTGGAATTGTCGCGCGACATATCAGGGATTGTCGCGCGACAATGTGATATGTCGTGCGACAATCTCTCTAAAGAACAAGTTTGTCGGGCGACAAACCCTCCTAGTGTAGTACCGGGTCCTCGGGTGGGTCCCGGACCCAAAATAGTAGTTCTCGGAGGTCGTTAGGGTTCTTGCGGGGGTCACGGATCGGGGTGTCTACAGGCCCCAATAGCCCCTCCTAATGAATACCCAAACATCAACCAACTCCAGGCAATGTATGCAGAATCGGTTGTAGCTCGGGAACAGCCCGACGAGGTGTCAAGAGAAAGTGAAGAAATGAAGAAGTTGAAGGACCAAATGAGGGTCCTGCAAAAGGGGGTTTCTCTAATAAAAGGAGCAGACGAGATTACGGATATGAATGCCTTCTCCCTCTACCCAGAAGCAAGATTACCCCAGGGATTCAAGCTCCCTTCTATCACCAAGTTTACAGGAACCACACCCCCAAAAACTCACCTCCAATCCTACATCAAATCCATGCAAGTGTCCGATTGTTGAGAGCCAGAGTTGGCTCAGGCCTTTCACATGACTCTCACTGGGGCCGCCCTGAGATGGTTTTTTGATCTAGAGAGACACCACACGAAGACTTAGGGATATATCGTCAAGGAGTTTATGACTAACTACGGGTCCAACGAAGATTTGGAAATTACCCGCAAATACCTGAAAATGGCCAAGTAAGGCGAGAAAGAAAACTTCAGCGACTTCGTCACACGCTGGAGAGAAATGGCATCCCAAATGTCCAAACGGCCCGATGAAGAGGAGCAATTGGAGATTATACAGAAGAATTTCACTCCAGCTGTGTTAAGTTGTATGGGAAAGCATGTATTCCCACACTTCAGAGCCCCGTTAAGCATGGGGTCGCAAGTAGAGGAAGAGCTGGCCAAGAAGGCAGAGATTGACACCAAGAAAACCTCGTACACCAGGAGAAAGATGGCCACTCCAGCCGTAAACCAAGCTTATACCCCTATCAACAAAACCCATTTCAGCAACCACAACAAACACCTCCGATGAGTTAGCCCACACAAAGAGACTTTTTGAGCACTAAAGTTAAGAAAAGAAGGAACTTCTGCACCCTTCTCACTACCCTGGTCAAAAGTCTGGAATTACTCAAAAATGCCAGACTAATCACTCCACTCAACCCACGCCCCCACCAAACCCTATTCCCAGCACCTGGAGAATGAATGAGAATTACGCGTACCATTAAGCCGCGGGCCATGACACGGAACGCTGTTTGGCTCTTCGCCATCGTATCCAAGACCTAAGTGAAGCTGGAACCATTCCCGCACCTGGCGGGCTCAATGTTACTAACAATCCCCTTCCCAACCATGTTCCACCTGCTGGAATTAACGCCTTGACCACTGATAAAAAAGGTTTTGATCCCGTGGGACTCATTCGAGATGACCTAACTTATAAGTCACCCGCTGTGCCGCCAGAAAGAACTCAAGTTGCCCCAGGCCTTAATCCGATAATTGATCAATGGATGGCTAAGATGAACTTCCTACATGGGCAGGATTTAGGAAAGGCAAATCAGGGAATCTCATGACCACTTACAATCAAAATCAATCCCGAAAAATCTGGGATAGGATGGACCCAGGATAAGAAGAAACAACCATGGAAGCCTCGAGGCCCTCCCAAAGAGACAATCTGTATAACAGAGACCTCTCCCAAGACTTTCAGTTGGTCGGCAGAACCAGAGTCATCGAAAACCTCAGAGGGATCATACCCAGCATCCCTTTGGATATAGTAAATTACCCATTCAGGGAGGGTATATCAGCCACCACCAATGAATACCGAGAAATCACATCCTCCTAAGGCAATAGGGGATGATCGAGTACTGGAACAGTTAAAGAAAACTCAGGCACACATTACCATTTGGGGCCTCCTGGTTACCTCCAAACCTCACAGGACCGCCTTCATCAAACTCCTAGATGAGGCCGTAATATCACCAGACTCCACGCCAGAACAACTACCAAGCATGATTGGGTCGCTTACAGTTCAAAGAAGTCTGTCATTCTCAGATGAAGACCTGTCTCCACTAAAAAAGAAACACAGTCTGGCCCTCCATATTACTGTCAGGACCCAAGGAAAAATCTTGCCACAAGTCCTCATCGACAACGGGTCAATCATAAATGTATGCCCTTTGAAGATCGCCAAATGCCTGGGTATTTTAGATACAGAGCTTTCTCCATCAGCTGTAACTGTTAGAGCCTATAACAACACTAGAATGGCCGTTCTGGGCTCTCTGAAGCTTGATCTCATGGTCGTTCCCGGAAACTTTTCGGCCGACTTTCAAATCATAAACATTCCCTCCAATTTTAACCTCATGTTAGGAAGATCATAGCTACATGACATAGGAGCATTCCCCTCCTCCTTACACCAGAAGATCAAAATACCGTTCGAGCCAAAGCATACAGCTGGGAGGCTTTTCTTACGAGCCTCAAGTGCAAGCCCTCACCACCCAGAGAATCAAGTATCTTTTCCCTGATAATATCCCCGGTCTCAGCACCAAAATCACAAATATGCTGAGAATGATGAAATACTTACCTGGAGCCAGTCTGGGAATAGGACAGCAAGGATTACTTCAGGCCTTAGAACCAGTAACGAGGCGCGAAAAAGAAGGATTGGGGTACCAACACACCGAAGAAGAAAATCAAGAGAAAATGGGCCGAGGGCATCAGCATCCGAGTTTTAGCTCACTTAATGCGTTTTTTGTCAAAGAATGTAAGGACTTCCCCTTTTGCGGCTTTTAGGAGCCTTGGAGAAATAGCGACAGAGATAACCTTCCAGGATGGGAAATCTTCTATGAAGAGGACCTTTACCTCAAGGAAAATGTTATACACAGCTTCTCTACCAAGTTAAAGATCGGGGCTGAGAGAAGAAAATGAAGTCGAGGAAGATGAAGAGGAAGAAATGATCGGAAATCTCTTGGACATCATGGTCCTAGAAAATGATGAACTAAGAGATGACCCTGTGCACTTAATACACGCCGATCCAGATTACCAGGAAAAGAGGGAAATAGTGAAATTGTAAGGGTAAGAGATAAGAGCGAGGGTAGGGCTAAGGAGGAGTCACTCCTAAATTTACTTCTTAAACTTGTACCTGTAAGCACTGTTATCAATGAAGAAGATTCTATTTTGCGGTATCCTGTTAGTTTTAATTCTGTAATTGCCTATATGGAAATGGAAAGACTAAACGAACACCCTGAACGAGACGAACAGCGTATACAGAGCGAGGAGGGAGACACTCTTATGATTAATCTCGGGACGGAAGAGGAAAGGAAAGAGGTTCGTATTGGGGCGAATCTAAATGAAACAGAAAGAGAGGAATTCACACAAACTCTGAATGAGTACGTGGATATCTTTGCCTGGTCCTATGTCGATATGCCAGGATTGAACAGCCAGATAGTCATGCACGAAATACACACCAAGCCGGAGTACAGGCCCGTTAAGCAGAAATTGAGAAAACTTACGCCGAAATGGTCCCTAAAAGTAAAAGAAGAAGTGATGAAGCAACTAAGTGTGGGGTTCTTGCGAGTGATCGAGTACCCTTCATGGTTACCCAACATTGTGCCCATCCCAAAGGCAAATGGGAAAGTCCGCATGTGTGTAGACTACCGAGATCTCAATAAAGCTTGCCCAAAAGACGATTTCCCATTACCCAATATTGATTTGATAGTGGATAATACCGCCAATCATGCCTTGAAGTCGTTCGTGAATGGTTTCGCCGGATATAATTAGATCAAGATGCACCCAGATCACCAAGAAAAAACAGCATTTATCACACCATATGGGACATATTGCTAAACCGTTATGCCATTCGGGCTAAAGAATGCCGGGGCAATATATCAGAGGGCATCTACAGCTATCTTTCATGACATGATCCACAAAGAAGTAGAAGTATATGTGGACGATATGATTATCAAGATGAAAGAGAGAGAATGCCATGTACCAGCCTTACGGGCTTTTTTTGACCGACTCCGCCAGTATCAGATGAGACTCAATCCGCAAAAGTGTGTGTTCGGGGTAACCAAAGGAAAACTCCTGGGCTATGTCATCAGTAAGAAAAGAATCGAGGTAAACCCTGCCAAGGTTCAAGCTATCCAAGATATGCCCGAGCCTCGTACCGAGAAAGAAGTCCCGGGATTTTTGGGTAATTTGCAGTACATCAGCAGGGTCATCTTTTAACTTACTCATACTTGCGAACCCATCTTCAAGCTCCTGAGGAAGTCTTCACCAGGAGAATGGGACGATCAGTGCCAAGAGACTTTTGATAGAATCAAAGACTACCTCTCCAAACTCCCAGTATTAGCCCCACCACAGACCGGGCTGCCACTAATCCTATACTTAACAGTCATCGATTCGGCTGCAGGAGCCATGCTAGCCTAACATCTGACCGATACGCGAAAGAAGCAGGCCATTTACTACGTTAGCAAGAAACTGTCCACATTCGAAATAAACTACACGTCATTGGAGAAATCATGCACCGCTCTTGTCTGAGTAACGCAGAAATTACGGTATTACATGCTGGTTTATCCGATCATCCTAGTATCACGAATTGATCTGCTAAAATACCTCTTCGAGAAACCGGCTCTCTTAAACCGTATGACAAAATGGTTATTCTTACTCTCCAAGTTTGACATCACCTACATGACCTAGAAGGCAGTCAAAGGCAAGATTATAGCTGACTATTTAGCCCACAATCCAATATTGGGGGATATACTGAAAAAAGATGAGTTTTCAGATGAAGCTATCATGAATGTCGAGATCGATGAAGACTGGAAATTGTACTTTGATGGGGCCGCCAACCAAAATGGAAACGGGATAGGCATCCTGTTAGTCTCTCCGAATCAAACTCACTCTCCCGTCTCCTATCGTCTAGACTTTTTCTGCACCAATAACATGGCCGAGTATGAAGCATGTATAATTAGATTAGAGATTGCGCTCCAAAATGGTATAAAGAGAATACAGGTGTACGGAGATTCGGCATTAGTGGTCCACCAAGTTCTAAAAGAATGAAAGATCAGAGATGAAAAGTTAGTCCCTTACCTCGCCCGACTGGAGGATGTCGCAGGAAGATTTGAGCATTCGGAGTTTTACTATGTTCCCAGGTCACAAAATAGTTTTGCTGACGCACTAGCAACTCTGGCATCCATGATCAATATTTCGGAGGGGATGGAAAAAATCACTCTTACAGTACAAAGAAAATCAAGACCAGCCCACTGCATGACCCTTGAGGTGGAGAATGAAGAGAACGGAGACTCAACCACTTGGTTTTATGACATCTGAAACCTGTTGAAAAACCATCGGTATCACGAGCAAACAGACAAGAGAACGCGGGTCACACTCAGGAGATTAGCATTAAGGTTCATACTTTGTGCCGGAAGGCTGTATAAGAGGAATTACGACGAGACTCATCTCCAATGTCTCACTGAAGAGGAATCTGTCAAAATGATGGATCAAATACATGGGGGGATTGTGGATGTGAACACCCCAATCCACGACTCTCGTGTGAACACTGGTTTTCTTAAAACAAGCATCTTGCGTTTTTGTGTTGAGTTATCATGCATATAGAAGACCGATAGGAAAGACTCCATTTTCGGTCGCGTTGGGAGTCTGATATAACCTTGGTTGCCTCTTCGCTTACTAGGACGGGGATCGACCTGCCCGGTCAGGTCACGGGGTGCGGGGCAGCGCCCCGTTAGATTTTTTACATTTTTGGTGAGCCAGCCGTACGGTTGGCCCCCTTGTCGCAGCCCCCTGTCGCAGCCCCCAGCCGCACGCCCTGCGGCTACCCCCTGCGGTTGGCCTCTTTTGGAGCGTTTTTTGGCGGATTTTTCCCTATAAATAGGACATTTGGGCTCCCATTTTAGATCATCAACACTCAATAGTGTTTTTAGTAAGTAGAAACTCTGTCAAAATCTTTAGAGAGTCATTTTAGAGAAATTCTGAAAGAGAATTTCTAGAGAGAAAGTTTTAGAGAGAGAAAATCTAGAGAGAGAAAGTTTTAGAGAGAGAGAAGGAAGCAAGCAAGGCAATTAGGCGAGGCTCTTATTTCTTCTTCAGGCGCATCAGGTACGTCTTTCTACCAAATCCTTAATTTCAGTACCGCATTTAATTTCACTTTTAATACAGAAAATTAGATAACTTGCAAAGAAGTTCATTGCTTTCAAATAAATCCTTTCTAAGTTTTACAAGAAATCTAAAATCTGTTTTGACACGTTTTCAAAACAAAAACAAAAATACAAAAACAGTTTCCAAAAGAAAGGAACTACGAGACTCTGATTTCATTCTACAAATGAATACGTAAGCGCTCGAAAATCTCGAGTCTGATTTCAAAATATTATTTCAAACTAAACTTATCCGGAAAGGACTATTCTGAAAACCATTCAAACTACTTGCAAGATATCTAAAATAGGAATTAGATACATGATCCATTAAGAGACCGAAAGGGCGAATTGGGTGCCTAACACCTTCCCAATTCGTAACGTAGTTCCCGAACCCTAGCAAAGTAAATTTTCAAAATAAATCTCTGGTTTCAAACGTATGAAGGATAATTCACTTTCGAATTGTCCTTCGTGCGAGATTTTGTTTGTTTTCTTGTAAAACAAACTGGCGACTCTATAAAATACGTTTTCAAATAAAATCGAGAACGAGGACCTTTTCTCTCCTTCTCGGGTCGCGGGTCCGGATTCTCACAGTGGACCTCATATGAGCGGTCATACACTTGCCCGTAAAATCATAAAACAAGGTTATTAATGGTCTACCCTACAAAACGACTGCGTTAACCACGTACGCCGTTGTCACAAATGCCAAATCTATGCTAAGTCTCAGAAGCTTCCTCTGAAAGAGTTATACAACATGACTGCTCCTTGGCCTTCGCAACCTGGAGAATCGACATCATTGGGAAGATTTTGCCCAAAGCTAACAACGGCCATGAATTCATACTAGTAGTCATCGACTACTTCACCAAATGGGTGGAGGCCGAGTCTTTCCAAACCTTTGATACCAGGAAAGTTGCCCGATTCATTAGACGGAATATCATCTGCCAGTATGGGGTCCCACACGAGATCATCTCGGACAACGGCACCACTTTGAAGGAGAGGCTAACACTTTCACAAAATAATCCACCTTTTTGCAGTTTTTTGGTTTTGTAATGAAAAGTAGAGGATTTTGTCACCTCTTCAACGATCTCTCCATTGGGCAAGAGTCATGGAAGAATACGGTATTACCAGACACATATTTTCGCTATACATACCACAAACCAATGGGGCAATTGAGGCCGCCAACAAGAACCTGAAGAATATCCTAAACAAGATGACCGACACCTGCTGAGACTGGCCCGAGAAATTACCATATGCATTGTGGGGATACCACACCACCGAGAGAGTTTCTACCGGGGCAACTCCATTTTCCCTTACATACGGGATGAAAGCAGTCCTCCCTATTGAATTGGAGGTCCCTTCCCTCAGAGTAATGCTAAAAAACCAAGTTAATGAGCTGGAGTGGGTCTAGGCACGTTATAACGAGCTGGCCCTACTAAATGAGAAAAGATTGAAAGCCGCGTACCACCACCAAGGATATCAGAAGAGAATCGTTCGAGCATTTAACTAGAAAGTCAAATATCTTATGACTTTCTAGATTTTTCCCAACCAAACGGAATTTGTATCGACCAAAATCACAAGATTAAAACCCAACAAGAAGTATATCAATGAATAATCTAGGTTTTTTTTTGAAATATTTAAACCTCCACAATTGAAACTTCAATGCAACAATATTCGCAAACCAACACTAACAATAATCAAAATTCGATTTTAGGGTTCTTCCAACAAAGAAAATTTCAATAAATAATATTTTTTACTATTCACGCAGTGGTTTTTTTTTAATGCAGGTGCTATCGTAAAACAGCAATAACTTTTGATCTAACCGTTGAATCGGGCTGATCTTCGGATATGTTGTTCGGAACGCAATTTTACAATAATCGGGCGAACAATCAGGACGATCCGAGGTCGTTTCGATAACAAATATAACTAATTTCGATAGTTCAACGGGATTTTGGAAAAAAAATATTATTAGCAACCTTTTTTTTTTATGAACCCTAAATCAAAGATATGGAATCAACAAATCACAAGATCTAATATTAGGGATTTGGAATTGAAAACAAAAGAATTAAAAGATAGAAAACCTAGATAGAAAAGTTTCCTCTGATACCAATGACGCGATCCCGGATCGTATTTCCTAGCCAGGCTAATGGATCCTTGACCCGTAGTCTATAAACAAACTAGAACCTTGGAATCACGCGAAAGATGGAAGGCGGAAATCTCAACCCAACGCTTAAAGAAGCGCGAACCTCGGTATAGTCGAAGACGCCACAATCAATTGGTGGAGAATTGATTGATAAGTCAAAAACAATTGAATTAATCAATTCAACATGTTTAACATGTTCTTAGAGAACACAAAGAGAAAACTCTCAATATTATTAATCATCAAACTCTTCTTCTTAATAAAACAATAATGTGCCTCCTTTAAATAGGAGTAAACAAAGCCTTAATCCTAATTCAAAAAGAAAACTAATTCCTACTTAGAAAAGGAAAATAATACCTCCTAGAATATTCCTAATGCAATAAGGAAACTAATGATAAACGCATAATATTGTCATGCATAAACTCTTTCCCAGAGTCGCATGACGCGTTTGTTGCTTTAATTATGCCTAATTATCCACTTATCTCGAGATTAGTGTCTTGACGAGTTTGTATCTAACATCGTCCCGCTAGGTGTGCTTTTGTTGTGTTTCTATGTGTTTATAGGCATGGTATGCAATGGCCTTCGAATGATTGATCAAACGCTAGTGAAAAGCTCGCAAAATGCTGATCTGAGGAATTTCCCAGAAGCATGATCGATCATGGGTTAACCATGATCGATCATGGTACAAACTGGCATTCAGGCAGAAGACCCCATGATCGATCATGGGTTGGCCATGATCGATCATGGCCCTTGCAACTTGGCCATTTCACACCCAAAATGGGCTATTTTAGTGGTTCAAGCTATTTTAGATATTTAGTTAGATATTTTGCAACCTTTTAATATATATTATTTTCTCTTAGCTTCTTGGCTAAGATATCTAGTTTTTTTTTACACTTAGAGTTCTAGAGAGAGGTGAGAGCTCATTGTGGTGTTGTTCTTCATTTCTCTTGTAAGTTTTTAATTTGTAAGAATGATTTCTTCTTCTATAATATTTGTTCTTGCATCTATTATGGAGTAGTCTATTACTAAGGTTACGAAGGTTGTTTGCGATATAATATTCGGTGATTTATGGCTCAATCCATGTTTAAAGATTGAAAAATAGTTGTAAATCCTTTTCTTCTTCATTTCCTCCATTGTTACAAGCTTTCTAGGTATATTCATAATAAAGTAAGACTTTATATGCCTTGTATATTTAGTGCTTGGTTGTTAATGAACATACAACATATTTATATGGTTCTAGAAAGCTTGTAGTCTTTTTCCCCCATCCATGGAGCTTTTTCCCTCTTCATAGAATTTATGAATAGTTCTCAAAACTCCATAGATGGATTATAAATTTGTTTAGCTTATCTTTGATTCATTTATTGATATATTGAGTGCTTCTTACACTTTGTGTGATACTTAGACTCTTTATTTTCTACCATAAGTGATAAACGATGAGTTGACGAATTTATCCCATAAACTTCATTCCGTTCCAGTGTTAGGATTCACTTTATAATTTTCATTCTTTAAATCATGAGATTACCACACTTGCTTAATGTTAAATCTTTTTTTTTATGATGAGTTTGTTATATCTATCTCGGATTAGCTTCTTCGGGAATGGGTTGCCTTGCTTCACACCCGTAGCTAAGAGGTAGGAATGATAACCTCGTCTTTGGTGGAATGTCGTTTGTCTCTCTCTTGATATAGCTTCAATTCGGGAATGAGTCGCCTAGCGTCGCACCCTTTGCTATTGAGAGATACACCAACATTCCCCATTTCTCGAGAATCCTTGTGTTGTAATCTTAGTATGAGCTAATGATCACCGTTTCTTAAATCGTAACTAATCTCCACCTACCTTAGTGCTTTCTAATTAATTTTCGCAACCGTTTTACATTTACGTTGTTTCACAACAAATCCAACTCACACAAAATCTGAAAACCACTTAATCCGTAATCCATTCCATTCCTTTTCACTTATCCCTGTGGTTCGACACTCGGACTTCCGAGACTATATTACAACTTGACGTGCCTGCACTTGGGCTATATCGCAACGCGCTATTTTAGCGGCGTCAAGTTTTTGGTGCCGTTGCCGGGGATTAAGGCAAAAGGCGGATTCTGGGTTTTGTATAAAACCATTCTGTAAGTATTTCTCTCTATTTGATTAATTTATTTTTCTCCCTTATTTTCTGTTTTATTTTGTAGAGTTCCCAAGGAGCGATTCGAATCATTGTCCAAGCCCATGCAAGGGCGATTGTTCGTGGATATTCGAATTAGCCCTCCCACATCTCCAAGAATGGCAAACCAAGGTAGAGCCGCGGATCACGAGAGCGATAATGAAGGGGAAGGTGCCAACAATGTTCCTCATGTTAGGACCATGAGAGACTACCTTCAACCGCCTCGGGCAACTTCGAATTCGTGCATTGTGCTTCCCGCTGGCCAAGCCGGAGCATTCTCTTTCAAACCGGGTATGCTTCAACATATCCCTTCTTTTCATGGTATGGAGTCGGAAAACCCATACTTGCACTTGAAAGACTTTGAAGAAGTCTGCTCCACATTTCGTGAGGCAAATATTAATGAGGATGTCATGCGTTTAAAGCTCTTTCCTTTCTCCCTAAAAGATAAAGGAAAAATTTGGCTAAATGCTCAAAGACCACAATCAATTCGGTCTTGGCAAGAACTTCAAGCGGAATTTCTAAAAAAATTCTTTCCCGTTCATAGAACCAATGCTTTAAGAAGGGCGATATCTAATTTTTCGCCAAAAGAAAATGAAACTTTTTATAAGTGTTGGGAAAGATACAAGGAACTTCTAAACGCATGCCCTCACCATGGTCACGAAACGTGGAGCCTTGTTAGTTTTTTCTATGAATCTCTCACCCCTGATATGCGTACGTTTGTTGAAACCATGTGTAATGGTCAATTCTTAAGTAAGAATCCCGATGAGGCTTTATTGTATTTTGATGAATTAGCGGAAGGTGCTCAAAATTGGAACACCTATTCCGAGGAACCCAAAGCAAAAACTCTAGGAAGGGGTGGGTTGTACCAAGTGTCCAATGAGGATGACATGGGGGCAAGGTTATTCCAATTGTCTAAGAAGGTAGAGGCAATGGAAGCAAGTAAGCTTAAGGAGGTCAATGTAGTATCCTCGAGTCAGTTGTGTGTCATTTGCGAAAATTCAGGACACACTACCGAGGATTGTCCTACCATACCCGCTTTTCGGGAAGTCCTCAAAGATCCCGCCCAAGTCAATGTTTTGCACCAGTACAACCAAAATAGCAACCAAAATCGTAACCAAAATGATCCTTACTCTCAAAGGTACAATGAGGGATGGAAGAATCACCCCAATTTCAGTTGGGGAGGAAATCAAAGTTAGAACCACAACCAATATCATCAGAACCAAAGGCAACAACAACCTCAAAACTCTTTTGTTCCACCTCAAAATCAAAACCCCAACCAAAACTTGGAAGCTTTGTTAAGGTCATTTGTGGACAAAACGGATCGTGATGTAGGTGAGTTAAAAACTCAAATGTCTAAACTCACCACCTCCCTAGCTACTCAAGAGAAGGGAAAATTCCCCTCTCAACCTTTAGTTAATCCTAGAGGGCAAGTTCAAGTCATGGAAGGAGGAGAGTCTAGCACCAAGATAGAAGAACTCAAATCTATCACGATCCTGAGAAGTGGGAAGGAGGTAGACAAGACTATTGTTCCTAAAACCCCCAAGGTGGCGGACATAGTTAAATCTACAAGTGTTGAGGAGTCGGAGGTTGAACAAGTTGTGAGTGACGAAAAGAGAAGAGAGGAAGAGAGACGAGGGAAGGAGGATCTTGAAAAGATCAAAAATGGGATCAAAGTCCCATTTCCGGAGAGATTGAACCAACCGTCCAAGTCTAATACCGAGATTTTGGATGTTTTTAGGCAAGTGAAAATCAACATTCCATTGCTTGACGCGGTCAAGCAAATACCTTCGTATGCTAAGTTCCTCAAGGACTTATGCACGACAAAACGAAGGTTGAATGTTAAGAAGAAGGCCTTTATGGCGGAGCAAGTGAGCTCCATCATGCAAGGCACGAGAGCCCCTAAGTTCAAGGACCCCGGTTGCCCCACAATTTCGTGTGTCATAGGAAATTGTAGGATCAAAAATGCTTTGCTAGATTTGGGAGCAAGTGTGAACGTACTCCCATATTCTGTATATCAACAATTGGGGTTGGGTGAGTTGAAACCCACGAGGGTTACAATCCAATTAGCGGACCGATCCGTTAAGATCCCAAGAGGGATAGTCGAGGATGTACTTGTCCAAATTGACAAGTTTTATTTTCCGGTTGATTTTATCATCCTCGACATGCAACCCGTGTCGAATCCCGCTAAGGAGATTCCAGTTATCCTTGGGCGACCATTTCTTGCTACTTCTAATGCCATAATAAATTGCAAGAATGGAATTGTGAAGTTAGCATTTGGAAACATGACTTTAGAGCTAAACGTGTTCTCTTTGAGCAATCAAAGAGACGACGATGATGATGAGGAAAGTGAACACGTGAACATAATAGAGTTATGTATCCAAGACCACTTTGTGGCAAATTTCGAATCGGAGTCAACGGAAGATTATCTAACCACTTCCGATGAACCCGAGGATTGTATGCAAGTGTTTTCCTTGTGTGACAAACAGGTTGAGTTTTTGGAGAAAGAGGAAAACACACAATCTCCCACCAAAAAGCTTGAAGGAAAAATGGATCTCAAGCTATTGCCGAGCAATTTGAAGTATGCCTTTTTGGGAGCTTCAGATACCTTCCCAGTTATCATCTCGTCCGAACTTTCGGATGACCAAGAAGGAAGGTTAGTTCATTTGCTTGGTAAATATAAAAAAGCTTTTGGTTGGACTCTTGCCGACCTCCAAGGAATAAGCCCTTTGATTTGTACACATAAAATTCACTTGGAGGATGGGGCAAAAACATCAAGGCAATTTCAACGCCGGTTGAATCCTAACATGCAAGAAGTGGTAAGGAACGAGGTGTTGAAATTATTGGATGCAAAGATCATCTATCCAATCTCGGATAGTAAATGGGTTAGTCCAACTCAAGTGGTACCGAAAAAATCGGGTCTTACGGTAGTCAAGAACGAATCAAACGAGTTGATTCCGCAAAGAGTCACCACCGGGTGGCGAATGTGTATTGACTACCGTAAACTAAATGAGGCTACTCGTAAAGATCATTTCCCCCTCCCCTTTTTGGATCAAACTCTAGAGAGGGTAGCGGGTCATGAATATTACTCTTTCCTCGATGGTTTTTCCGGGTACAATCAAATTGAGATTGACCTAGATGATCAAGAAAAAACCACCTTTACATGTCCTTTTGGTACCTTCGCTTATCGAAGAATGCCCTTTGGTCTATGTAATGCACCGGCCACTTTCCAACGGTGCATGCTAAGTATCTTTAGCGATATGGTGGAAAGGACTTTGGAAGTTTTTATGGATGACTTTACCATCTATGGTAAGTCATTCGACAATTGCTTGGCTAACCTGGAACAGGTCTTGGGAAGATGCGTGGAAAAACAATTGGTATTGAACTGGGAGAAGTGCCATTTTATGGTTACCAAGGGAATCGTTTTGGGGCACATCATTTCTTCAGAAGGAATCGAGGTGGATAAAGCTAAAATTGAGTTGATTGCTAAACTTCCTACACCGAAGAATGTCAAAGATGTTCGATCTTTTCTAGGACATGCCGGGTTTTATAGGAGGTTTATCAAGAACTTCAGTTCCATTTCCAAGCCCATGTGTAGTCTACTTCTCAAGGATGCACCCT
Source organism: Lonicera japonica (assembly GCA_021464415.1). Lineage (NCBI taxonomy): Eukaryota > Viridiplantae > Streptophyta > Magnoliopsida > Dipsacales > Caprifoliaceae > Lonicera > Lonicera japonica. Next base: position 34,439,883 of record CM038466.1, on the reverse strand, counting down.
TTCAGTGGGATGCCAAGTGCGAGGAAGCCTTTGTCTCTCTGAAGCATATGCTTACTACTGCGCCGATTATGCAGACACCGGACTGGAGCTTGCCATTCGAGCTTATGTGCGACGCAAGTGACTATGCGGTGGGAGCGGTTCTTGGTCAACGGAAAGACAAGAAACCGGGTGTGATATACTATGCAAGTAGGACCTTGAATGATGCGCAGATGAACTACACCACGACAGAGAAAGAGCTTCTAGCAATTGTCTTCGCCCTAGACAAGTTCCGATCCTATTTGATAGGATCGCCAATTGTGATTTTCACGGATCACGCGGCATTGAAGTATCTATTCACAAAGAAAGATGCCAAGCCGCGGCTTTTGAGGTGGATACTCTTATTGCAAGAATTCCATTTAAGCATCAAGGACAAAAAGGGAGTCGAGAACGTGGTGGCCGATCATCTGTCTCGACTCACTTTTACGAACAACATTGAAGAAAGCCCGATCCAAGATTCGTTTCCAGACGAACAATTATTGGCAATCTCGACGCTCCCATGGTATGCAGACATTATAAATTATCTTGTAACTGACAAGATACCAAAGTCATGGGGCGCACAAGATAGAAAAAGGTTTTTGAGTGAAGTGGGTCGATTCTATTGGGATGAACCGTACCTGTTTAAGTATTGTGCGGATCAGATTATCAGACGGTGCATCCCAGAGGAAGAAGTGGAGAGAGCTCTATCTTTCTGTCATTCTGAGGCTTGCGGAGGACACTTCTCGGCAAAGAAGACCACCGCGAAGATTCTGCAAAGTGGATTGTATTGGCCGTCGCTTTTTAAGGACGCACAACGCTTTTGCAAGGCATGTCAAAGATGCCAAATGCTTGGAGGGATCTCCAAGAGGAATATGATGCCACTCAATCCAATCCTGATGATTGAAATCTTCGATTGCTGGGGCATCGATTTTATGGGACCATTCCCATCCTCCTACGGTAATCTTTATATTTTAGTTGCCGTAGATTATGTTTCGAAATGGGTGGAAGCCCAAGCGTGTAAGAAAAACGATCACAAAGTGGTGATCCGATTTCTGAAAGAACACATTCTTGCACGTTTTGGCACGCCCAAGGCAATAATAAGCGATGGTGGTACTCACTTTTGCAACAGACCATTTCAATCATTAATGCAAAAGTATGGTGTAAATCACAAAGTGTCGCTCGCTTATCACCCTCAAACTAACGGTCAAGCCGAGCTGGCAAATAGGGAGATCAAACAGATTCTAGAGAAAACGGTAAACCCGAACCGCAAGGATTGGTCGTTAAGACTGACTGATGCACTTTGGGCTTACCGTACTGCGTACAAAACAACTCTAGATATGTCTCCCTATCGCATTGTATATGGAAAACCATGTCATTTGCCAGTAGAGTTGGAACACAAATCATACTGGGCAACTAAGATGGTTAACTGTGATTTCGAAAAAGCCGGGCTTGACCGTAAGTTGCAAATTAATGAAATTGAGGAGTTAAGAAGAGATGCTTATGATAATGCAAAAATAAGCAAGGAACGTGCCAAAATCTTTCATGATAAATCCATTTTGAGGAAAGAATTCAAACTTGGGCACAAAGTTCTTGTTTATGACACTCGGTTGCATCTCTTCCCCGGGAAGTTAAAGTCTCGTTGGACCGGCCCCTATGTTGTCCGTCAAGTATTTCCTTTTGGGGCTGTGAATGTTGAGGATCCCAAAACCGGCTACATTTTCAAGGTGAATGGACAATGTCTTAAGCCGTTTTTGGAATTCCCAGTTCGAGAGGAGTCCACCCCTCTCGAAGACCCGACTTATGCCTAAAGGCATGGGTCAATTTTGTAAATAATGTTTGTTTTTGTTAGTGTTTTTGAGTTTCAGGAATTGTCATCGAAGAGTCGGGTGTCATTAAGTCTGAACGGACCAAGTTGAGGGGAGAAATAAGGTGTTTTAGATCAAAAAAAGCAAAGAAAATTTTTGGCTGGCAGATTGGTCCATGATCGATCATGCCCTACCCATGATCGATCATGGGTGAAAATTTTCTCAGGCAGCATAGAGCATGATCGATCATGTAATTCCATGATCGATCATGGAAGATGGAGCATTTGGTCAGAAGGCAGCATGATCGATCATGGAAATCCCATGATCGATCATTGTACAAAAGATCAACTGGGCAGAATGACCCATGATCGATCATGGGTATACCATGATCGATCATGGTCCCGTAATAAAACAGGGGCGCCGTTTCTAAAACCCCCATTTTGCACTTCCCCTTCTCCCAAATCTCTTCCAAACCCTAGCCCCTCCCCCCCCCTTTGATCCCAAACCTTCCCCAAACACCATTACCAACCTCCCCCACCTAGAATCAACCCTCAAATCTTCCAATTTCAAACCTCAATCATCAAACCCATCTCAAAAATCCTTTTTTTCCCTCTCTCATCACCATTTTCGAGCCCTAGCAACTCAAAGCTTCAAATTCCTCCTCTCCACCTCCTCTAAAATAGCATTCCTCCATTATGTCTTCCTCCAACCCTCCCACTAAGCCGCTTACCATTGAAGCCGCGAGAGGCGGCTATCGCGGATTTCAGAGCCGTCAAGAATTTGAGTGGTGGAACTACGCCTTCAAGACGAGGACGGTAGTGATAGAGAGGCCGGTCTTCATCGGTACGCTGGACGATTTCCCCCAACGAGCAACGTTTGAGCAATATCCGGGGTGGATTAACTACTTGCGTCAACCAGGTACTCAATGTAATCTCACCATTTGTCGTGAATTTATTGCAAGTTTGATTCAAGTTCCCGACACACCATATACATATGTCGCTCATGTTCGAGGCAGAACGGTTCCGTTTAACCTCGAAGTTTTGACTGAGATTACGGGAATCTCAGCTTTGCCACCTAATGCTCATGACCTCCCCTATTCGGACACTACCAACTATTTAGAGCCGAGGCCTAGCGATCTAGCCACATTTCTAGCCGGTGAACCCAGAGAATGGATTGGGAACCAATTCGATAGGAGCCACATACGGGAGGGATTTAGAACTCTTTGGCTGGTAATTGCCAACGCTTTGGACCCAACTTCCCATACCCAGCACCTTTACCCGTCTAAGGCTTATGTACTATACGCCATAGCAACGAACAAGCGCGGCTGCTTGTTGCGTCATATCATTGGGCGAATAGCGCGAATCATCGATTTGGTTGCCCACAATGAAACAATCAAATTTGGGTCTTTGATCATTAAGGTCTGTTTGCGAGCGGGGGTAATTGAGAGAGCCGACGATGTGAAGAAAATGCCTAGGGCACCGCTGAATAGGTCCACCCAAACTCGAGCCGCTGGTCAACTGAGGAACAGGCCGAGTTCTTCCACAGCCGCACCACAACAGGGTGATAGCGAAGAAGAAGGGGCAGAGGAAGCAGGAGCGGATGTTCCGAGTCAGTCAAGGCGTAGAAGAAGGGCAAGCTCTGGGCCTGTGGATGACAATAGGGAGTTCATTAGAGAGCAGTTTGAGCAGATGACTGCTTTGATGCAAACCGGGTTTGCTAGCGTCAACGAGAGGGTAGAGATTATGGTATTGCGTCAGGACCGTTTGGAGGCAGATATTGCAGCCCAGGTCGAGGCACGAGTTGCAGCTCAGATGGCGACCCAGCAGGAGTTCATACGCCAGCAGTTCGAGGCGTTGTATGGTCGTTTTCCACCACCCCCACCACCTGAGATGTGATGATGATGAGATAGCCTGAAAACTCTTTAAGTAGTTATATTTATGCTTAGTTTTATTTTATTCCTTTTGGGTTGTATTAGATTCCTGACATGATGTTAACTTTAGAACTTGGTTTTATTAGTTGAATGTTATGGTTTTTGTTTTCGAATTCTAATTCTAACCCGTTTTGTGAATAGTTTTTGTTCATCTCTTATTTTTGCCTCATAGAGAGCAAAGCCATTGTAGCCCTTCCGTGCGTTGTTATTGTTCTCTTTACATTGAGGACAATGTGTGTTTCAAGTTGAGGGGGGTACGTTTATTTTGTGTTTATTTTGTTTGGCTTGCTATCAGTCATTCCCATGAGTAGAAGAGATTTGTTCAATTTTTTTTTGAGAAGTTTGAAAATTGATGATTGATTGATATTTTGTTCGATGTAGATTATTGTTTCATTAGCTTTTGGCTTGAAATCTTTGATCTAGATAGGAATTTGAATGATAATCTAAATTGCCTTGCTCCACTTAGTCTCATATCCCGTTATATTCTCTTGCTCCACATGCTAGATTGCTTTGGTTGTTTCCAATTCGGTAATAACACTTAGATTTATTTTCATTGAGAGGAGGAATTTTTGTCCAAAAATGATGGAAGCTCTTTCGAAAAGATCCTCCAATGAGAGGGCAAAAGCATAGCACTTTGATAACTTGGATGACTTTTATCCTAATATTGACTTAAAGCTTCACTTGACTAAATCTTAAGTCTCTTTGTCTAATATTACGGATGGGTAAAGGTTACCATATGGGAAAGGGTGAATAGCTTCCTTTAAGCTCCAATGAATGAGCAGTAATGAGAAATTTCATAAGTGAGACCGCTGCCCCTCATAGAGATGAAAACCGCCCTGATCTAATTTAGCAAAAATTTCCAAGAAAAGATAAAGAAAGTGTTTAGAATTGATAAATCTCGGAGCTTTTGTTTTTGAAAAAGTTCTCTCTTCCTTCTCAAATGACTATGACTCTTTGTGTTTATATTGAATTGCTTGAATCGAAGTCTAGTATGTGAGCATTGAAGAATATGGGATTGTGTTCTAAAGGAGATAGGCGAATTAGACAATCATTCAAAAGTCCATCGTTCTGGAAAATTGATAGTAATGCCTTTTGCTTTGCAAATTGAAACTTGAATCTTCATTCTCATCATTCATCATGATCAAACTCCTTATGTTTGTAGGTATCATTTCTGAAAACCTTCACGAGATGCAACTCGTCTTCTTTGGGAACTTAGAAGTTAATAACTTTTTGTATAGCATATTAATTTTTGTAAGTATATATTTTTGTCTTGCTAAGGGACTAGCAAGAGATAAGTTGAGGGGAGTTGATAAACGCATAATATTGTCATGCATAAACTCTTTCCCAGAGTCGCATGACGCGTTTGTTGCTTTAATTATGCCTAATTATCCACTTATCTCGAGATTAGTGTCTTGGCGAGTTTGTATCTAACATCGTCCCGCTAGGTGTGCTTTTGTTGTGTTTCTATGTGTTTATAGGCATGGTATGCAATGGCCTTCGAATGATTGATCAAGCGCTAGTGAAAAGCTCGCAAAATGCTGATCTGAGGAATTTCCCAGAAGCATGATCGATCATGGGTTAACCATGATCGATCATGGTACAAACTGGCATTCAGGCAGAAGACCCCATGATCGATCATGGGTTGGCCATGATCGATCATGGCCCTTGCAACTTGGCCATTTCACACCCAAAATGGGCTATTTTAGTGGTTCAAGCTATTTTAGATATTTAGTTAGATATTTTGCAACCTTTTAATATATATTATTTTCTCTTAGCTTCTTGGCTAAGATATCTAGTTTTTTTTTACACTTAGAGTTCTAGAGAGAGGTGAGAGCTCATTGTGGTGTTGTTCTTCATTTCTCTTGTAAGTTTTTAATTTGTAAGAATGATTTCTTCTTCTATAATATTTGTTCTTGCATCTATTATGGAGTAGTCTATTACTAAGGTTACGAAGGTTGTTTGCGATATAATATTCGGTGATTTATGGCTCAATCCATGTTTAAAGATTGAAAAATAGTTGTAAATCCTTTTCTTCTTCATTTCCTCCATTGTTACAAGCTTTCTAGGTATATTCATAATAAAGTAAGACTTTATATGCCTTGTATATTTAGTGCTTGGTTGTTAATGAACATACAACATATTTATATGGTTCTAGAAAGCTTGTAGTCTTTTTCCCCCATCCATGGAGCTTTTTCCCTCTTCATAGAATTTATGAATAGTTCTCAAAACTCCATAGATGGATTATAAATTTGTTTAGCTTATCTTTGATTCATTTATTGATATATTGAGTGCTTCTTACACTTTGTGTGATACTTAGACTCTTTATTTTCTACCATAAGTGATAAACGATGAGTTGACGAATTTATCCATAAACTTCATTCCGTTCCAGTGTTAGGATTCACTTTATAATTTTCATTCTTTAAATCATGAGATTACCACACTTGCTTAATGTTAAATCTTTTTTTTTATGATGAGTTTGTTATATCTATCTCGGATTAGCTTCTTCGGGAATGGGTTGCCTTGCTTCACACCCATAGCTAAGAGGTAGGAATGATAACCTCGTCTTTGGTGGAATGTCGTTTGTCTCTCTCTTGATATAGCTTCAATTCGGGAATGAGTCGCCTAGCGTCGCACCCTTTGCTATTGAGAGATACACCAACATTCCCCATTTCTCGAGAATCCTTGTGTTGTAATCTTAGTATGAGCTAATGATCACCGTTTCTTAAATCGTAACTAATCTCCACCTACCTTAGTGCTTTCTAATTAATTTTCGCAACCGTTTTACATTTACGTTGTTTCACAACAAATCCAACTCACACAAAATCTGAAAACCACTTAATCCGTAATCCATTCCATTCCTTTTCACTTATCCCTGTGGTTCGACACTCGGACTTCCGAGACTATATTACAACTTGACGTGCCTGCACTTGGGCTATATCGCAACGCGCTATTTTAGCGGCGTCAACTAATAATAAATAATAAGGAAACTTATTCAAAAAGGAAACTACTAATTTAATTCCTAATTGAATAATAAAATAAGATAACTAAAATAAACTCCTAAATAATTAAGGAAATAATATAGGAGTCTTGAAATTCTATGGAATTCCTTTTGAATTTCCATGCTCTATCCTTATAATTCATCAGGTGTGGATCATCATTTGGAATGCCATGAACCACCATGGTTGAATAGAAACTGGAGCTAGACCGGATCATATCAGGGGGTGCCGCCATACTCACTGACTTGGACGGACAATTACTACATTCACCAGTCAACATGGATCGTTTGAAGAAGTATTACCAATAGATGTAACATGTATAGATAAGAACTACGTAAACCTGAGCCCCAACTCAACTTTTGTTCTTTGAAAAATCAAAAGGGGAACGTAGGCAACCTGAGAAATGACTTTAGGCCCGGTTTAAACATTATAAAGAAAATTATTTCCCATAAGCAGTCCCTCGTATATTATTAAGGTGGTTCAGAACACCGAAAATTACAAGGGAGATACATCATATAGAAAAGCCTAATCCCTAGGGGTTGGCTAAGCAGGGTCCTCAATGGTCAAATCAATTCGAGCCTCGTCCAAGATCTAGTACGCAAAGATAATGTTCTCCTCTGTAGGCTCAGAATCCATGAACCGGAACCACTTTATTTGGAAGGGATCATCAATCAGCTCCCCTTCCAAAGACCCCCAACGAGAACGGATGATGTTAGCCCGGAGGGGCCGGGTAATACCAAAACGGGCATAGTTAATGGCATTTGTCAAGCACAATAATCACGTGCAATGCACGCTCATAAAAATTAGTTATAATAAAAAATCAAAGGATAAATAATAAAAGAATTTTGATTACAAGGTGAATATAAATTATAACATTATTATTCCAGTATATATCTATTAATTTAAAATCCACATTTGAACCAAATTGAGTACTTAAAGTTTTTGGAATTTTGGTCAGATTACTATCTGGAGTATTATAAAAGTGTAATAATGCATGCTGAGTTAGTCCATAAAATGAATTACCAAAAAAAAAACTATGTTATGTCCCTAACCTTCGCTTACAGTAAAAAATTAATAGTTATTACATAATAAGTGAACCGAATTTTACTTTTGTAAACCGACTTTAATTATGGATGATTTTATGCACCCACAAATTAGACTTCTCACCCTACTAGTATTTTTTAATGAAGTTGACATGAATTATTTTTAAAAATTTGAACGATAATTAGTTGTCTAACCATTTGAAATTATGTTAATGCGTAATAACCACATTATTAGTAAAAGAGAGAATAAAGACTTTATAGGGATGAAAAAAAAAATGCGTTCATTACATAATAAAAAATTTGGAATTTGAGAGAGAGATGGGGAGGGGGAGGGGGAAAGGGGAGAGAGAGAGAATGCTGAGCAAAGTTCTTAAAGGAATTAGAAATCCATCTAAAATCTCTGGATAAGTGAGAAGATTTCAATGTGAATTTTTATATATAAAAAAAGCTTTACAATCCACCAAAAGCCACCAATAATTAAAATCCTACTAAGTCATTAGACTTTTGAATACCATAAGATTTAGATGGATTTTTTTAAAATCCTAATTGAATACATCAAGATTTTAAAAGACTTTTTAAAATCTCAATTGAATACATCATGATTTTAAAAGACTTTTTAAAATCTCAATTGAATACTCATGAACTTTAAAAGTCTATAAACGTCATATATATTCTAAATCCAATACACCCCCTTCATCCCCACAGCCAAAAGCCAATGTTCTTTGGAATATAAAACAAGTGGAGCAAACCAATCCAAATTTACTACAAAGTAAAAAAAATAAAATAAATTACTAATAGCCTCAATCATATGAAGTGTCAGCACATTAATTTTGGAGTGCTACAGTATTTATTTAGAGTGTTAGTAGGCACACCCTTATTATTATGACCCAAATAATAGTTCGCGTGCCAATTGAATTAACGTAACTGGCAGCATCTTGGTAATGCAGCAGCCAAGTGCGTTACCATCCAGCAAGTGCGTAGAAGCCAAGTGCATTACCAAAGCAACCAAGTACGTTACCAAAAGCACTATAGTTCAAATCATAGTAATGGAGCATTTATAGGTAGCACATGCTCTTACATCATACAAAGATCAATGGTTTGGAACCAAAACTTGTTTCTCACCATGAATTTCGGTACCTAAATGTTGTTCTAAAAAGGAAAGTAGACTTGTAATGTTGGACAGAGAAATTTAGACCTTCCATGTTACTGTTTTTTTAAAAAAATAAAAATAAAAAGGAACAAAAAGCATGAGGAGAAAGAAAAAATGGAAATATATCTCAAACTAAAAAAACAGAAAAACTGTTTATCTTATTTTTATCAAGTCAAAGACAAAAGTGAAGTACAAAATTGCTATTTTGATATACAAAAATTGTATATGGACAATGGAAATTTACTTAAATTTAAAAAGAATTTACGAAACCTTGATACAGGAAGATAAATCCATACATCAAAATCAAAATAATGGTAGAAATTCGATCAAACCACTAAAATAAATTAAAGAACAACAATTGCTTTGGCACTAAGGTAGCAATAATAAAGACGATTTTAGTTTATTGTGTCCTAAACACAAAACCATTGTGAGATGCTGGCCAACATCGATTTTTGCTGATTAACAAGGAAAGGGCCAATTTATATGCATATATAGAGTGAATTGAAAATAAAAAATAAAATGAAGTTGTAAGTTATTCTTTTTGTCGCTAATGTGCACTTAGTAAATCTCATCAATTACCTTTCAATTCAAATAAAGAGACTACAAATACTCCGTTCTATATTATTTATAGTGATGTTTGCCAATCGCCCACTACTTTTGTTACTAGATTCAAGTATTATGTGTTTTTCACTAATGAATTCTCTTGTTATATTAGGATTTATCCCATGTGCCGTAAAAATGAAGTTCTCACTCATTTTCAAACATTGGTTACGATGATTAAAAATATTTTTACCTCCACTATTAAATATCTTCAGAGTGACAACGGGACCGAATACATCAATAATGCCTTTTCTCATTATTGCAAAGCTTTGGGTATTCAATAGAGATTTTCTTGCCCTCATACACCTCAAGAGAATGGCCTTGTCGAGCGTAAACACCACCACATTGCCACCATGACTCCCACTCCCCTCTCAGTCGGCGTTCCACAAAATTTTTAGGTTGAAGCCTTATTGACTTTAGTCCATCTCATCAATCTTCTTCCTACGTCCACTCTTGATTGGGGCACTCCCCCATCAATGTCTCTTTGGTACGCCGCCATCCTTTTCCTCTCTCCGTGTATTTGGTTATTCATGCTTTCCTTATCTTGGGTCGTATGTCTCTAATAAATTATCAAGTCCTAGTATATATTGTGTTTTCTTATGTTACAGTCCTCATCACAAAGGTTATTATTGTCTAAATCCCTCCACAAGTTGAGTCTATGTGTCTATAAATGTTTTATTTAACGAAATAAGTTTTCCATATAGAATTTTACTGGCACAAATAGTTTATGTAGCAGGCCCTAATGAATTTACTCACATTTATAGCCCAATTTCAGTTCTAGTTCACAGGATCCACCATCCAATAGCCCAAGCCCAAAACCCATTAATTTCAACCAGAATTCATCAGACGTGTCGATTCATCCCACACGAGTCAATAGTCCTCCTCCTTTTCAATACCCAGCTAGTCCGTTTTCTTTTTAAAGTGTCAGCCCATCGCTACTCATCACCTACCGCCGGCGATCAGTCACTGTGCTGCCGAACCCTACCACCTTGCAGATCACCGACACGATGCAGCAGCCTGATGAACCAATTTCTATAGAATTGCAGCCGCCTAGTTCAACTCAAGAACCACAACCGTACCTCTCTTTTCCTCGATTTCAGCAGTGATTAAGCCTCATTCTTTACAAAGACACCCTATAGTCATGCAATCTCGTAATGGCATGCTTCCATATAAAGTTCAGAGTGACAGCACGATCCGCTATCCTCTTCTTTAAGCCTTATTACATACCATTGCTGGTGCTGAACCAACTTGTTACACTTAGGCAGTCAAGCAAGACGTTTGGCGAGCAACCATGGCCGACGAAATCAATGGTCTGCTAAAAAATCAAACCTGGACATTGGTCATTCCTTCTCCGTCGCAAAATACCGTAGGTTATAAATGGGTCTTTCGAGTCAGGCACAATTCGAATGGCACGATTACGCGGCACAAAGCTCACCGGTCGCAAAGGGGTTTCATCAATAGTTAGGTATTGACTATGACGAAACTTTTAGTCATGTCATTAAACCTTCCGTTATCTGTACTGTATTATCCCTTGTTGTATCCAAAGGCTGGTCACTTAGGCAATTGGATGTCAAGAACGCCTTTCTACATGGCTATCTCAAAGAAGATGTGTATATTGTGCAACCACTTAGGTTTATTGATCAGACTTGACCCTCTTATGTCTCCAAGCTCAATAAGGCGATCTAAGATCTCAAGCAAGCTCCACGAGCTTGGTTTCATCTTATGACTTCCTTCTTGTTATCTATTAGTTTTGTGCAAAGTCTAGCAGATTCGTCCTTATTTATCTTTCGCCGTAGACTAAATATCATTTACCTTTTACTATATGTTGATGACATTATGGTTACTAGTAGTGATGATAAGCTCTTCCAAGGTTTTATTGATGCGTTAGGACGTGGTTTTGATATCAAGGACCTTGGTACTCTTCATTATTTTCTAGGTTTGCAGGTCACCCGGTTCAATGGTGGCATTCATATAAGTCAACTTCTGTATGCTCATGATTTACTGCAAAAGAATGACACACTCCTTAGTAAACCTGTTGGCAACCCCATGTCTGCCAAAACCATCCTCTCTACATTTGAAGGTGACATTCTTTATAATCCGACAACTTTTCAGGAAGTTATTGGATCTCTGCAATACCTCACCATCACTCGTCTTGACATTGCTTTCGCTGTCAACTCCATCTCTCAATTCATGATTCAACCACGCCAACCACATCTTGTTACTGCCAAACGCATCCTCTGTTACATCAAAGGAACATTTGATTATGGCTTTAGTTTTTAGTCCCCAAAAACATCCTAATTTCAGTAGGGATGGCAATAAAACCCAACCCATTGGGTTTCCACCCAATTCGTCGAGTTTGGATTTTTGAAAAAAAACCTTAGACCAGATTCGAAGCGGGTTAAAGTTTTATCTTTTAAAAATCCAACTCGACCTGCATATATATATACACTAGGGTATACCCGTGCCATCTGGCACCGTAAAATAAAAAAAAATCTAATAATAGGATAAAAAAAAATTAACGTGTGACGAATTTAAATCGACAAATTTCATCAGTCTATTTTAAGTCCATTGTTTAGTCTAATCTAACGTTGTGAACAATCATAAAGTAAGTTCTATATATCTTCATGCTGAAAAAACTAATAGTATATCGGATTGGACCGACTTGTTTTTAATTTTTTAAAAAATTCTTTAATCATAATCCAACCATATAATGTACGTCATAAAAATGACAGATTGAGATGACCAATAATATACAAACACATAACGTACATCCGTAAATGTTACACAATAATTTTTCTTGAATTTTTTTTTGCATAATTATATAGTCACGATGGATCTTGTTTAATTAATCTTAATTAGTAGATTTTAAATATTAAATTTTAAATTTTTTATTTTAAGTTATGACATTTTTAATGTAAAAAAATTTATTAGTAAGTGAGAGTTTATTGTTTGTATATTATTGGTGTGAGTGTTTTAACTTTAATGTGATATCTTGATATGTGTATAATATCTTGATTTGTATATAATACTCATCCAATAGTGTAGAACTAACGCACACTATAATACATATATTTTTAACTATTAAATTTTTATAATTTAAAAAAAAATTAGTCAAAAATAATATTTTATAATATAGATAAATCATATATAGTGTTTTTTAAAAAGAAAACCTAAACCCTCTCAATTGTTTGACCACCGTTCCTCTCCAACTCATTTCTCACTCTCTCAGTCTCTCTCTCCCCTCTCCCACACAGCCACACTCTCACAGTCGACAGTCCCACGCACGCCGCTGTAGCTCCGATGAATCCTCCTCCACCTCCCTCGCGGCCACGCCACTACTCCTCCTGCACCACTGGCACGGGTAAAGTTCGATCTCACATTTGCATGTGTTGATTTGCAAGATTTAGATAAAATTAGGGATTTTAAGCTTTTAGTGTTACTGAATTTTGTATATAGATAAGAATTAGTGAATTATGTATGTATATAAAAAATTAGTGAACTATAATACACCATCCGCTTATGGCATGTGCTTGTAGATTTGTAAAATTTCCTTAATTTTCCTACTTCCTCTGAATTTTTATGGTCTATAGTTCCAATCTGTTACGAAGGTTAGAGGAAGAAAAGCTTCTTTTGGAGCGGGGCGGGTCGGGTATGGGGTGGGTTTGGCCAATACCAAACCCGACCCGCATATACTCTAGTCCGCCCCAAACCTGCTCCGAACCCGAGTCTTCCTTCTTTATGAACTTGGTGCACATCTTCAATTCCCAATTTTGCTGCATTGTGACAACCTCAGTGCTACATACATGGCCGCAAATCCAGTTTTTCATGATCGCACGAGCATGTAGAATTGGATTATCATTTTGTGCGTGAGAAAGTAGCTCTTGGCAGCCATCGGGTTTGCTTCATTCCTTCTGTCAACCAGCTTGCCAATCTAGCCTCTGCATAAGCATCATCATGTCTCTCTCACTGGCAAACTTGTCCGTGCAGGACTGCCAAGTTTGAGGGAGGGTGTCAGATTAATTCCACAAAATCAACAGACTGTTCAAATATCAGCATCAATCACGCCATCAAGAGACTCTCCACATTGAATTTGAATCTAGCTAGAGTTTAGGATCAGTTTTGATTTTGTAATCACTATAGTTTATTACTCTTGTGAATGCTCCCTGTAATTATGCCTAGACTCTGCTTTATATATTGTACATAATACAACTCAATGTAATCAAGGAAAATACATTTTAACAGTTTCATACTAATTATCCTCTTATTTGTTTCAGTAGGTTGTTGCATCTGCAAGTGACGTGAATACTTGTGAGTTTGTGATATAGAGGTCAGGTACTTGTTCATGGTATTTCAATTAATAATGACATACTGTGCAAACGTAAAAACCATTGTATATACATATTTTACTGGAAAATCTGACCTTTAGATTTGGTGCAGAATAGTGCTTGCCTTTTGTTTTTGAATTACTTAAATTCTGTTAAATTGCACTTGTTTCTTATGTTCAGTTGTTTTGACTTATGAAACCAAGGCAAGAAGATTTTACTTTGGAAACTTTTTTAAACATTAATTTTAACTAAGGTTTTTTGAACACTAATTTCAACTAATTCTATAGCCAAGACATGAAAAATTTAACGTTCTGGAAATACGATACTTTGGGTACAGAATTTTGACATCCCAAAATGGAAACTACAACTCTTATTCTTGGATGGAGGGGGTGATGAAGATCCCACACTCCTATTCAAAATCTCTTCAGTTGGGTCCTTAATGGTAATGGATTTTTGTGGAAAGGAGGAGACTACTTGTTCTTAAATCTCATGAGAACGCGAGATTCCTCCACGGCCCTTGAAGAGATTGAGATTTCATAACAAGAAGTCTCCTCCTTTTCACTAAAATCCGTCACCATTAACTGAGATGATGACCTGGGAAAACCTATAAGATTGAGATTCATATGAGTTTATCGAACCCTTAAAATTGTCAACGCAATTCACAAACAGAGCTTCAGTCATTGGGAACCAAAAGAAGAAGAAACCACTATCGAGAAAGGCCAAAGCATGAGGAGCAACTCTTCCTTCCAGCCAGGCATTAATTCTAAAGAGAGAGTATTATAAGCTGGAAGCTAAAGAAACACTAGCTTGTGTAGGCTAAAAATTACCCATTATGATTTGGTGTAAATTGAGTTAAAGGTTGATTTAGTATGAATTTTAATTTTTTGGTACAGATTCAAGTAGCATATAATATACATCACAACTGTTGGTTGTTAATATTATGGAAAATGTATTGCTCAATTGAATTTAATTACGCAATTACTGTTGTATGGATTGCAGTGTAATTAAATTATGCTTTCAGTAAGTAAAAGTAGAAATTGGTTTTAAATACAACAACAACAACAACAACAAGCCTTTATCCCACTAGGTGGGGTCGGCTACATGGATCAAACGACGCCATAGTGGTCTGTCGTGAATCATATCTCTAGTGAAACCATTCGCCTCTAAATCCTTCTTAATAGTTTCACCTATAGTTTTTCTAGGTCTTCCTCTGCCTCTAACAACTAGGCTTCCCTCCATATGATCAACTCTCCTAACCATGGCATCTGCAGGTCTCCTCCATACATGCCCAAACCATCTAAGTCGAGATTCAACCATCTTTTCTGTAATAGGTGCCACCCCAACTCCCTCTCTGATGGTAACATTCCTGATCTTATCTTTCCTAGTCTTGCCACTCATCCATCTCAACATTCTCATCTCAGCTACACTTAGTTTATTCTCGTGTTGGCTTTTGACCGCCCAACACTCAGTCCCATACAACATTGCTGGTCTAACCGCGGTACGATAGAATTTTCCTTTTAACTTGAGTGGTACCTTTTTATCACATAACTTGAGTGGTTTTAAATATTTTTGAAAAAATAATTCCATTGGTTGACTGTCAAAAACAGTTATAATGGCAGTCAAAAATACAATATGATATCGTTTCGACTGAAAAATCTCAAACATCAATCTAAGTGGATACTTGATGGTAATTTACTTCAGCAATGGCCTAGCAATTGAGGCTCCATTTTTCAAACTGAAAGATATACCTGAGCCACAGAGCTTTGTTTGATGATCGAGTAATAGCTTGTTCCTTGCTTTCTTTTTATATTTTGTTCTCACATTCTTTTTTCCGTTTTCTTTTTCACTGGGTACCTAGAAATGTGCATCTTCACCTCTTTGCCCTATCTGCTGTGTTGAAGTTGAGTCGATATACATGATTGAAGACCTGCATCTTGTTTTCAGTTTGACTGACTGGGTCACTAATGTATGGAATCTTTGTAATTTAGCGGGTTGGGTCTCGGATTTTTGTCAATGGATTCACTCCATTTGTACTTCTTATAACTACTCTGAAGTGTTTTCTGCTATGTATATATATATATATGTTGGTAAAATCCCTATAGTTTGCTGGTCGGTCTATTTGGGCCGGGGCTAGGAACTTTTTCATCTTTGAGAAAGAAGCCTGGCCATTTGGCTCATGTCTCTGCATGTTGAGGCCCTGGCTCTTATGGAAGAGATTGATTTCTTTGAGGGACTTGTACGTGTCTCTCCCCACCTATACCTGGACTTCGGGTGGTCTTCCGATGGTCTCATCCCGTAGGGATGTTCTTGAGATTAATTGTGTCTTTGCAAAGGAGGCAAATGCTGTTGTGGCGTGCGTTATCCGTGATTATATTTAGCTGGGCGTCTGGTTGAACATCTCGGTTCTAAATCTCACAATAGAAATGATCCTTTGTTAGGTTGAAATTAATATTTTTTAAAAATATATAAAATAAAAAATTCAAGCTGAGTTATCAATTTGAGATAGAGTGAATATGATTTTATCATGTCAAATATCACTTTAAACGGGTAAGGGATGCAACCAATCCTGAACTTGTTTGTTCCTTCACTGGTATTTTTGATTTTTCGGGTATAAAGTTCCTTCACTAGTTCATTGAGTGATTGTTAATCTAAATTTACCATCAACTGCATTGTGCATGGCATATAATCTAAATCCAGTCTAACTTTCCCTGCAGCATCATATTTAAGGCGCAATTACCATTTAGCCCCGCAGATAAATTTTTTTAAGGATGCAGTCCTCCATTTTCTTTAAAGGATGCAGTTCGAGAACAGATACTATTATCTCTAAATATTTGCTTGTCTAGTGACCCTAAACTGAACCGAATATCATCAAAATGATAATGTTAAACTGACTCGAGGACATAAACTAAACGACAGCAGATGGCTAAGTTATTTATACCCAATATAAATAACTAACCATTGGAGAAGTGAAAGAAAATGACAGCTGCTTTCTTCTTCCTCCAATTTCAACTTCAACAGCAAAAGCAAAACCGTAAATCTCAATATTAAACGTATTTAACAATTCAAATTGAAATTGTGTCAATACACAGCACAGATAAACATAACTATAACGATTTGAAATTTATATTTTTTCCCATTAAAGCCCTGGAGGCTTCAATTGGGAGAGGCATCAGTTTGGAGTTTTAAGAGGATGAAAAACCTAGTGATTATAGAATGCGTAAAAGACAGTAGAACTGCATTGATTTTGACCAGATTGCTAATTGGGGATCATAATTGACCACTAGTATGTAATAGAAAATACTAGTTTCCAAGATGCACAATCGTTTTAGAAAAACTGCGACATTAAAAACCGTATTTAAAAAGTTACAGATTAAACTATTAAGTCAAGAAAATTGCTATAGAAGAAACTATCAACTATTTATAACAATAAATGAATTGGGGATTAAAGAAAGAATCATTAAATAACATTAGAAAATATAAAAAGTGTTTAAAATAAGCACGTTCAGCTGAATTTCTAAATCATGATGAAATGCATATTGTGTCTACGTATAATATTGGAAACATAAATACATTTTAATATTAATTAAAAAGAAATGAGCATAAAAAGGGGAATATATAATTTGGAAGTACTTGAGGCATTTAACTTGAGACTGATAAAAAGAAAGTTTATTTTTCTCATTCACATACATATTCCACCCAAATGAACAAAAAATCTCCTTAAATTAAGATACGTCTTCAAGTCCCTGAGAGACTTGTTCCATTCCTGCAAAATGTCATGAGACAGTATAATTTGTGATAAGATTCTTGATTAGATAATCAAATCTTCCAATTTACTTCACTAGTTCCATTCCTGCAAAATGTCATGAGATAGTATAATTTGTGATAAGATTCTTGATTAGAGAATCAAATCTTCCAATTTACTTCACTAACAGAAATCACACATTGAAAATATTATCACGTACAAACTTAAGAATATATTCACTCATTGCATTTAGATTGTATGTCCAATGTGTTGGCCGTAAAATAATCAAGGAACAATATTTCATATTCATAATCCACCTTACGAAAAATAAGGAAAAGAGATTGAGAATTATATATTCCTGAGCTGTAATTAGTGTTTGTACTTTTCTTTTGTGTGTTGATGAAGAAATGAATCATACTATATATATTGGATTGTTAAAAGTTAAATATTGCATCTCTAGAAGAAAACATACACAAATAAGGTACTTATTTGTAGATCATCTCTAGAATATGATGTATACCTCTTTTCTTTTCTTTAATTATTATTATTATTATTATTATTATTATTATTATTATTATTATTATTATTATTATTTTGTTATGATGAGCAGTTACTTGTTATTTGAAAATTATATTTTAAAAATCGGGCAAATTATGTAAATGATTCTTATAATACAAAGGGAGTAGTTTACAAAACGAAAAAACAAAAAAAAAAAATCTATTATAATTCCACAAACATCATAATATTTAATCTACAGATTAATTGAGGCATTTCATTAAGTAGGTAAAGTGCATACAACAAACCTTTCGAGATGTATATAATGCTTTGTCCAAGAAATTTTCTTCCAACAATGTTACAAATATACAATCACAACATAGGTATATATATATATATATATTAAAACACAAAATAATCTTGCGAGCAATTTTAAGATTTGAGTAATAGTGGATTGGGTATATTGGTTGCATAAAAATAATTGGTCTCTTGTGAACAATTTTAGTGTTTGCCATTGTCTTGGGGAATGAAAATAAAAAGCTCTTCTTGAAATTGGGAAAATGATCTATTTTTAACACCTTTTTAAGACCATATTTACATTTTGAATTTCGGGAACATCAAATATTAAGAGAATTTACAAACTAATTAGAATATGTAATATATAAATCAAAACTTGTCAATCGTGAATTCTAAGAAGGAGCGGACCTAAGATTCTTTGATGAACTGGGCTGATAGGAATAATAATGAGTTAGGTTTGGGGCAGGTTTGACCAAATCTGAATTTGACCCGCCCATAAATAATCCCGACCCGAACTCAATTATTATTATTATTATTATTATTATTTTTTATATTAACAAACTCGCTCTGCATTAATTTCCCAAATCCGAACCCGACCCACCCGCTCCGAATTGAGTGAAATTGACCTAGATTTTAACTTAAAGACACATATATTTATATTAAATTAAAAATATATTTATATATACATATACGGGACGGGACGGGACGGGTTGGGTTGGGTTGGATTGTTAATGGCAAAACCTAAACCTTCCCCGCCTCAAAAAAACTCGCCCCGAACCGGCCCCACTCGGGTCACATCGGGTTGGGAACCTAGTGGATTGGGTTTTTTTGCCACCTTTATGGGTTGAATTAAAAGAAAATTTTAATAACAAATCCTTTTTAGAAAAAGTTGGCTTGTTTTTAGTTTTACCGTAGAAGTATTTCTCCCATTATTATTAAAAAACAAAATAGTGAAAATAGTTTTGCTTAGTAGTTGATAAAAATATTTGTTTTTTATTGTTTTTATGGAAAAACAATTGTTACATTAAAATGCACATATAATTTATGACCTGCTCGGGATATTGAAAAATCGGGCTTATACGAAAAAAAATTCTGCAAAAGAACCAAGGAATAATAATTTTGTAAATTAAGGACCTATATTCGACCAAACTCCAAAATGAGTGCAAAATTAACTTTGCAGTAGCTTTTAAAATTTTATTTTTTTTATGGAATCATGCAAAATTAAGTTTGCATTACATGGTTTTTAACATATTATTATAAATAAGTGTTTAATTGACAGTACTTTAGAATAATTTTAACAATTATATATTTAAAACCTATTTATTAATAGAATGCATATAATAATTTTTTTAGAGTTATGCAAAGTTAAGTTTTCACTCCTTATTTTTTAAAACATTACTTTATATTTGTTTTTATTTGATGTTGTTTTAAATTTTTATGAATGAAAATAATAATATACTTGTTAAAAAATATAAATATATCATGCAAAATAAATTTGCATTGTAAAGTTAAGTTCGAACAAAACACAATTGATGGTGTCAAAATCTAGAAGTAGATAATTAACCAATCAATAAGCGAATATCGGTGAATAAAAAATAAATGCGGCGCAATGATGAACACATGACTTTTTTTTAAGGTAGGTTCCCCCGGTAGCGCTTATGCTATTCCAGTGGTACGTCCTCCTTTTGTGTGTGCTTGTTTTGTATTAGCTCAAAGGCGATCAATTTGAAAGATAATACAAGCTACCAACTTCTCTCTCTCTATAATTTCCTTAATTCTATTTATAAGTATAGAATTATGATTACAAATATTTCAACAGAATAAATAATAAATTGTGTAGGAGAGAGAGTGTATAAGGGTTGTTGGTATTTTTTGGAGTATGAAAATAGAGAGTATATGACTCTTCTATTTTTTTTTGGTGTGAAAATAGAGGGTATAAGACCCTTCTATTTTTTGGGGGTATGAAAAGAGAGAGTATATGACTCCTCTATTTCTTCTCGAATTGGCTTGTATTTGTATTTCTAATGGATTTATATCTCTTCAAAGAGATATATGTATCTTAAGAGAGAAAGAAGATATATTTTTTGTTGTGTGTTGAATGAATGAATGGTGGGGGGGTATTTATAGGTAAATGGAGAATGGCAAAAATGTAAATTTGATAAAAATAAAGGGCAAAATGGTCATTTTTGGTGGTGGTAGGTGAGATAGGTGAGATGTGGTAGGTAGGATAGGTGAGGAGGTAAAAATGAGATTTTACCGGGGGTAAAAATGAGATTTTACCGGGGGTAAAATTAAAATTTTACTGGAGGTAAAAAATGTTGAAAATTACTTTTGTAGGCCAATAGTAAAATTATTTTTTTACTTTTATAGGCCAATGGTAAATTATTATTTACCCCATCAACAATTTTGAGCAAAGTTAAGTTTGCACTTAACACAATTTTATGCAAAATTAAGTTTGTATTCGGTCAAAACCCTTATTTTAAAATACAATTAATAAATAAGCTCTTATTTTAAAATAGTAATGATATCTAGACCTTTGTTTCTAAAAATTATTATTTATTAATTTTTTTTTATAAAAAGTATTGTTATGCAAAACCGTTTATCTCATTTCCGGTTTGATTAATGCTCTGTTTGTCTTTTCTTTTCGATTTCTCCTTATAAGTTATGATTGTAAAAGTTGGTGGATCCTTTACTTTTAAAATGTTTTGGACCTTAGAGTTTACACTACCAGAATGAGAGTGTTGGAATGCTAGGCGTGGGCTGTGCTGTGGGGCTAGGGGTGGGCTAAAAGGGTGGAGTGGATTATTAAAAAATCTTTCTCGGGTAATTAAAATTTTTGGACTAAGGTGGAGCCCGCTGAACCGAGATCTTTTTCCACCCGTAGTATTCGGAACAACCAGGACTTTTTGATTTGGGGAGATTTTTGTTCTTAATTTTCGACATAATTCAAGAGTTTATTTTTTCTCTATATTTAAAAACTTTATACTAAATAGATTCCTTTTTACAAGTTTTAACAAAGATAATATGAGTAGTGGCATGATATGTATTTTTCACTATAAATTATAGTGTGGATTTTTTTTAAAATTAATATATCTATAGGTTTTGAACTGTTAATTTAATATTTTAATTATATTAACATGATGTTAAAAAGATTAACTGTTTAATTTGAAAATTTTTTAGAGCTTGAACTATTTATTTTAATATTTTAAGTAATATATAGTATTCACTATGATGTGTGCATGTACGCTATAATAAGTTACACCACACTATTATTTGTCACAAATTAACAAGAATATCAAGTGCTTGCCAAATTAACAAGAACATCAAATACTTATCATATTAATTATCGTATATTTAGTTAATATAACAATATTTAACGGATTATCGCCTTCAATTACAAAAAAAGAATCTACAAATTTAGAAAGATACATACCTGATGGAGACAAGACTGTTTTTCGGAGTGAAGACAATTCAGAGGTCATTCAAGTTCCAACATACCAAATTATAAGGTTGCGGGCTAAAAAATTAAAAGTAGCTCTTAATTGATTAATTTAAGCTATTTGGGCTCAAGAAGAATACTCAATTAAGCTCATTGATGGGGAAAAACGTGGAGCACAAAGTCAAGGCTGGATTACACGTATTCAAGCTTAAATTAATTGTGAAGACCATGTGTATGCTGCCCAAAATTGTGGAGTTCAAGTCCACACGCTTTTTAGCCTTAATTCTTTAGTTATTATTTTTTTTTTGAAGTAATTTAGGAGACTAGTCTTTATTTAATTAGGATTTGTTTTTGTTTTGAGGTTTCCTTATTGGATTGTATTCTTATTGTCTAAATTTTTGACAACTTATTTAAAGAGGGTGAATGCTATGTATTTTCAGACTTTAATCATTAATATTATTGAGTGAGACTAATCATCTTTAATTTTTTACAAACTATTTGAACTTATCGATTTGTTCGTGGCATTCACTTGAATTATCAATCGGTATTCTACACCCCACGGTTCTTTACGAACTATTTGAACTTATCGTTTTGTCTGTGGTATTCACCCGACTTATCAATCGGTATTCTGCACCCGGTTGTAGTGTCTTCTATTTCCACCAAATCTGATTGTAGAAATAGTCCAGTTCATTATTTTGTTACGATTTTTGCGTGTATCTGTGTTGAGATTCATATAACAAATTCGTTGTATTTGCAGATTTCATGCGATACTACCGTGAGTCGTATCAATACCATAACCTATGATACAAAGTACATACCATTATACTACTCAAGATATTATACTATTCTTACGTCATGATGTAAAAACACAAGCGATGTTAAAAAAAATTAGAAAAACACAAATAAATTAAGACTCCTCCCCAGGGCCGGCTTGAGGGAAAATGAGGCCCTAAGCGAAGTTTAATATTCACGAAAATTGGGGTACCATATCATTGTCTTCTTCTTCAACAAAACAATCTTAAAATCATAATATTTATATATTTGAATCCAAAAAACTCCAAAAACTAGAACCAATCAATTACCAAATTAAAAATAATAATAATAATAATAATAATAATAATAATAATAATAATAATAATAATAATAATAATAAAGACAACAATTAACATAAGATTGATAGATAACAACAACAATAATAATAATAATAATAATAAGGAAGACTAGCACAAGTATTAAAGTATACAAAATTACAAATAATCAATTAATCAATGACAATAAATACACCTAATATTGTATGACTAATCAAGAATAAAACTAATATTTAACAAGTAAAGTGTAAATAACTAAATCTAACAATATAAAATTAGGGCTAAATAATCATAAATTCTAAAGTGTAACTTTATATACTTTAATACTTGTGCTAGTCTTCAAGAAATATCATAAATCATAAATCATAAATAATCATAAATCATTAAATCAATATTAACCTAAATAATCATAAATCAAGAAATATGGAATAAAATCAATAAATAATTAACAATCAACATTCAACAAATCAATATCATGCTAATTGCTAAAAAATCAAAAAATATGAAAGCAATGGAAAAGAGAAAACGAAAAATCAAGAATTATGGCTTAAGAATCTTAACCTTGGTTGGTAAGTTGATGCCCTTTCGGAGGCTTGGAGCTCGCAGGCTTCCAACAAAGCTGAGGAGGAGGGGAATAATGGAGCTGAGGAGGTGGAGAGGAGCTGGGGTGAAGTCGGAGAGGAGAGAGAGATGGGAAAAACGAAAAAAAAAAAAGGAGAGAAAGAGGAGAAAGGTGCAGCAGTGGAAAAGAGAAAGGAAAATGAGGAAAAGCCGTAAGTGAGGAGGAAAAAAAGAGAGAAACAACTCTCACTATCTCTCTTCTCAATTTAATTTATCCTACTTTTCAAAATACCCCCTCAAGTTTGCTTCCTTACAATTAGATACTTAAATTTTTATTTTTATTTTTTGATACCCTCTCTCCATGTGGGGCCCTAGGCATTTGCCTTGGTTGCCTCTCCATGGAGCTGGCTCAGCTCCTCCCCCACCCATCTTTAAGCTAAAATAAAATAACATTATTACTTATATTTTTTGACCCCTTTAAACTTAAAAATCTTAGAACTAGAACTGCCATATTACTAAAGACAATAATTTTATGGACGTGATTAAGAGCGCTCATTTTTATTATTTGCCGTGGTAGTAGTTTCTATTTTTGGTGTTTTTATACGCATTAAAATAATTGTTGTAATTTTTTTAAGAAATGGAATAGACTCTCTTAAGAATATTCTATTTGTACGTAGTTAGCAACACGTTAGAAGGGTTAAAAAAAAAAAATTAAAAACCCACAATGCTGAAAGGAGTGTGCGTCCCCCAACCTACTGCTTAATATTTTTTGCAAAAGGGGCCCAAAAATTGAAAATCATAATAATTAAAGGGCTCAGTGATGTAACTATGTAAAAACTAGTATTTTTGGGTAAAAAACAAAAAAGGATTTTGGGTAAAGGGCCCATGTACACATTCCTTTTGAAAACAGGCCCAATTTATATTTTCAAAGTAAAAAAAGGGTGACTGTCCCAAAAGAAAATTCATATGTGCAAATTAGCCTTTTCGTTAACTTGGGAAATAATTTTGGTTTTACGTTTCAAGGGATGGTAAAATATTAAAATGGTCTTATATGTTGGATTTTTAACTTGACCATATTCTAATTAAACAAGTTTTTTTTTGAAATGAGTCATATGTAGATTGCTTAAAATAAAACTTGCACCCTATCCACTCAATAAGAAATACTAAATTTAATTAGTTGAACATTTAATCACATGTGATGTAATAGAGCTCATAATAATTATCTAGGAAGTGTTATTGGCACTTCAAATAAATCCTGTAGTCCTCCAAAATCCATCTAAAAAAAATAAAAAATCCTCACAAAAATAATAAAAATGTCACTAAAGATGATAGAGTGCTAAAAAATTATATTGGAGAGATAATAATTATACCCTAATTTGGTGTGTTGCTAAACTGTCAAAATTGCCATTTCATTCTACATGCATGACCTTAATATTTAACTGATTTGCATGTTTATATTCTCTCGTCTGAAATTAAAAATATTACTACCATTTGATATATATTTTTTAAAAAAACATTAATTTTTATTTAATCAATATTCAAAAGCCAATAAAACAAAGTTGTATAATATCTATTCAAAGGTTTAATATGTTAATTGTATCAAAATAAATAAATAAATGAAACAATCACCCAAAAAAGAAAGTGATACATTTGAGACGGAGTATTAATTCATTTTGTTTATGATTTCATAATGGGTAATATAGACTTGTCATGACAAAATTTGCACATATATTCTACTTTCTAGCCCACCCAGATGAAATCTTAGTGTTAATCTATGCCAATAACACTACAAATTAAATGAGACAATCTTGAATATAGGTATTTGTCCTTTATTATTTAGTCAAAAAATATGATAACCATTAGCATCAAATGTTTATCACTAGAAGCATTTTTTAATGTAATAACAACAAAAATCGACATTAAAGGTCGGTCCATACTAGATCGAAGCCCCACATTTATATAAGTATATCAAGAAATTTGTGGCAAAAGAAAATTTTAGTACACCATTTCAATTACATTAACAATTAGTAATAGTTGACAGTGACATTGAAAATTTAAAGAATAAAGATTAATAATAATAAAAAAAACTATTGATTTTGGTGCTTCATAAATAATAAAATTTAAGTTAAAATAAAAATTAAAAGAGAATTTCGTTCGACAACCAAAAAGTATAAATGTCGCTAGTGTGGAGTAAATAGATTTTGAATGATTTTATATTATTATAAACTAATAAACAACTACTATTATGATTTTTCAAAGTCATGATACTTAACAGCACCTCCGATAGTAAAAAAATACAAGATCAAACTAGATTCAAACAGAAAAAAAAAAGTATTTAAATTAGGAAGTTTAAATAATAATATAAAAAGATGGTGCAAGAATTTTGTAAATGCCATATTCAGCAGTATTATGAATTAAAATTTGGTTACTAGAACATTTGGTCCACTAGTTAGGTGGTAAAACATCGCCCTTATAAGGATGAAGTTTGAAGTTCGAGTCATGGCACCCTTATCCCTTCTCTCTACTCTTACGTTCGAATTTTTAAAAATACCTTTGTGTTCTTTCTTCTTATTTTTTGTTTTTCCTTTATTTTATTTCTTAAACAATATATATATATATATATATATATGTTGAAAAATTAGGAGATCTAGTATATCGACGACCCTAGGCGACTGCCTAGGTCTCTTATACAAGTAAGAACACATGTGTTCGAGCCACAAAAGCCTATGTACCCGTCCCTTTTTCTCATGTGGCTCGCGTAAGATCAATCCGATATACCAGTATGTATATATATAAAAACATTATAGGCCATGGGGCATAATAAGTCCTAAAGTTCTATTGAAAATTAAAGAAGTATATCTTACATTTTTATTTTAAATAAGGGTACGTATTTTACATAATACGTAATCTTCGTTTACTTTCTTTAGCAAAGTGGTTCATTGCCTCTTCACCAACAACATTTAATTCAATAGCAAATCAGGATATAACTCAAGATTTTGAGGGGTCCTATACATATTCAAACCCACTACGTTTGATAAATTAGGTTTAGCTCAATAATTAGCATTTGGCCCACTTGCATGTTTAGCATTTATCCCAATTTCGATAATTAATTTATATTTCAAGTAATTTATATATTTTTATATTAAATGACTTCGTTGCCCCTAACCTCTAAGTGGAGATATTGCTTATCTTCTCCCAATTAATTATGTTAGTTAAATTTAGATATGGGCTATCTTATATTCTTGATGTATTATTATGAGGTCATTATCAATAATTTTAAGTTTTTGAATGATAAACTGGTATTATTTTCCAAATCTCTCCTCTCTACCTAAGTTTAAACAATTCTCAAAATCTAATGACAGGAATATAGATCAAACAACATCAATTAATGGAAGATATGTTCGAATGGCAATCAACCTCATTTCATATATAGTCCTCAATATATGTACTGTACTTCAATCAATCATAAATTTGTTGGAGAAGCGCGCAACTTCTACTGTATAAGGTAATTTGAATATGATGCATTATCTTTGCCTACAGTTTTTATATTTTATTTTATTTTTTAAAATTTTTGTTGTCCGGAACCCCATGGTACTTTGAATGCCCAAAGCTTTTGATATTCTTTTAAGATAAATGATCATTATTTGTGTTATATGATGTTCGAAAATATATGATAAACTACCGATTTTTTTTTTAAATTTTAACCCCATAAGTTTGATTTTCAAGTGTATATTGACGTGAAGACATATTATAACTCAATTAATGTATATTTGTAATATGGTTATAATAAATTAGGGTATTATGTCTTTCTTAAACATCGTTCAATTATGGATATGCCACCAACACATAAACATCAGAAATAAAATAAAATATAAAACACTTATAAACCATGAGGCATAATAAGTCCTTCTAAAATTCTATCAAAGAGAAGTATATCTTACATTTTTATTTTAAATAAAGATAAACATTTTTCTTTGCCTAAAAAAATACATATGTAATATTCATTTACTTTCTTTAGCAAAGTGGTCCATCTGCCTCTTCACCAACAACATTTAATTCAATTGACCATATAGAGGAGTCTTTCTTGTCCAGAAACAAAAAAGGAAAGGTAAATTTATCAAATTAAAAAGGAAAGGAATCTTCACCAACAACATTTAATTCAATTGACCACATAGCCGTTAAATTTCTTCTTAACTTTATAATATATAAATTTCTTCTTAACTTTATAATATATACTCTATGTTCACTTTAATTATATCACCACATAGTAGAGAAGTATATATATACTCTCTTTAGTTGGTTTTCACATTACCAAATTGATCAATTGAATTTAGCAGCGACCCTTGTTACGGGATAATAAACTTTTATATTTCTATATAATAGTATATTAAATGCTATATTATTTAACAATGAGTTAAAAATTGATTATTTAATTTAATATTTTTTTATGAATAGTTAGAAGACGAGATGAGCAATTTAATAACATGCCCTCCATATTGTACTTGTTTTTATGCGTAGATTTTAATTTTGTCCTTTCTTGACTCCCAAAAAAATTTGTTCCATGAAAAAAGCTAGAAAGAGTAAGAGAAAATATTACAACATCACTCCCTTATTTTTAACTTGTATGAAACGCAGCCTTAATGTCATATCCAGAGTGTCATAATTACAGAATAGAAGTTATTATAAAAGTTGAAATACTAGAAACACTTTTGAATATCAATTTAGCATTAAAATGAATTATTGAAAAAAATAAAACACACAGCAAAGCGTGAAGAAAGAAGTTGAGAAGGTAGTAAGGGATTCTAAATTTAATGCATATTATTATTCTCCACATGCACATGCACACGGACACGCACATAAAAGAACAATCAATACATATTTTAAAATATCTAACAATAAACTAAAATCTTCTTTTTTTTTTCTTTGTTGTTACCTTTTATTCCTTAGAATTGAAAAATATCGCTTGCTCCTTATGTTTAGAAAAAAAGTCTGACTTTGGTTTTTGTAGGGGCAAAAGTGGGATTTTTGTATTGGGTCGGCCGGATTGTGATCAAAATTTAAACTAAGTAATGCTAAATTTATTCCCTTTTTGTAAAACATTTTAGTATAATTCTCATACTTTGATTTTAGGAAAATCCACAAATTTATCATAAGTAGAGATTGTATATTTCTTCGGGTTTTAAATTTAATCTTTGTCTTAAATTAAGAATATATTTTAATTTATTCATATTTTAAAAAAGAGTTAGTTATACTTTTGACCCTCCAAGTATAGCCCTTGTGGCACTTTAGTCCATAATATATCAATTTCGTCGGTAAAAACCCCAAAGTTTGCAAATGTGTTCAAGTTTTCTCCGATTTTTAACTTTCTGTCAAATTAATGGAAGGAAATGACTTGTGCAATTCATGTGCTTCACTTTAAGGGTAAACAAGTCTTTTTAATGTATTATACAAATTTATCTCCATCATTTGTGTTAATTGGGGATTAGATTAAGTAGTATACGATCTTAGAGAGAAAAATTGGAGATTAGGGTTCTTAACTGTCCGAAATTGAGGGTTGATTTCAGTTGGGATTTTTTGGGTTAAGGAGGAAGTTGACTTGGGTGCTCTCTTCTTCAATTCAGCTTTACTCCCTTTATTCTTAGGTTTTTCAGTTGATTCTCTAGGCATATATTTTCTGCTTGTTTTCATTGGTATTTTAAATGGGGTTTGTGTTATTCAGTGTCATGTTTACTTTCCTCATTGTAAATTCAAGGAAATTCCAAGATTCTACAATTTCCCCACTTTCCCCTCCATTTTCTCGAGAAACAAACAGAGGGTTAGTCTAGGACCACACACACATTGTTGTTTTGCTTGCAATAATACTAATTGAAGTATGGCCAGTATTCTATCTTTCTATCCCTTGTTTTCTTTGCCTTCCATTAATTTATGGCCTTCAAACTAGAATACTGATAATTTCCTTTCACTTTTCCCCTTTAATTGGTTCTTCCTGATTGACTAAGTGGGTTTCTCATCAATTTCGAACTTACTTGGATAAAGTAAATTTTGATTTCAGATGATCCCATATACTCTGTTTTTCAAGTACCCTATTTTCCTTCTGAAGTTCAAGCATTGATTGATAATCCAATAATTTTTCTATGCAAGGAAATTGGGACTAATTTTGGGGATGAAAATTAATAAGAAAATGTCAATTTTGGGTGGGCTGGCAGCAGAAAATGGCTACGGGCTACGGGGTGGGTTGAGTCCATGCGTCAGAATACAATATATTTGTTTAATCATCTTAATTAATTTAATTACTCTTATTATTTCTTCTGAAATTATTTGTTTCCCTTGAACAACGTTAATGACTAATTAATGAGTCACATTTCCGTTTTTCCAAACTTTTGTGCCAAAGTACGACTTAAATCATCTTTTAAAAATTAAAAGCGACAGCATAAATCTTTTTTTATTTTAAATATTTAAAATTCTAGTTTTAAGTGCAAACTTTAAATAAAAATAACAACTCACTTATCAAAATTTTTGATGTGCGGCCATGTTTGGTAGCTCTTTTTTTTTTTTTTTCCTCCAAATTTTAAAAACTCAACTCAAAATTAACTTTACTTTTTACGCTTCCCAAAATTTATTTCACTTTATTTTCTCTCTCTAAAAAAAACTTTTAAAACACCATAACTTTAAATTTAAAAATCAAAATTAAATAAAAAATATATATTTAAAACATACTTGTCGAGATTTATAAAATAAGATCTATTGTGACTATTTTTTGAAAAAAATTTATGAGATTTTTAGTTTGTTGAAAAAAACTAAAAAAAAAAAACTAAATCCACTTTTCAACATACTTCAAAATTTTACCAAACACCATATTTTAAAAACTAACTTAAAAACTCAACTCAAAAACTAAACTCAAAATATCAACCAAACATCACCATAGAATTTAAAAATTACACACATTTAGTTTTAGACATACTCATGGGTGGACTTGGGCGGGTCCCCTACCCAATCCATCTTTTTAGCATTTTATTTATTATATTTTTTAAGTACTAAATCTGAAAGCACAAATAATAGGAATAATAAAATGGCCTAACCCTCCCCAACTTGAACGGAGCAAGCTTGGGTCAGGTTCTTTTTCTAACCACAAAACATATATATTAAATAGAAAATTGTTCCTTGTTCAAAATAATTAGAATAAATCTTTTTGTGCGAATCCAATAAACTACAAATCACTCTTGCATATAAATTGCCAAGTTGGATTGTATTCTCTATGCCGGAATCAAAATTTATCTAATTTAAAAAACGAAAATAATGAAAGTGAATTAGGTTAAAATTGAAAATATGTATAAGAATTCCAATTTTGAAGTAACTATTAACACCAAGAAAAATTTCCAAGAAAATAATGCGCCAAAAAAAAAACAAAAAAAAAAAACCGACCAATATTTATACTAGGTTAACCTATACATGCAATACATGTATTACTCATATATTTCTAATTGAAATAAAAATAAAACAAAGATGTTTAGTGGCTCAAAAGGTTAAATAGAAGATAATTTTGCATTTTTGCCTAATGTCAAAATTCAAATCTTATTGCATGCATGCAAATATTTATTGTAAAAAGGATTATGTCCGCAAAAGCAATTAAAAACTTTGATACATTTTTGCCGTTCCTTCGTATTATAGTATATATTTATTTTACATATGATCACTAGCCCCCTCAACAACGAATTTCTCCATATCCGAATGTTACAATTAATGTATTTCTTAAAAAATAAAATATAAAAATTAAATTGAATTTTTAATTTGAGACGGGATACTACATCTATCTATATATACGATCCCACCCAACCTTCTTTTAACATAAATTAGACACTTATGCACATGTTATGCGTGTGCATGTTCTCATTTTATGCACAAGCTGAGATTAGGGGTGTTAAGGTCAATCCGAAAACAAATCGAATTGATCTGGACCGATCCATAAAATTCCTAACCGAAACCGAATAATTTGGTTCGATTTTGGGCTAACTATTCCAAAACCGAACCGAACCAAATTGTGTGTAAGAAAATGAAAGATATTAATATATATTCTAAGGGCACACATTAACTATACTATGATACAAAAAAGAGTTACTTTTATAAGAATATGTTCTTTATTAATTGCATGATGTGATCACATTAAAAAAAAGTCATTAATGTGTGTAATTATTAAATTAACTACATAATTTTAAGAATTTTTTTTTGTTTTTACATGATAATAAGATAATTCATCATTTTATTTAATGTTTTATTCTTGTAATATACAAATAAAATAGTAACTAATAGGGAACATGGTTTCTATATATTTGCTTCTTGTTTTTATAAAACCATGACTATAATTAGAATTTGAACTTCCATGGTTATGTTAAATTGATTTAGAAAAAAAAATATATGTCAAAACCAAATAAAACCGAAACAAAAAGTTTGGTTCGAGTTTGGGTTTAGAAGATTTAGAAACCGAAACCGAACTGAATTAAAACCGAATTTTTATATTTGGTTTGAGTTTGTAGTACCCTAGTTTATACCCCAACTAAAATTGTAAATACCTCTAGCCGAGATATGTAATTAAAAAGAGCATTTAAATATTTACTATATAGCACAATGGTGAACTATTTTACTTTCTAGCACCAGTAATTAGAGGGTTTGAGTCCCAACAAAATATATTTTATGTGAAAAACAAATGCCCGGCTAATGTAGCAAATTTCAAATTATGATAACCAAATGTGGGGACTAGTTTATAGTTTTAATACTATAGATTCTCAAATATAACCTCTTAAGAGCCTAAGGAAACCCTTAAAATAACCTTTTATTACAAGGGAAAATTAGAAAACCCGCCCCGCCCCCCAAAAAAAAGCTCGTGTCAAGTTTCAATTGGCCGAAAAGGCCATTAAAATTAACTAATTTATAGCTTTCATATAAGTTCACGATAGATAAAAGTCACACTACATAATTCTTTAATTCTTTAATTGAAAATATTTATAATTTGACAATTTCAGCCAAACAAACTAATAAAAATACACACACACACACATATACATATATATTTATTTATTTTTGTCCATTATAATTTTAGATTATCAGCTCACCCAACTTTTCAAATGAGTTCTTTTTACTTTCTCCCATATTATATATCTTCCCGATGTCTAATGATAAGTACTGATTTCTCTCACTTTATACATTTCTAATCCACAAATCACTAGTGTAAGGACCTATTGAAACACTATTGTTCCCCATAAATTAGGGGTGATTCTATTTTCACCTTCAATAATGTTTGGTTTCATTCCCACCTATCATTTGGTCCTTGAGTATCAAGTTAAGGCACATTATTCGGTTTTTGAAGACCGAGTATAAGCTTATTACTCGGTGCTTAGGGCCAAGTAAGGCGTTGTCAGACTTATATTCAACCGTCAAAAATCGAATAACAAACTCTAACTTGTTGTTCAAAAACCAAATAAAAATTAAGAGTGAAACCAAACATTATTAAAAGTATAAGTAGAATTACCCTAAATTAAAGCTTTTATTCACTTTGGATGTTAATTCTACACGAGTGCCATATATATTTATTGGATTGACCAAGGCCAAGATGTTAACTGCATCTAACGTGACTTTGTGGCAACCGTTGATGCCAATGTGAACACTGCAAATGCACATTTCACATGAAGTGTACATTTCATGTGATGTCAACATTTTACGTGATGTGTGGATATTTTAAAATATAAATTTATGTCATTATATATTATAAGTAAATTATAAAATCATAAAGTTATCATTAATACTAGTATATTAATCTCAAAAACAAAAATAATATTAGTATATAAATTCTGCGATTGCATTTACACATTGACTTTAATTTAGAGGTTAAATGCTTATTTCAGTAGAGGGTACAAGATTTTAAAGCATATGAAAACCTAAACCTCAAAATTACTGCATTTGGATAGGAGAAATAAAATTAACCTCTCAAATTTGGGAATGAAATATTTTGGGTGCATTTGATAATCAACTTAATTAATTGCCATAAGATAAGTTAATTATCAAATAGTTAGGGTGCATGTGACCTTAATTTCTGACTTTCCAAGAAAAAAAAAATTTGAATTAGATGAAACATAAGTAAACACTAGAAGTTAACACTATTATTAGTGTTAGATTCTATTTGATAACAAGATAGAAAATGACTATCTTATTTTTAAATACTAGAAGTTGAGTGACATGGTGAAATGCATGCATTCTTATTTTTTGATTTTATCCATTGAAATATTTTCTTTTGGGTGGTTAGGAAGAAACTTTTTTCATAACCAAAAAAAAAAGGAAAGAAAAAGATATGGAGAACATTTACTCATAAAAATTGTCAAGCATCTCAGCACATCGCTAAACCTATTTTCTAACTCATAAAAATTAATTATTTTTCTATTATTTTGTGTCTTATTATCAAATGGAGTTCTAGGCTCCGTTTGATTGTAAGGTGAAAAAGGAAAATAAATTAAGCTAGTTTTAGTGAAAAGATGGAAAATAAGATGAATGATAGATATGATATCTTCTTGATTTTTAAGTTTTTCTATGAAAAAATTTATTTGCTTGGTGGTGAGGAAAAATTTTCTACCAAAAATATAGAAGGATGGAGAATATTTACTCATAAAATGAAGAAAATCTCTCACCTTATTTTATATTTTTTTACACAAACTAACTAAATTTATTTTCATGTTCTATCTTTACAATCAAACAGACTTATAGATATTAATATTTTCCTTCTTTTATATAACAAAGAGTTAATGTGCTTGTGTATATATATACAGAGAGGAGTTCAAAGGGTAAGTTTTTAGTCTGATATGGTACTCCCGCTTTATAAAATGTTCTCTTCTCTCTTGATAGTGAGAAAAGACATTCATTACATAATATAGTAGTTCATTAAGGATTTCATTATTTGATTGTGCAGGCAAAACATTTATGGCATTACTGAGTAAATATTGAGAATTGATTGAGCTGTGAATAAACGGCTATAAAAGTATTGATAACACTATTACTATATATATGCAGCTATTTATATCATTCTCTAACTTTGCATGATCATTAATTATTCAAACACCCTATAATAACAACTCAACCAAAAGAAGGCATAGCCCATTTATATATACCAGTCTGAAATACAAATAAGATCAATTGTAGTTTTCAAAAAGGGCTAAGGATGGGCTGGCCATGTTAGTTATGCCTTATCTTCTTTTTGGAAAATACCATTTAATAGTATTATAAGTTGTAACTATAAACTAAAGTTACAAGACTCGCATTTAGCAATAATTTTGGGCAGAAGTAAATATCTAATATAAAAATTGATATATCTAACGTGCTATTCATATATTTATTAAAAAAAGATATTTATATCTATATAGAAGTACTCCTCATTTAAACATGTACTTGGCTATTTGTTTTGTAACATAAAGTTAGTATTGATTTACTTTACTTTGAATCACAACAAGTACACCTTCTACAACAAATCCTTTGATCTGCCGGTGTTAGAAGAGTAATATTAACGTGTGCCTATGATAAAAATTTAAATACATAAAGAAATAAAAAAAAATACAACATACATTAAATAATAAACAAATTCCATTATAACTTACTAACACATGTTAACACTAACCATGTTAAAATTAACATATTTTTAAAAATAAAATGTAAAAATTAAATTGAATTTTTAATTTAAGACAAAAAGCCACATTAGCCTATGCCATGGGGGCCATTGATGGATGGGGCGGGGCCCACTGAATTACATTGTGTGTGTTAATCCAAACAAATTTAGAATTTTGCAAATAATTGTGAAGATTCTCTCTTAGCTGTAATGTAATTATTTTTTATCCCCACTGAATTAAATTATGTGTAGTAATCCAAACAAATTTTGATTTTTTGCAAATAATTATCAAGATTCTCCCTCAGCAGTGCAATTATTTTTTTATCCCCTTTGGGTCAGTAGACCCCTTTTGTTAACAGCGCCACCCCCCCGGCCTCTGCCCATTTTTATTACACTAAGGTACACAAATTCACAACTACACTGACACCCGTGCGCATGTAATATTGTGTGTGTACGTTGCTTTTCTTTTCTTTTTATTTTCAAATAAAATATATATGAAAAAATATAATAACTTTCAGCATGTAATTATTTTCTTTTTTTTACACCCTTGGCAACTATGGCTTTGACAGATTTAGGCCCTCCATTTCAATGATGTCAACTCTATGCATATGACCAGCATGCATATTTATACAATTGAATCCCATAAATCGCATCCAAGAAATATACAAGTTTAGGTATTGGTCGTAATTTTCTTTAATATGCTGTCAAGATGTATCACCACTATCTATATGTATTGTGTAAGAATAAGGTCGCCCATTTGAGATGAAAAGAATCAAATGAATAAACATATACATATTTATTTTTGTTTTTCTTATGAGATTGAGGAGTTATGTCGGTAATAAAAATGCATCATATATTCATCTGGAATTAAATTATGGATATACAATGCATTTTTATTGTCATTAATTCAAGCCATATTTAAGTTGATAACTCTATCATTATTCAATATTACCTTTTTGTTACATATATCTACAAATCAAATGAAGGCCGGCCCTGAGTTTTGAGGGGCTCTAGACGAATTTTGGTTTTGAGACCTTTTTGTATACTTAAGGCCGGCAATATTTGACATGATACGTTAACCCGACATGAACTCAACACGGAGTTAGCAGTTTGAGTCAAGTATAAACAGGTTTGGGTCAATTTCGGGTCAGACACGCTTAACCCACAAACTAAACGAGTTGTGTTCGGGTTAACCTGCTAACTTGAAATTGACCCGCAATTAACACGAATTTTTTTTTCAGCTGTATATATATTTTTTATTTTGCCATCTTTCTTGGATAATTATATTCTTATTTTGAGTATTGGTAGTAGATGATAGTTATTATGTTTTTTGATGAGGGATAAACTACTAATTTTTTTTGTTTTTGCTTTGATGATGTAATGCTATATATTTTGACTCTAGATTATTATTCTCATATTTTTTTGATTAAATATTAAATTTTGGTATTGGGTGATACTTATTATTATTTATTAAAAATTTAAAATTATTATAAAAGAAGTTCAATTTTTTCACATAAGACTTAATTATCATTATAATTTTAAAAGGTTAACCGTGTCGTGTCTAATTGTAGGTTTAACATGACCTATTTATTAAACGTGCTAGTCGGGTCGTGTCATGTAACCTGTAAAATAAACAGGTCGTGTTCGAGTTAATATAAATAGCACGATTAGTTAAACGGGTCGTGTTCGGGTTAACACTAATAACGTAATACTTTTTTGTTGACACGACCCGAATACGACACGCGAACCCGAATTGCCAATTCGATATATACTCATGTAACATAATTATATCAATAAACTCTAACTAATATATACATATATATATATATATACAAATTATGAGATTTGAAAAGTAACAAAAAGAATAATTAAATTTCTTATTCATATAGAAATAGTTAAAACGAAAACTAAAAGATAGTGTTTTATTCAACAATAGGAAAATAAAACCTCCAAAAAACTCATCGATATATAGGGTTTAGGGTTATTTCATTGCATATTTTTTAGTTAAATTGGGAACTGGGCTTGTGTACTTGATAAAAAAAAATTCCCAATCCCGCCCATACCAATACTTCGAACTCGAGTTGAACGACAAGCACCATCACCTGCTAGAATAATTGTCCCGTTATTCACTTTTATTCAGCCAAAAATTATTTTAATTTTACCTACTATAACTTATATATAAGGGACAAAAAATTTGAGGGCCCTATTATATCGGGAGCCTTAAGCGACCACATGGACTGTCTATGCCCCAGGGCCAGCTCTGAATCAAATATGAAAAAAAAAAAAAAACAAGTGGCACCATACTGCGTGGTATTTCGGCCATACTTCAAAAAATATATTACTTTATTTTCCCTTAATTTGATAGCCTTAATTATGACGAGTCCTTTAACAAACAGGTGGAACACTGTTTTTTCCCAATATACTTTTCCTTTAATTTTTTTTCTCCATTTTGATATATATATATATATTATTAACTCCATTTGCTATAATAATATTGTTCGTTACCGGCAATTATTGCTAGAGTTTTAGTATTAGCTACTAGATGCAACAATTGACATTGGCAATATAATGGGGTGGTTGGTGAGTCCTATTGACCACTCATAAATATAGATAAATCAAAATAAATCAGTAAATATATAATTAAACATTTAAAAAAGGGTTGTGTCGTCCTTGTATAATAGGCAAGCATCATAATTAAAGTAACTTTATGACAAACCTAAATGAAGGGTAAAAAATACTAAACCCTCTTAAACATCACTTTTTTGCATTAAAACCATCCTCTATCTTTTAAAAGTAACACTAAACCTCCCTAAATTATTATATATTATCACTTAATCCCCAAAATTACATTAATACCCTTGTACAAAGTTGGGTAAAAAACACTAAACCCCCTCAAACCATCACTTTTTGGCACTAAACCCCCATAAACTATCACAACTTGACACTTTACCCCCTAATTTATAAAAGGTCATTTATTTACAAGGACATTTATGTAATTTTAGGGGTTAAGTGATAACATATAGTAGTTTAGGGGGGTTAGTGTCACTTTTAGAAGATGGAGGGGGGGGGGGTGTTAGTGTAAAAAAGTAATAGTTTGAGGGGATTTAGTGTTTTTTACCCGTAAATGAATTCAACTTAGTGAAATGCCATTTATCTTTTATTCATTTTTTTTACTTGGCCATCACCCAAAGAATTGTATTCCATAAAAAAATAGAAAAAAAATATAAAATAAAATAGAACATCTAATAGTTCAAAGAAACACCCTTATAAAAGAATAAATAAATTAAATACTAATTTGTGTAACCTTTGGTCTCTTTAAAAATAGATTAATTTCCCTCAAATCTCTTTGTCCAAAAATGCAGCTTCTTTTTCTCAAACCGTATTATTATATATATATATATATGGATGAGTTTTCAATGGTTATCTTCTCTCTCTATCTATCGATGAGTACTAACAATAATTAATACCTAATCTATTTTTATTTTTTTAATTAATTTTTAAAGATTCCATTTATATATATATACATTTCCCAACACCTTGCACTCAATGTAGCTAGCCAAAGCCACCTCAGGTCCAAATTTCAGTTCACATCCAACCAAATCGTACCTCACTAAACTCTTTCTTTCCATTTCACAGGCCTTTTTGACTGAGAAAACCAACATATAATTATAATACTTAAATAAACTTTATCCTATATTTGTATTTAGAATAATAATAATTTTATTATCTTTACGATTAATGTACTCGGAAATTTTGTAAGAGTCTGAGTTCGAAGATTCAATTTTCATTAAAACGGTGAGAGTGTAAATTAACACGTCATCTTATTCACAAAATTTTTTAATTCATGAAATTTTGAACTCAAATATTAATAGGGTCGAAAGTAAAATGATTTTATAAGAACGATTTTTATCTAAATAGATAAAAAAAAAATCTCTTAGTATCTTATATTTCGCCTACTGCCTACGGTAAAAAAATAATAAAGAATTCTATTCATTTAGACAAAATTTTCTATTACAAAAATTATTTATTTTAACAATAATTTTACCCTATAATTAATTGTTAAAATAAAAGAAGATGATCTTACTCATTTTAAAATGCTGTTTTGGTACTCCTCCATTGACAACCAGTGCCTTTGATTCTCTCCCTTTCCCCATAACACATTCCCATAAGCAAACAACACTTTCTTTTATTTCTCTCATAAAAACCCATGCATACCCACCTGTTATTTATCCCTTTTCTCTCTCTATATATATTCATTCACAATATATACACACTAATCTCTCTAGCTTTTTTCAAAAATCAAAAAACAAACACCACCATGCGTTTCCCATAACTTTTTTTTTTTTTGGAGATAAAGTGTTTTCTATAACTTGAATTTATATTTAAAAAACTAAAATATTATTTTTAATCAAATTAATGGCAGAAAATGCAACTTAATTATTTTGATACATTAATTGATATTATCCTCAAAAATTAAGATTTTTAATTTAAAATGTCTAAAAAAAGATAATGGGCTCTTAAATTAAAGTGGAAGATGAGTAAAATTTTGGAACTTAATTTGAAAAAAAAAATGA
The DNA here is from genome assembly GCA_021464415.1 of Lonicera japonica. Lineage (NCBI taxonomy): Eukaryota > Viridiplantae > Streptophyta > Magnoliopsida > Dipsacales > Caprifoliaceae > Lonicera > Lonicera japonica. The sequence goes on along the minus strand of CM038466.1, from coordinate 34,400,182 downwards.
TTGAAAAATATTTGTCTATAAAAACTTACCCCAAATATAAGTAAAATGCCACATAAGACCTTATCTCTTGCTGTGCAATCCACAATAATGTAATTCATTACTTTTTTCTCAAATTCAATAAAAGTACAAAAAAAATAAAATAATAATAAGTGGAAGTAGAAGATGTTATTTTTCATGTTTACACACGACACGCTTAAATTGACAAGAGTCGTCAATAATCAATTATAACAAGATGATTTTATAGCCACATATAATTTTAAATAATATGTATATTCTGGGCTTGTACATACATAGTAGCAAATTTTGAGATGATAATATTTTATAAGAGTAAAGAATAGGGATATCTGGGATTGGAATTAGAAAATCATGAAATGAATCTCTAAGTTAAGATTCCTTAAAATTAAATAAAAAAAATACATGTTATCAGGAAACAACAAATTACCCACTTAACCTTACATTTAATGTTTTGTACTTCTTCAATGTGCATTAATTATGTTAGCCAACTACTTATTTGATTTTAACTTTTGATTTTTCATCCAGTGGTTAATACTACAGTAACCGTCCATGGGTAGAGAGAAGATAACCATTGAAACTACACCCATATATATATATATTGTAAAAATTGTAGCACAAATGGTGGAATTTGTACGAGGCATCCAAAAATGTAAAATAAACTTATAGAGGGGTAGTAAAATGGTAATGTGCTAATTACTATTGTGCTTTTGTGAGAAACAAAACAATGCAATTCATTTGAACTTCAAGTCTACACGTATTTGTTGTCAACCATATCAATTGATGATTCAAAACTTGTAAGAAACAAAACAATGAAATTTGCAGTTCAAGTTGCATAAATTTATGCTGTAATTTTTTGAAAAAAAAAATTCTATACCTTTTTTCTATGTATTCACCATCAATTAACTTTTCTGAGTGAATGGTTAACATACAGAAGAGGATGTGGTATATACTTCAAAAAAAACCAAAACACTTAGACAAAGGAAAGAGAAATAGTACACCGTTAAGAGACGTCACACTAGAAAACAAGCAAATAAATAGCCAACTTGATAGCAGCGCACATGGCAAAGTGCAGCAATCCCATGGGTCGATGAAACCATGTTTGCAAAAATGACATAGTATCACAGTTATACTCAAATGAGATGATCGTTTTTTTTCCTTTTTTTTTTAATTTAACAAGAATTAGTTTCTCATAATTTTTAACACACAAGATTCAAAAATTAGTTCCAGCAACCATTGCCGGAGCTCTGGTGATTGGTGATCAATTTTTATTTATTTTATTTTATTTTATAAAAAGAAACCATTTTATGCTACATAAGTGCCATGGGACGATCTAGTTGGTGGCGTCGTCATTACCCCGCGTGCCAAGTAAGACCTTCTACGAGGGTCGAAGAGCCCACATTAGTGACTCTATTGGGGACTAGTGGTGAACAAGAGTCTCGTGTGTTATTTATATATGTTGGGTGGATGGGTTTATTATAATATTGTTTGATGTCTTTACTTTATTGTTGTTTGAATGGATTTATTTTCTTATCATTATTTATTCGTTGGTTTTCCGGTTGTTCTGTCAGTGTATCTTGTTATGGACACCCCATTTTGCAACCTTTGGAAGGAAATTCTATCTACTATCTACAATGAAAAGCAGTATTAAAAGAACATCAAAACTCGATATAAACCTTTGACAGCACCGCTAAAGGACATACTGGTACTACAATAGCATAAAAAAATCACCGTCGATTCGAAGATCAAAATGCAAACTGAATGGCTCAAGAACGACCAAGACCAACCTGTCTTCCATTAGGCCCGATTGGTCTTCCTGTATACCAATCGGTCTTCGGTCATGTGTGGTCAGTTTTCAGCAAATTAGAGCAGAGGCCGATCGATCTTCCTTACAGACAAGTTGATTTTCCTATCCGACGGATTGGTCTAGAGCCTCAACGGATCGGTCTTTTGCTAATCGAATTGGTCACTAAGCCATTTCAATCCGTCTTTGATGTTGAAAGGAAGTTCTAACACTATATCAGCCTGAATTAGGCAAGGAAAAAAGAGGAGGCCTCCGAATGGAGGCAGAGGGCAGAGAGACAGAAGAAAAGCCCAAAGAGAAGCAACATAGAAAATAAAAGTGCAAATACTTGAAAGATGATAGGAATTAGTTCTAAAGATAGAAACACGTTAAAAAAATGATGTATTCGAAATTCTTAGACTATTTTGTAATACCTTTTCAATACCAATCGAAACAAAATCTTTGTCTTCGGAAATACGATATTCTATTAATATCTCTAAATTTGTATTATTGAATACCTCCATGTGTATATAAACTGTTTTGAATGTTGTATATAGGAAACATACTGCATATATGTTAATTAAATCGAAATTGGGTAAATTTAACTTGTATGGCACGTAAATTAATTTTGGACTGCGATTTGAATTGTAAATACACCGCGGTGCTTTAATTTAGTCTTAAACCAACCCCGGTATGCTCCCTTGCTCCAAAAATAGGAAATCTAGTATACTGTAATGGAAGACCGATCGGTCTTTTCGGCATTTTCCCCTTTTTCGCAACGTAATCCGCACCATCATTCCAGGACGCTAATAAAACTGATATGCATGCATATTTGGGCAAAAAAATAATAAGAATGAGATTAAAAATGATAAACGAACATGTTCATTTATAAGCCAAAAAGGCGACATGGATGCCTAACACCTTCCCGCGTCGTAACATAGTTCCTGAACTCAATTTGGTTAGGCAGACCGCGTTGTACCCCAAAAAGGGTACAAAACACACTTTTATCTATTTTCCCAAAAAATGTACTAGTGACTTGAAAACCATCTCAAACAGAGCTGCACGCCGAGTGGCGTCGGGGGTGGGGGGGTGTCCTGTCAGGATTCTCACATTTGTACTTGACTTTTATGCTTTGTGTAATTGGTTAATTGATTGATCTTGATATATCTATGCGCACTGATGTGAACATCTAGATGTGTACATCACATCTAGATGTGTTTTCAATTGTAAATTAAAAGGAAAATCCTTTTCATAAATAAAATTAGAAAACAACAACTCAAATGTACATTGCTTCACAAAGCATATTATATGTCATTTGCACAATATACCCTATCAGCCTCAAGGGCCTAATTGTGATGGATGGGTCGGCTTTCGAGCGCGGCCAATGTCCTTAACGTCTAGCATCTTCAATCATTTTGATCTTGCACTGATGAGGGACATTATGTGATTTCATGTTTATGCCCGAGGTGACGACTTTTCGTGTATGTTTCATCACATACATCTAGATTGTGTCCATAAGGGGGAACCTTAGCTTATCCTTTTGCATAGCTATCATGCAGTAGACTGTCTTTTAGGACACGACCAAGCCAATTTTTAAAATGACACCAAGACTTTATTTTACGTACCCCTGTTGTGTGTAAGTCAAACAAGGTAATTCTAATCTTTACCTAGTCGAAACAATGCCCGCCCTCCGTTTCGGGTAAGGTCGTTGATAGAATCAATTTTTCAAAATATAACTGTGACCACTGGATAAAGACTATTCTCGAAATAAACTAGATTTTGTCCGGTGTCTCAAACATATTTCGTTAACCAAAATCATTTTCTTAAATCTAGAATGGATTTTTGCATGACTGCTTGTTCCAACAGATTTGTTCAATGATGATCACACCTATTTGTTTTTATTTTTTTGTTAATTATTTTTTAACATTTTCGTTAATGAGTACCCAAGGCATTTGATTAACACCAACGCAATTATATATATTTCACTTAGGGTTATATAATCCAGTTCCATACCACTTGAATGGAAACTCCAAGAGGTTTTGCAAGCCCATATCGTATGGGTGAGCTCACCTGGAACGATATCAGTTTAATAGTTATGTTGAGAAGTTATTTTTCAATCTTGTTTTCAGCTTGATCAGGTCTAGTCCTTTAGGGGGTAATCTTTACTTATAGGTTATGAGGGCCGAGATTAATATTCAAAATATTGAGAATGTCGATATGAAGGACACCATTACCTAGTCCTAGAAGGGGAAATAGTAGAGTCGGTAATCAATTTTTTTCCCCGAAACAGATAAAGGATAAAATAATCTTGGCCGACAACGAGGGTCGATCGAATTTTTGAGTTATAGGAACAACTTTTCGTGAACTCGGGGATTAATTTACGAAGGGGGAAGGTGTTAGGCACCCCCTTCGTCCCTTTCGGGTCTTTTCTCGTGTGATCGCTAATTTGATGTAATGAACATGTAAAGATTTATTGTTTAATTACATTCCGTTGCCAAATATGTATTATAGTTGGCCAATTTGATAACTTAGGGCTTAATTGTGAGAAAGGATGAAAGGCCTGAATAATTACATTTTCAGCCCTTGAAGTTTTGAAATTGCATTATGACCCTAAACTTTCAAAAATTACAATTTACCGCCAAGGTTTCCAAAAATGTCCAAATTAGGGTTTTTATAAAAATATGATTTTTTTTATGAAAAATGTTCTCAAATTTACCAAAATTTCGTTTAAGCCCCCGTATTTCTGGAAGTTGCATTTTTGCATGCATATGTTTTTCTTTTATATATAACTAGGTCCTACTAAGGCAAAAACTCTATCGGATTTTTGTGTTTTTGACCTTTCTTTTGGTAAAGCTTAACGTTTATTCAAACAAACAACATCATACATCCTTCAAGGCACATTTTTTAAAGACTCTCATATCAATCCCCAAATGTTTATATATAAGCCATTTGCTATAGGACCTAGCTAAGTACTAGTTGCAGCGTTCTAATTCCAAGTATTAGCTAGCTCTGACATAACAAATCTCAAACATCTTCACCGTGTTTTCAGCCCAACAAGAAGCAGAAGAAAACAATAGCGAACCTTCATCTCCACTTTCAATTAGTTTGTCACCTAAGCTGGAACTGATTCCTTAGTCCGATATCACTAGCGACGTTAGTACAATACATCATCACATGATTCTAATAGTATTTTTTTTCCTAGTAGTTACAAAAAAATCTAGCGTATAATAAATATCAAGATGAAATTAGACTTGCTACCTTGAGTCCTCAGCGCGTTTCGAGTATTCCGAGTCCTCGGCTTATTCTGAGTACTGGACTTAGTCGAAAAAATAATTCTACTCCTGTTTGTGGATTGCTAATAGTTTGTGCAAGGGTAGTGATTGGCTATGCCTCCAATGTTACATATATCACCTTTATATTTCTATTCAATTTCTAATTGTAAGTACTTCAATAGCCTTTTTAAAAAGCTTGTGATGCACAACCTATAGATTTGAACCAAAAGGTCTTGTCCTCAGTGTTTATGTCTTATGAAAAAAAAGATGAGATCCAATAGGTAACGAACAACATATTTATGAATAAATAATTTAGAGTAAACAGTCCAGATGGCCACTAAACTTTCGATTTAGTACCACTTTGGCCATCCAACTTTGGAGTGAATACCGATTTGGTTATTCCTTCCAATTTCACTGTTAAATCGAATGGAATTAAACCATGTACAAGGCACATGACTTCATTTTAGCTTATTTTGATCATTTTAGTTATAAAATAGCTTAAGTTGCGTTATTTATTGAAAATATTGCTATGTTTTATACACCGTATGTGTTTCATTTTGGCTGAAATTATCAGAGGAAAATATCGTTTTATTGTTATATGACCAAACTAACCTTACACAAAGTCATGTGACATGAAAATGCATCAAATTTAACAATCAAATTGAATAGAATGGTCAAAGCGGTACTCACTCCTAAGTTGATTGACCAAAATGGTTCGTTTTAAAATTTAATGGCTAAAGTAATACTAAATCGAAAGTTTAGTGACCATTTGGGTTGTTTACTCCTAAGTTTATTAATTAAGCGAGCTTGCTGAATTAGTGGTAGAAATACGTTCATGGTCGATTTAAGAGAGCACGTACAACTTGATTGATACATTGCATTCTGTGTTTTAATAATCTAAGATATTTATTATTTCGTGTGAAATAATTATATAAAGTAGTGGATCAATAAGGGGAATATTGTGTGCCACTTCTAATTTTCGCTCCCATTCCAAATCAAAAATCCTTGGGATTGGGTTGCCTAATACACCCCGGAAGTATACCTCCATTTCATTAATGATAATTTGAAAATCAAAGGAAAAATGATTAATTTGTGTGTAGAATTCTAAAAATGCATACGTGATAAATGATTATAATGTTGAGATTGCAATATACATTTTTTTTTCCTGAACTTTACCTTCTACTCATGTTAGGCACCAAAATTACATTAGGTATGAAAATTTAACAAATGCTTAATTACTTTTAGGGCTCGTTTGGTTCGAGTTTTGGGAATGGAATGGGTATACTCGATTCCCAGAAAGTTTTTTTCCTAGCATCTAGGATGCCATGCCAATGTTTGGCTCATATATGAATGCTTTATTCCTGGAATGTTACATTACTTTCAATATGTTTGGTTCAACAGGGAATATGAATGGAATAAAGTATCAATTACAAAAATATCTTTCCTTTTATAAGATGAGTAGATATCTCATACTAATTTTTCAAAAGTGACAATTACTATAATAAATTACAAAAATTACGCATACCTAATAACTATCTTAAAAAAATTACAATTTTTGTAATTAAAAAAATATAACAGAAAAAAAAAAAGTTCTAAACAATTTTTTTTTTCTGCAGCAACGTAACTAAAAAAAAAGTTCCAAACAATATTTTCATACACATATGGAAAAATAATTGTTTACTCATAAGGAAGAGAGTTATTTTAGTCCTAACAAGAAAAATTAAAAAAGATACCCACTGGTAATGACTTATTTCTTAATGTTTAAATGGGAGAACTTGGGAGAAAAATCTGAACTTTAGAATTAAGGCTTTATAGCTTTAGACTTCAATTGAAGTGACTCAATTAAGAAATTAAATTGAGGTCTATTGAAGACGATCCTTCGAACAAGATACCTGTTATTTAGTTGATTATTTAATCATTTCCGCTTCATTTGTTCACAATCCTTTTATACTTGCGATTACAATATGTTCATGCTCTTATGAGTTTAGTGCATATTTGTAGTTTCTCAAAATGCCAAAAGGAAAATGGATGCTAATATAGTACTAGGTTCAGTCCTCTCCTATTATTCAATCACTTTTTTCCCCTTAATTAAACTTTTTCTAATTTATCGTTTTAGCTTCTTCATCAATGTAACTGAAAATTCTTACCAACCATCTTTGAAGTATACAAAGAGCAAGTTATTAAATGATCCAAAGCCTTTATTTTCAAGTTGTTACAAACACAAGCCAACTAAACTCTTGAATTGGTTATACATATTCTCTTTTTGCTGCAAAGATTAAATTGCCAACAGGAGTTTGGACAGTATTGAGTTCATTTAATTAAAAAAACTCTCCCGAGTCATAAAACTACTTCAAATGGTCCCAAAGTTGTTAATATTATTAATAACACCACGTGTCGTCCCAAAATCTTCCTCCAAGGCCTACATTGATTCATTATAAATAACTTCATCTTATGAATAATTGAATTGCTTATGAATAAATTGAAGCGTCAAGTTTTAGGTCGAAAATTCTCGAAGGAAACTCAAAAATTTGATTGAATATATGTATCAAATGCCTATTTGGTTGAACGAAGTATAATTAACATAGCAACTGGTTGGGAATGTGTGGGAGTATGTGGAGAGGTGGGTTTCAATCTTGTTTGAAGAACGTGTTTAGCTCATAATTGGGTGAGCTGAAGGGATCAAAGCTAGAAAATGTGCACATAGGGTTGGTTTGGCTAAAAAACATCATGGGGTGAGTTGAAAGGAACTAAAAAATTTTAGTTGGGTAAGTCGGTGAGTAGCAAGTTTTAGTGGGTTAATTTAAGAATTTCCTTCTTTATTCATGATATGGCCTTTGATAAAGAATATTAAATTAATGTCACAGCATGTAGTATTTGCTATAATATGCAATCTCCTATACAAAAAAAAATTGTTTATGTTAACAACCTTAGTACTCTTTTAGATCAAACTTTAATTCTAAAGTGATTCGAGCCACTTTAGCGGAGCCGGATCCTTTTCTGTTACATAGCCTCACTCTCACTATCGCCCTAGTATAGTTAATCAAAAATTTTAGGAACCGTTTGCTTTTGTAGCTAGCTAAGGTCGGATATTGAAACCAGTAGTGAGAAATGTAACTTTTTTTTTTGTTATAGTTATGGACTCGTGTATTTCGGGGTTTTAATTTTTACTCTCCGTTTGATAAGAAAAAAGTTAACAAGTTGAGCGATGTGGTAATATTTTCACTTACTTTTTAGCTTTTTGGTGGATAAATTTTTTTTTGCTGGTGAAGAAGTCAAATTTTCCACAAAAAATAAAAGAAAGAATGGATGACGTTTACTCATAAAAATGGATAGCATCTCACTACATCAATCAACTTATTTTCAAACTTCTCACACAAATTAATTATTTTTTTCTATCTTTTTCTTTATAAACTCTAGTTAAGGACTACAGTGGGTGTTTCTTTTTTCTTTCCAAAAAAGAAAATAAGAAGTTGTAATGAATTGAACTACACAAATGGGGGTAACCCTCACCCATCAAACTGAACGTTAAACGGATTTTGAAATTACTGGGGTCTAAACCTACTACTCTGGTTCCGCTAGAGCTCCATCGATCAGTAATCGGCCACCCTCAAGCTCTTCTTTAAAGACATGCTTTCGCTTTGAATTTGACATACATGCATCACCATCCCCTAAGAAATTAATCAACTGACTCATCAAAGTGCTCCTAACGGGGTTCGAATCTTGCCCACTCATGTGAAGAGTGGACATTGATACTATCTTGTAATCAAACATAGCCTTCTTTTTCTTTATTTATTTTTTGGAGAGGTAATGAGGCATATTTGTCATTAGATTTGATGGTTGGATGAAGAGTGGTTCGAATAAGAGTATCCAGAATTGGAAATTTGATTCCTTAGAGCATCTCCAATAGATATATACATTATTTCGTCACTCGATCACTAAGGTTCCACTTCATCTAATTAACTTCCACATGAATGTCCACTAACTAATAACACATGAATATTCTCATAAAACCTTTCAGTAGATTAGGCTGAGCTAAAGTAAATGCATCCGTCCCGAGAATGATTATGCGGTGGAAATTTATTGCCAGACAAGTTAATTTGCCCAAGAGAATACTTTTCATCATCTCATGAATTTTTTTCCTAGAAGCCGGGGAGTTATATAATTATAGTGAGCTATGTTTCTGCAAATGATTTAATTCTATCAAAAAAGTTATTCACACTCTCGAATCTTTGGATGATTAATTCAAAATGATGATATTTTAACGCTAAGGTAAAGAGAATTAATTGAAGAAAGCACTTTATTTTTTTACTAGTTGTGATACTAAAATCCTACTTATGAGCTCGGAGTTGGACAAAATAATACCATGGCTCCTTATCAAATTGGTTGGATGCCTTCTAGCAATGATAATATTGTTGGTATAGGTGCAGACTACACCGTGCAGTAAGTCATTAATTAATTAGAGATCAAAAAGGGCAATTTTGTTGCAGGTCTTACTGCTAACATTGGCAAAGCAACAAATGTGGTGGCAGAGCTTTGGGCTATTCAAGAAGAATTGAAATTGGCAAAATCTCTAAGCGTCAAAGATATATGTGATGTAGAAACTGATTCTACAACTATTTTTTGTATTTTTCGCAGGAAGGAGACAGAGATCCCAGCTCATCAGCGTCTGTTAAGGAACATTTAAGGGGACTTCCTGTAAAAATCTCATTCCTTTCATTTCTTTCCTTTGTTTTTTTCGCAGCAGTTATGTTCAAATTGTGGCCATCTAACAATGTTTGTGCATGTTGGAAAGAGAATCACTATATTAATTGGTAGGTGCAATCCACAATCTTTAATCAATACACTAACGTTAAGCAATGATTTAGAGATGATTGTTTGAATTTTGGTGACACATTTTGAAAACAGAGTAGGAAAATTTGCGACGATCCCCGAGCTCGTACATTTTTTGGATGCAATATGTGAGAGACAGACGAATCCAATTAATCCTATAGTAGAAAATATGTGGCATTGCTCTTTCTTTAAATGTTACATGTTAGGTTCTTAGCCTACCTTAATTAATTAGTTGTTAGTAGTAAATTATTCCCAAGCGAAGGAATGTTCTTCGATATCTATTTACGTTTGATTAGGTTTTGATGGAATGTAGGAGAGGAGGGTATTTTGTGAAAATTATATTTTCTTTAATTTTAAAATTGAAAAGAATAGTTTGATGAGACAAATATCCTTATTTCTAAGATGGATGAACAAAAAGATCCGTATATCCAAATCTGATCTGAATCCGTTAAGCCTTTGATTAACAAATCGGATATCAATTTATGTTGATTCGATCCGTTTGTAATCTGGTCCGATCCAAAATACACATTTATGCTTAAATTTATTATTATTTATATTTACCACATTATTATTAATACTCATAAAAAATAAAAATAACCCAAAAAATATTAAATAAGTTTCTTTTTACAATAACAGAATAAATTTGACTGCTATTAAGTTTAACTTTTATATTAATTTCATTATTTTTTATATATTTACAAATAAATTATTATATAATTAAAATTTTAAATGGATTGGATATAATCCGATCTGAACAAATTTGGATATGGATCAATGTTTTGGGGATCTGTTACATGATCCGGTCCAGATCCAATCCGAAAGGTTTTTCAAATATCGATTTGGATTCATCTTAATCCGATCCAAATCTGATACGTTGAAAAGCCTATTGGCGGCTGACATGCCACTTGCACTTTTTAAAAAAATATTAAAATATAATAACTTTTAATACAAGAGAAAAGTAAAATATGTGGATCCAAAAGCACCTTCATTTTTTTTTAATTTATTTTTTTTATTTGGTATGTTGGTAATTTTGCCTCTCTGGGTTAGTTATTTGTCAATTAAACAAATTTGTAGAATTATCAAACTTTAGGATAATTGCATAAAATCTACATATGGCTAAATACATGTGCATGATTAGTATTTAATTAATTAGTATAATTGCTTGTGTTTTAGTAGTATTCTAGTAGAACTATTAGTATTATATTTTAATTTTTTTTTTTAAGTGCGAGTGCCATGTCAGCTGCCAAGTCAGCAATATAATGGCCTTGTAAACTTTTCGTCACGTCCGTTTAGATTAGGGGGGAAGATTGCAAAGGAATAACAACTTCAAGTGAATGATAGACAAAAGTGGAACATCAGGGGCAACATTGCAAGCGAAGCCAAATTTCAGGGTTTATTTTGTTTTTTTATCTCGATTGTTGCTAATTCAATGTCCATCGTATCAAAACGTGTGCTACGTAAGCTGCCAACTCAGCTTTCTGTAACCTCCATTTGCTATAGGGACAGTATTGTCACTAAATTGCAATTTTAAAGAAAGGATTGCATGTTTTTAAATATTAGGAACAACATTGCAAGTAAACTCAAACTTCAAGATTTTTCATGTTTTATCCCGTCCTTCCTAAAAATTTTGGATTTTGAAAGAATTACTTTATAACAATTTTCTATTTGATTTAACAAAAACATGTGTTTGCTAAAATATATATATACAAAATATGTGTAAAATATTATTCTTTTTACTTAAATTTCTTTTACAATATAAAATAGCTGGAAACCAATTATGCTCTAATGTCTATTTTGAACAATTTCTTATATTTAATTTCTTCCATTTTTGTATGCTTTTGCAGAGGTAACTAAAGACAATAATAGTGAGGTTAAAAGAAAAGAGTTATAAGGGGGCAATCCCCAGACTTCCGGCCTCTATGTTTAGCCATCTAGGGGGCGTTTCTTAATTCTATGAAAAATAGGTGCACTAATATGTAATATTTAAAAAGTTGAGGAGGGGCATGTGCTTCTCCTGGGCAGCATTTAATTTTTTCCTTTTCTTTATCTCCTTTCCGTATTTATAAGTATGTTCTTCAATAAAATTTAAAAATTGACAATATACAAATCTATCAAATACTTAAACCTGCTCTTACATTAATCACGAGCTATACCATTCTTAGTCATGCATTTTTATTTTATTTTAAAAAAAAATCACAACCCATGTAAAACAATGACGTTTTAGTCCAATTTTTTATTTTATTTTTTTTAAGATAAAAACCCAAGCCGCCCAACTCTGCCCAGACTATCTAGTCCCCCGCCTAATGAACACTACCTGCCTAAGCCAACCATTAACCCTTATTCTCGGTGGAGAGGCACCGCCAAGCGTCTAGGTGGTCGCCTTTTAGAACACTAATTGGATGCAGCTATCCAGGATTAATCTTAGCTCGTGGATCAAAGCCCTTCTACTTGACATAATAGTTTTGTACCGCCGGAGTTCAAACTTGAAATATCCCCAAATTATTCACACCAACAAATACTCGGTCATAGGCAAACCACTGGACCACCCTTTATGATTATAATAATATTATCAAATTCTAATTTATTAAATAATTTTTGGTCAATATTTTATTTTACTAAAATCCAATCTAGTTTGTCCTATTTAAAAGAGAAATTTTCATCCTTCGGGAAATTTGTTGAATATGAACAAAGAAGGGTCGAGTGATTCCAATTTGGATTCTCTTTTTCTTCAGAGAAGAGAACCCTACATTGGTATTAGTAGTAATTCAATTAGTAGTGGGGAAGAAACATTGTTGCATTTTACCAGTTGAAAACTCAGTAACTACACTTAAAGGTGGACTCAAAATTTTTTATAATGCGATTACTTCAATTTATACTACATCACATCCCTTTTTTGGGACTGTTTGGACTTGTAAAATGTATTTTTTGCTTATAAATCTTACATGCATTAATGAGTTATATTTTTATTGTATCTTGTAAAGATAAAACTTATGTAATACATGCCGGTAAAAATAAGTAGTAAGAATATCCGATAAATATAACATTGTTAAGTAAAATTTGCGAAGGTACACATACTTGGATAATTCTTGAGATTTGACTTAAAGTACCTTTTTTTTTCTAGTAAATTTTCTTTTATTAAATTTTGGTTAAAAAATGGCAACTTATTTTTCAATGGAAGAAGTTAAGAAGTAAAAGTTAATTTCATCATATTTTTTAATATTTTATAAATATATATATATATATATATATTCACTATTTTCTATCATATTATCAAACGGGGTATATGTATTGAAATAGTAGGTCTAAATGATTTTTTAAAAGCCGCAATTATGCATAAAGGCTCATTCTAATAATAACATAATTATAAAGGATATTTAAAAGTTAGTCATGTAAATTGAGAACACTATACAAATAAGACACTAATATACATTCCTTATCATATCTCACGTCTCATGAACACTACCTGCCTAAGCCAACCATTAACCCTTATTCTCGATGGAGAGGCACCGCCAAGTGTCTAGGTGGGTCGCCTTTTAGAACACTAATTGGATGCAGTTATCCAGGATTAATCTCAGCTAGTGGATCAAAGCCTGCTACTTGACATAATAGTTTTGTACCGCCGGAGTTCAAACTCGAAATGTCTCCAAATTATTCACACCAACAAATACTTGGTCGTAGACAAACCACTAGACCACCCTTTATGATTCTAATAATATTACCAAATTCTAATTTATTAAATAATTTTTGGTCAATATTTTATTTTACTAAAATCCAATCTAGTTTGTCCTATTTAAAAGAGAAATTTTCATCCTTTGGGAAATTTGTTGAATATGAACAACGAAGGGTCGAGTGATTCCAATTTGCTTACAGAGTCTTATTATTGTGATATATTCTTTTGGCAAATTTCTCAGATAGCAGAAATTGGGACAAAACCCAATTTTAAGAATATGGAAGTGGGGAGGACCAGTGGGGACCAGTTATTCACGGGCACCTGAATGAAGAGTTGTGGGCACCAGTTATTCACGGGCACTTGAATTAATATTGGAGAGAACCTAAAAAACTTGTAGACGTTAAAGATGATTTACACATAAACGTTGTTAGAAAGTGAGGGTAGATCAAAATAGGTCCTGGCCACCTTAAATCGTATAGAGGTGCAGCCACTACTGTGTGTTGTGCTGTTCCCAACCATAATTTCGGTGAGAGACTTTATCTACTCCCAATTTTAAGTATTCTACATTAACCTATTACAATGCCATGTGTACCAATATTTGTGCATAAAAATAACTACTAAATCTTTTTACATGGATGCACAAACGTTCAAAACACTTCATTATTTATACAAGTGTTGGCCCACATATTTTTTTCATTAATTTTTTTTTCTAACTTTTGAAAAAACGCTAATATTAAAATAACCAATCGTAAAAAATATGATGATTTACTACATATGTCATACATATAAAAAGAAACACTTAGTTTGAGACATTTAAAAAAAGTGCATCATGTTAATTTGAGAAGGAAGGAGAACACGTATTACAACTAGGAGTGACAGTTTTATAAACGACACGAAAACATGTCATGAAACGAAAAGAAATTGGCATAAAATTATTTGTATTTGTGTCTATCGTTTTTAGCATGATGTCGTCTTGTATTTGTGTCTAAATTTTAAAACAAAATTGACACAAAATTAGAATTATGTCATATTATAAATGTCTATTAGGATGAGAATGTTGTTGAGATTATAAATCTCGCATCAAAAAAACAGATCTTCTCAAAATAATATATAAAAACAAAATATTACTCCATTCACTGTCAATTAATTTGAAGTTTAGCCTCCGAACAATTCTTACTAATGAGACGCTAAGCATCTCCAAAAGTTATAAAACAACTTTTTTGAACTTGAATTTTTATAACTTATATAATAACTTGCAAAGTTCATTTTTTACGAACTCAAAAAGACTTGTCAAATCTTTATATAAAACTATTGGGTAATCTTAAACTCACCTACGAAAATTTTCTTCTAACCCTTATGAAACTCACCCACCTAATTTTGTTTTATCACCCCAATTTATTTGCCCAAGCCAAACAAGTACTTTAAAAGTATCTTCTTTCTTCTTTTTCTTTCTAAAATTTGATTTTAACCATCGCAGCTGATAGTTAATTTGTTGAAAAACTAGACACCACTAATTTCTTACTAAAATATTGGGATACAAAAAAAAAAAAAAAAAAAAACTAATATAATTGACATTATTTGGAATAAGAAAATAAATTTTCTTCATCTTTCTACATAGAAAAAAGAGTCCATGGCCATTATTATAATGTACATTAGTGACTTCAAACAACAAAAGGAATAAATATACAAAGTACAAATTGAAATGGGTGGTGATTTTGGCATCCTAATATTTCTTGTAAACACTCCCAATTTTCATTTGATCCTTGACAACCAAGTAAGGTATATGTTACTTGGTTGCGAAGGATCGAGAATAAACATGATAATGGCTTACTCAGTAGCCAATAATTAAGTATATAAGTTTATACTCGACCTTCAAGAAACGGGTAACATACATCTTACTCGGTTGTAAAAAATTGAATGACTGTAAGATTGTTATCAAATATTTTTAAGTGTACAGAAAAGGAGAGGCATAATGAAAGAGGGAGTTTGAGCAACCAGCCAACCACCAACCACCTTTTCCTTATGATATTTTCTACAAATAGAATTATTTTCTCAAAATAAAAGTGAGAGTTAATGGGAGAATTAATTGTAACACCTCCCCTCTCTCACTCTCTCACACAATTAGTTCTATTCAGTTTATTAATGAAAATGAAATGGGTCAAAGTTAAATAAGGGTAATATAAGAATTCTAAATTTAAAGCAAATGTTAACACCAACTAAATTTTGAAAAAAAAAATTAACTGACAAAATGAAACCAACTTGCATGTACGATACATACATTATAATTAGATATAGTCAGAAGGCATTTTCAGTTTTTTCAAGTCGTATTAAGCTTTTGTTTTTTCAATTTTGTCTTGAGTGCTTTTATTTAATATAAAAAAATATTTTAATATAACATAAATAAAGGGATTCAAACCCTCAATTATAGCAAAACAATAGAATTCTTGACCACTATACTAGTCACTATTATTTTAAAATTATTTTATATATAACTAAATTATACAAAAATTTAATATTTTGAAAAAATCACAGTTAGTAATCACAATTTTAACTACAAAAAAATGGTTCACTGAATTATTTCACAAATCTGACCCATCACATTAGTTGGGCCCCACTCTATGTAGCATGACAAGAGCAATTAATATGGTTAAGAGATACTTCAAATAGAAACAAAATTTGAATTTTACTAATATCTTTTTCAATTTGTCACCATTCCCTCTGCGGAATATAATTATTTTATTTTACCCATTTGAGTCATCAGACTATTTTTGTTAATTTTTCGTTTTGGGTTAGCAACTACTTTTCTTAAAAAAAAATGTTGCCATAAAAGTACTATATACGTATATAGATAGATACAACCCCATCTAATATTTGTTTAACAAAAAACACACCTATTATGTTAAATTTAATTTTGCATATAAATTAACTTGATATCATTGCTTAATCCCAAAGGATTGGTCTAGTTGTAAGGGGGAGATTGAGATGTGTGATTAGGGCCGGTAATATTTGACACGACACGCTAACCCAACACGAACTCGACACGGAGTTAGCGGGTTTGGGTCAAGCATAAACGGGTTCGAGTCAATTTCGGGTCAGACACACTTAACTCGTAAACTAAATGGGTCGTATTCGAGTTAACCCGTTAACTCAAAATTGACCCGCAATTAACACGATTATTATTTTTATTTTCTTTTATAGCTATATATATATATATTTTATTTTGTCATTTTTCTTGAACAATTATATTCTTATTTGAAGTATTGGTAGTAAATGATAGTTATTATGTTTTTAATGATGGATAAAGTACTAATTTTTTATGTTTATGCTTTGGTGATGAAATGCTATATATTTTGACTCTAGATTATTAATATTGAATTTTGGTATTGGGTGATACTTATTATTACTTATTAAAAATTTAAAACTATTATAAAAAAAGTTAATTTTTTTTTACATGAGACTTAATTGTCATTATAATCTTAAATCATGTCGTGTCGTGTCGAGTTGTAGATTTAACATGACCTATTTATTAAACGGGTTAGTCGGGTTGTGTCGTGTAACCTGTAAAATAAACAGGTCGTGTTCGAGTTAATATAAACGACACGATTAGTTAAACGGGTCGTGTTCGGGTTGACACTAATACTGTAATATTTGTGTGTTGACACGACCCGAACACGACACACGAACCCGAATTGCCAGCCCTATGTGTGATGAGGCACGCATCTCAGATTTAATTCCGGGGTCAACCCTAATATTTGAATTCTTCTTTTGCTTGAGTGGTAAAAGGCTTGCTTGCTTTAAAGCAAGAGTATAGGTGTCCGAGCCACACGATCTTGTATACCTATCCCTTGTTTTCATGTAGTTCACCTAAGATCTATCCGATATACCGGTATGTAAATATATATATATATATATATTTATAGTCCATGGGGCATAATAAGTCATTCTAAAATTCTATCGAAGAGAAGCATATCTTATATTTTTATTTTAAATAAGGGTACACATTTTTGTTTACCTAAAAATTTTTATGTGTAATCTTCATTTACTTTCATTAGCAAAATAGTCCATCCGCCTCTTCACCAACAACATTTAATTCAATTAACTATATATGAGAATCTTTGTCGTCCCAAAAAAAAAAGGAACGGAAATTAAATTAAGCAAAAACCTTCAAACCTTTTTCCAAACAATTAAAATATATTTTTCCTCAATCCACTAAACCTTGTTACAAATAATTATCGTGTGTTATGAGTGACCAAATTGGATGTATTAATTAAAAAAGTGAAATTGAATTGGGTGAAAATTGAAAATCTATATAAAAATTACAAGTTTGAAGGAAATTTAAACAGCAACTAAATTTTTTAAAGAAAATAATATACCAAAAAAAGACCAACCAATATATACTAGCTAAGCTAACTTACACAAGCGATACATGTATTAATCAAATATATCTAATTCGAGCAATAAAAAAAAGGCAAAAATATTAAGTACCTTAATTAGAAAATAAAAGAAGTTTATTCTCTCTTTATAATATATGATGCATTTTTATTGTCATTAATTCAAGCAATATTTAAGTTGATAACTTTTATCATTATTCAATTTCACCTTTATGTCATATCTACAAATCAAATAGGAGAAACAAACAATATTTCGGCACTTTATTATCTATGATATGTATATTTTAAAACACTTTTGACTAACCCTTGAGATTTCTGAAAAAACAGTATTTTAGCAATGTAAAACTAACGATGTATAATGTGTATATTTTAAAACACAATTATTTTTTGAAAAGATATTTTAAAACACTTCCGATCCATTAAAAACATTTTAGTCTTATAATTAAGTAATTGGATACCCTCTATTTTTGGGGTCAAACCTTGTATGACAATACTGTATATTCCTACTACAACAAGGAAATGTCATAAATGATGAACTGTAACTGTGAGCTTGGGTGCAATTGGACTTTTGAATTTTGTTTGGACGTTAATTTGTATGACAACTTTTTTTTTTCTGCATTAAGGAAAATGCCTACAATGATGAGCTGTAAAAATATTCCTTATTAATGAATTTCTCTCTTTTGTGGCTCTTTCCTTTTTTTCCTCCCTCTTTCCATATTTATTCTGTAAACTTAATTTGGTTTGGTTCATCAAAAGAAAGCAAGGAGGGGACCACATCATAAATTGTTGGAAAGAGAAAGGTAGACCACTATTTGAGGCGACCACGTCATTATTTTTAGTTTATTATTATTATTATTATTATTTTTTATATATTTTTTTTTTGTATAGGAGGAAGGGGGATCTCGGAGTAGAGAAAGAGAAGGGTACACCACTATTTGAGATGTGTGAGAAGCGGTGAATAGTAAGAGTGCTAATTTTAAAAATGACATAAAAACATTAGCAAATTAAGATTTGCCTCAAGATTTTAAGGGTTTATTTACTCAAACTCATTAAATGTAATAAATTAATAAATGGTCCAATATTTAGGATTTAAAAACAAAAAGGCCCTTTAAAAATTAGGAAACAAACGAGCCACCGTCTTGACCTCTACCATAACTGTCCACATTCCTTTCCTTATTATGTTTTGCTAGCAAAGAAAATTCCTTATTTCTTGATCACATAGTAGCCGTTGGATTAATTTGGTGCAAGACGTTCATTTTATCGTATCACTTAATTAAGACAAATAATTTTTCACTGACGGATGGGTGCAAACCCAAAAGGAAAAAAAAAATCATAGGGTGTAAACTCAAATATCGACTATAAATATTGGGTACAAACTCATAATATCTCATTTCCAAAAGATCAACCCCTAGTTTAACTCTTACATCAATTGTCAAACACATATTTTGTATGAAATTTGTATTAAAATAAAACCTAGAAAAAAAGCAAAAATTTGTAGAGATTCATGACTACTGACTAATATGTGATTCAAGTCCTTCTCTTAATTTGGAAATGTTCAAGCAATGAATTAAGAATGCACAATCATTTGAAAAATAGTATTCATGGATGGTGTGAATGTTCATTCAATAAGGGAATCCACTATACCCGTCCCTTCTTTTTATGTAGTTCGCCTAAGATCTATCCGATATACTAGTATGAAAAAATATAAATTATTTATTGTCCATGTGACATAATAAGTCCTTCCAAAATTCTATCGAAGAGAAGCATACCTTATATTTTTATTTTAAATAAGGGTACACATTTTTGTTTGCCTAAAAAAATTTATGTGTAATCTTTGTTTACTTTCATTAACAAAGTAGTCCATCCACCTCTTCACCAATAACATTTAATTCGATTAACTATATATGAGAATCTTTGCTGTCCAAAAAAAAAGGAATGGAAATTAAATTAAGCAAAAACCTTCAAAACCTTTTCCAAACAATTAAAATATAACTTTTTCCCCCCAATCCACTAAACCTTGTTACAAATAATTATCTTGTGTTATAAGTGACCAAATTGGATGTATTAATTAAAAAAGTGAAATTGAATCAGGTGAAAATTGAAATAATCTATATAAAAATTCCAAGTTTGAAGAAAAATTTAAACACCAACTAAATTTTTTAAAGAAAAGAATGCAACAAAAAAAGACCAGCCAATATATACTAGCTAGGCTAACTTACACGAGCAATACATTTATTAATTAAATATATCTAATTCGAGTAATAAAAAAACAAAAAGCAAAAATATTAAGTGGCTTGATTAGAAGATAAAAGAAGTTTATTCCCTCTTTATAATATATGATGCATTTTTATTATCATTAATTCAAGCAATATTTAAGTTGATAATTTTTATCATTATTCAATATCACCTTTTTGTCATGTCTACAAATCAAATAGGAGAAACAAACAATACTTCGGCATTATGCTTTATTATGGGGCCTTTAACAAACAGGTGGCCTTAATTATGAATTTGGCTCTTAGCCATATTAAAGCATTTGAACTCTTTCTCTGTCAAGTATTGGCTAAGAGAAAGAGTATTAACTCGTGTCCTTAATTATGAATTTGGCTCTTAACAATACTTGGCCTCTCTTCTCTCGATCACAAGTTGCAGCTCTCCTCTTCCTCTCCTCTCTCACTCACAACACCAATCGATCCCACTCCCACTCCTCTCGCCGATCCCGCCGATCCGTACACCACTCTTCTCGCCGATCCCGCCGATCCGTACACCACTCCTCTCGCCGATCCCGCCGATCCCGTACCCGAAGTTGTGTCCCAAACCTCTCTCCCTCTCCGTCTCCCTCAATGGTATTTTCCCTCTCTTCTCTCTATTTTCTTTTAATTTTTCTAATTTGGATGTTCTATTTTCATTGATTATTTTGCACCTTTATTTAGATCTACGTGATTTATTAAAGCTCGAACAAATTTCTTTGCCTAGTTAGTTAGGTGCTGTTTATATCTTTCTTCTTTCCAGCTAGCCATTGGAGCGAGTACAAGTGTTTGATTTGAATGGAAATGTTATTTTGCTTTCTGATTTGTGGAAGGACAGAAAGGCTGTTGTTGCGTTTGCTCGGCATTTTGGATATTTATACTATCCTCTGTATTTTCATTTATGTTGAGTTCATTACAAGATCTTTGGGCTAATTAAATATGGTTGGTTCAGTAAGCTATAAATCAATGTCTTACGTTGAGTAATGGTTTTTCAACTTAGCAAGTTTTTGATGTTATCATTATTGTCTTAATTAATGTAGGCTGAATTTTCCTATGTGTTCTTAATGAGATTGTTATGTGCAGGCAAAAGAATTCTATGAGCAAACAAACTTCAAAGGAGGTATGTATTCTAAAGATCGTATATATTTCACTGGAAAATAACTTGACATTACTTGAAATTCTAATATTTATTAGCAATTTATCCAAGTAATTAAGGTTGATTGTACAAATATGAATTTTAATTTAACTTGAACTGTTATATATTTAATTCTTTGTCTCGAGTAGCAATATTCTCTAGTAAGTCCATCAAGTTTGTTGACAAGTGCAATAGTTAAAACACTTGGTTTTGACATACTTTCTTATACTCTCAAATGCTTAAATTATTGTGCTTGGTGCAGACGAATTCAGAACAGCAACAAAAAAATGTTCCTTTGTCTCAAAAGTGTATGCAGATCCTAGTTACTAATAAGAATGTGAAGAAGTTAATTAGATGGATGAGATCCTAACAAACTGTACCTATTAAATTAGCGGGCCAGATTGCATTATAATGCATAACCTAACTAGTGCATTATCAATTTCTATATTTGATCCAAGTTTTGATCCAAATACAATTCTTAGGCCCAAAAAAAAAAGTCTAGACCGAATGGACCGACCGGAACCAGAGCGGTCTGGTCCGGTCTAGTCCGGTCTTAACATTTATTTCGGTCCGGTCCGGTCTTCGAATTATTAGGACCGAAATATCTGGTCTGGTCTGGTCCTCTACTGTTTGGTTCGGTCAACCGGACCGTGCACACCCCTAGTCCTTGTATAATAGGCAAGCATCGGAAAGTAACCTTATGGCTAAAACAAATGAATTGTTTTCTTTTTGTCAATTTGGTTAAATAACATAGTGAAATGCCTTCCATCCTTTACTTTTTTTTTCCTCAGCCATCTCCCGAAGAATTGTATTTCATGAGAAAAAAATACAAATAAAAAATAAAATAGAAAATCTAATAGTATTTTAATTATTTTTCAACATTTTTTTCTTCAAGAAACACGTACCCTTACAAAATTTACTGTTGTTAACCAAGCTAAGAATTCGTTAATTTTTTTTAACATAGTCCCTCTCTAGCTAACCTTGGTTTCATCTCTGAGCTCAGGTACCTAATGACCTCGTACTCATAAGTATATGTATATATAGGTTGACCACATAACACAAATACTGCATTCCTACATTCAAACGAAAGGAATTGTTACCAAAATAGAAAAAAGGTAAAGTGTATAGAACTACATGAGCAATACAATCATGTGAATCAACAAATTCAATTAACTGAAGCCTAAAAGTAGGTAAAATAACTACAGACTAAAAACCAACAGGGAAAATGATTTACAACAGCTAACCTCTAAAGACCAAGTCAAAATCTGACTGAAAGAAACTTCTACTGAATGAAAGAATCTTCGTAATTGCTAAGACAAAAACAATACACAAATAAACTAATAAACTTCAACACAGAATCATATATCTTCTTAATCTAAGTTCATCATTATTCTTAAGATGTTGGCTAGAGTAGCGAAAAACGATGAGCTTTCTTTATCCTGGCCTCCGTAAGCTTTGTTTTCAAATTGTTTATCGGCTGTATCCACCCGCATTACTATTCAATGTATCCTTTCACCTCTCGTTATGTGTGGATTCCCACTCCAGTTCCATTCCTCCTAATCGCCCCCCCCCCCCCCCCCAACCCTCGTGGCCATTCATGTGTGGATTCCCATCTCCATTCCCCGACTCTAGAGATCATAAGCTCCACTGATCTTGGCAAGTGTTAGACGTGAAATGAATTTCAACTTGTCATTAAAGTCTCATGGCATAGTTGTTTTAATTATAAGTTGAAACGAATATTAGGCATGAGCTATGCAAATTAATAGCATGATGTGTACTACTGTGTGGTACGACACATGAAATATAAATTCCACCAGAAAAATGAAACAAACCAACGCTGGCATTTTTTATTGAATTGCTGAAAGACATACAATTGACAATAAAATGTTGGCAGTAGACAATTAATTAATTCCTTTATGTATTTTGTACGTAAACTGCTATTTGATACCATGTTGTTTAGAGAATCCAATCCAAAATCATTTAGCAATAGACGACTTAACCAAATCATATATTACTAGTATAGTAAGGTTGAAAGTAGAAATTACAAATTACAAACATAATAAATATGTTTGTTATACATCTATCTGTAAATTAAGCTCATATATATTCTTACATAACGGGATCATACAGGCCAGTACTAGTTTTCCATTTCTTCAATACACCACTTGTTCTCTGAAATTGGCTTCTTCTGAAAAGCCACCATTCAGATTCTTTAACATTGGGGTAATCTATATAATGTAGATTTCAAATATATCTAATTCACATAACTTATATATATATATATATATATATATATTTCTAAATTCTACCTTATTCCACGAGATCTAGAAGCACTTCTTCATTTATTCCTTTCAACGTTAGAAGATTGATCTTTAATCTTTTTTAGAACCGTATATCAGAACAGGCTTAGAAAAACAAACTTTACATGACGACCTTACAAGTTTTTCTTGTCCTTGTATCTTTTAAAAATGGAAATTGAGGGCCATTTGTTGAAGATAAATGTACATCTAATAGCCAAAAAGCAGTCGGTTGACTACCTCTTCCCGTCAAGAGATACCCCACTCAAACTGAACTATTTCACTTAAGAATAATTTACTTCTCACACCTAATTAATTAAGGTTGGCAAAGAACTTAACATGTAACATTTAAAGAAAGAGCAATGCTACGTATTTTCCATGACAATTAATAAAACATCTCTACTTACCAGAAAATGTATTTTAAATCTGTTTCTTATATATATATATAATCTGTTTCTTATATATATATATATATATATTCTCAACAGATTATAAATCGGTTATATTTGATATCGTTTGAGTAGCAAAAGGCTATGTAAGACAAAACAAACAAAACTAACATTACTTACAAACTATTAGAAATGTATCACGTTAAATAATAAAGCATCAGCTAGAAGCATTTACCAATTTGCAGCATAACTAACAATAAATTTCTCAAATAAACCCACAAGTCATCCAATGTTTTTTTTTCAAGGAATCTCAACTGCCAAAAAATCCTAGGTGCTTAAGAGTTATTTTATTGAAAATAAAAATAAGTCTGAAAAGCCTAGACCCGGTGGCGTACAAGTAAAAGGGAAGGGGACATAGACATCTGCACCTTTTCCATAACCTCTAAGATGGATATACCCGATCTCTTAGGTATAAAAAAACAAATGAAAAGTAAGGCAATGAAGTTTATCCCCTCATAGAATGAATATGCGTTATCTTTCAAACCGCATATCAAAAATAGTAAGAAAATCTGCATCACCAGAGCCATCACAAGAGACAAGGTAGAGTCTAAGACCAAAACTAGTAATTTGGCCTCAGGAGGAAATGGCTCGGTGATCCATCCATGAGGTCCATATACACATGCGTTTGCCACAGTATAGAAGAACACCATTACTATTGCAAAAGTGGCGACAGATGTCGATGGATGAAAATTTATACTTACACTGAAATAAAAGATCACTTATAATAAAGACTGCAACAAATATCAATCCACTTGTCTGTTAGGTTTCCATATAATTTGTTTGGCAAGATAATTTAACAACTGCTCGTAAAATTTTATTGTAAGAAGCATTGACACGTTTAGGGGTATCGCCCCCATTATAGACACAAGCGGTATTCGGCATTTATCCTCCAATTTTTTAATTACCAAAAATGTCTTACCGCCATGCTATATAAGATGGGTATTTCACCTCCTATGATAAAATACCGGTCTTTCCTTGGTACTTTAATAGTGAATAGTAAACTTATATTCTTTCATAATTAAAACAATATGAGATGAAGAGAAATTACCAAAGAAAATAGTGTAGTTGTAGAGGCTACAATAAGCATTTCCTTGCGGCGACTAGAAAAAACGGCGAAACAATGCACAAGCACCTAGGATCCCGAGTATATGCTCCCAAGTATTAATGGAGCGAGAAAGGCTTTAGAAGTAAGATAGGAGCTCGATAATGACTCCAACACTATAGGAGTAAAAAAAAGAAGGCCCCAAGCCTTGTAGCTCCTTCAAAATCCCATGTACGACCGTTATAATTACCATTGCACGGTGTGGAGGTTCTAATATCGTTCTTATGAAATTTTTTATTTGAATTTCGGGTCTTGGTATCTCCTGAATAAAACAACAAAAGACAAAGAAAGGACAACTTAGACGTAGTAATACCCAAAAGGGTATTCTCCAAGGAAATCTATGACTACCTATGGATATATAATTTACTAAGAATGCTAAAGCCCCCCCAAAGGAAGTCGCGTTGTTGAATAGAGGATCAATTATGGCGATTGATTCATTCTCCAATATCGCGTGGTTGAAATATTTCATTAAAGCCCGTAGTGGTATGGAATAATAATCGAGATTAATATAATTGCTGGAATCCAAAGATGAAATTTAGAAGCTTTTAATTTATATATATAATGAATCAATCACTATAATAGATCATCTATTCAACCATGTGACTTCCTTTTGGGGGGCTTTACCATTCTTAGTAAATTATATATCCATAGGTAGTCATAGATTTCCTTGGAGAATACCTTTTTGGGTATTACTAGGTCTAAGTTGTCCTTTTTTTGTTTTTTGTTGGTTTATTCGGGAGATACCAAGACTCGAAATTCAAATAAAAAATTCCATAAGAACGATATTAGAACCCCGGCACCGAGCAATGGTAATTATAACAGTCGTACGTGGGGTTCTGAAATAGCTACAAGGCTTCAAGACGTTTTTTGCTCCTTTATTGTTGGAGTCATTATTGAGCTCCTATCTTGCTTCTAAAGCCTTTCTTGCTTCATTGATACTTGGGAGTGTAGACTCGGGATCCCAGGTGCTTGCGCATTGTTTCGTCATTTTTTCTAGTCGCCGCAAGGAAATGCTTATTGTAGCCTCTATAACTATACTATTTTCTTTGGTAATTTCTCTTAATCCCATCTTGTTTTAATTATGAAAGAATATAAGTTTATTATTCACTATTAATGTACTAAGGAATGACCGGTATTTTGTCGTAGGAGGTGAAATATCCATCCATAGAGCATGGCAGTAAGACATTTTTGGTAATTAAAAAATTGGCGGATAAATGCCGAATACCGCTCGTGTCTAGAATGGGGACGATAGCCATAGACATGTTAATGCTTCTTACAATAAAATTTTACGAGCAGTTGTTAAATTATTTTGCCAATCATATAGCAAATTATATGAAAACCTAGCAAACAAGTTGATTGATATTTGTTGCAGTATTTGTTATGGGTGATCTTTCATTTCAGCGTAAGTACAAATTTTCATCCATGGTCGTCTGTCGACATTTTTGCAACAGTGATGGTGTTCTTCTATACTGTGGCGAACGCATGCTTATACGGACCTCATGGATGGATCACCGAGCCATTTTCTCCGGAGGCCAAATTACTAGTTTCGGTCTTGGACTCTATCTTGTCTCATGTGATGGCTCTGATGATGCAGATTTCCTTACTGTTTTTAATATGCGGTTTGAAAGATAACACATATTCATTCTATGCGGGGATAAACTTCATTGCCTTACTTTTCATTTGTTTTTTCGTACCCAAGACACTGGGTATATCCATCTCGGAGGTTATGAAAAAAGTGTGGAGGACCATATCCCTTTCTCTTTTACTTGTACACCATTGGGTCTGGGCTTTTCAGACTCATTTTTGTTTTAAATAAATTAACTTTCAAGCACTTTGGATTTTTTGTCAGTTGAGATTCCTTGAAAAACAAAACATTGGATTAATTTTGGGTTTATTTGAGAAATTTGTTGTTGGTTATGCTGCAAATTGGTAAATGATTCTAGTTGTTGTTTTATTATTTAACATGATACATTTCTAATAGTTTGTAAGTATTGTTAGTTTTGTTTGTTATGTCTTACATAGCCTTTTGTTTCTCAAACGGGATCAAATGAAATCGATTTATAATCTATTGAGAAAAATATATATAAGACACATATTTAAAATACATTTTCTGGTAAGTAGAGATGGTTTTATTAATTGCCAGGGAAAATATGTAGCATTGCTCTTTCTTTAAATGTTACATGTTAGGTTCTTTGCCAACCTTAATTAATTAGTTATGAGAAGTAAATTATTCCTAAGTGAAGTAGTTCAATTTGGGCAGGGTATCTCTTGACGGGAAGAGGCCGGTCAGCTGACTGCTTCTTGGCCGTTCAATGTACATTATCTTCAACAAATGGCCCTCAATTTCCATTTCTGAAAGACACAAGAAAAGCTTGTAAGGTCGTAAAGTTTGTTTTTTCAAGCCTGTTCTAACATACGATTCTGAAAAAGATCAATCCTCTGACGTTGAAAGGAATAGATCAAGAAGTGCTTTTAGATCTTGGGGAATAAAGTAGAATATATATATATATATAGTTATGTAGAATTAGATTTATTTGAAATCCACATAATATAGATTACCCCCATGGGAGGTGCGATTTTTTTTAACCAAGTTAGGTTTTTTATTGAGGTTTAAATAAAAGAAATATGTTCGACTTAACGTGTCTCGAATATAGTTTTTTTTTCTTTAATACCTTTATAATTATATTGGGATGGGGAGGATTTGGGTTCGAGTTTAAGTGTATTAGCGAATGGGATTCAAGTTTTTTAATAAAAAATAATTTTTAGATAGGGTCGCGTTCAGATCAAATTTAATTTTAAGTGGGTCATATTCATGTTACCACCATCTAATATATAGGATTTTGTGGGTTGGTTGATTGGTGAAAGAAAAAAGAAGGAAGGGAAAACAAGGAGTTTATGGTTGATTGGTGGGATAAGAGAAAAAAAAGAAGATAAAACAAGGTTTAAATTTTGTTTAAATTTGGGCCCTATGAGGAGCCCAAACCATTGTTTAAATTTTGTTTCTTAAAACAATTAATGCACAGGTTTCTTAATGGCTGTCCACAAATTTATTTATTTATTCTTAAACCTTGCCATCCATGTTAATTTTTAGATTATTAAATTGTCTCTAGTGAGAACTCATCCCTGAATAACATGAGAAATATCAGTTACCATAATTAAGTAACCTGGGAAATACCCATTTAAATAGATAGTAATGATAAATAAAAACCGGAGGAAATTTATGTATCATTTAACAGATATTTAACTTGTTTGGTTCCGTTTGATAAAGAAGATGAAAAATGATTGGAACAATAATTCCTTTTACAACAAGTTAGATGGTGAAATAAATTATTTAATGAGATGTTTTTCATCTCGTGCTTATTTTTATGAGTTGATATTTTTATTTTTTTTGGTAATAGTTTAATAAGCTAGGAGCCCATTTATAGAGTTAACAGCAATACTACAAATAAAAGGCCCCAAATAACGTATTAGGTCCAACTTCATACACTCTCTTCTTTAATTTATTATTCGCTTTTTCCTAGCTAATTAAATACTTTTCTTGTAAAAGACAAAATTCTCTCTATCTCTCTCTCTCTCTCTCTCTCTCTCTCTCTCTCTCTCTCAAATATATATATATAGGCTTACTATTACAAAAAAGTACTCACTTAATGTAAAATAAGGATTGTCAATTTTAAAAGGTAAACATATAATTTTTTTCATGAAATTTGATAGAAATGATCACTATATAATAAATAGATCATTTCCACTTAATTTCATAAAATCTCAATTTGGAAGTCGGTGATTACATCATATAAAATTTCAATGGACGAAAATTTATATATATATATATATCATGTTCATTACACTCATTTTTTCGTTTGAATTTTTTGATGATATTATGTGGAGATGATCTACTCACAATCGTGATCATATCCACAAAGTTTCATGAAAAATTTATTTATTTACCTATCAAAATGGATGGTCCATTTTTTCCCTTAAAGTGTAATGATGAATAATATATTGGTATTCTTTTTATTTTGTTACAAATATTAGTATAAATAATGATTATACGCGTGAATTTTTTTACATTGTCTATTGTTTTTCAATTGTCACCTAATAATTTACCCCTTAAAGCTTACCTGCTTTTGCCCTTTCATACATAAAATTTATTTTGCATAATATTCGTCCTTAATGTTTGTTCCTGTTTTCACTTTAGCCCGAAACTCCACGTGCAGTTAAGTTTTTGGATGGAAAAAAACATGTGCGTTGCACGTGAGCACTATAGCGGGGTAAAAAGGTTAAGCCACTATAATGCTCTTACAAATCAAGGCAAAATTAAAGTGTAGAGTTGGAAAAACAGTATAAAGAAAAAATGAACAAATTAAAGTAAAATGAGTTGGGAATTAGAGCATTATAGTGGCTTAACCATTTTACCCCACTACAATGCCCATATGCAAACACACGGTCTTTTTCATCCAAAAACCTAACAATGAGGGGGTTTCGGACTAAAGTGAAAATGAGAGCAAACTTTAAGGACGAGTGTTGTGAAAAATGAACTTTATGGACAAGCATACACAATATATATATATATATATATATATGCGTTATTTTGAAAAGAAAGAAAGGAATTTTATAAAGCGAACCCACGATCAACGAGGAATCTCATGAGAGACCGGCTACATGAGGAGCCAAGGAACATCCGGAATTGGAGCAATTCGAGTAATGTCCTAATAAACCACAGCGTGCCCGCAATCTACCCCATCATCGCCATACTAATCGATGCCCTCCTAGTAAAATTCACCTCCTCCTGGTCGTCTTCTAACCTATCAAGTTGTCCTCCTTGAGCAGGATCCATAGTAGTGTGAGTTTTGGTAAGAGAAAAATTAAAAAAAAAACCTAAGGTGAGATGATCTCAGCAAGGGGTTCTTATACTAGACACGTTAGTTGCACGACAAACAAGCTGTTTGTCGTGCGACAAATTGACCTCACCAAATTTTCTTGCAACATTTCCCCTTCCTTGATTAATCGGAAAAAATTGGATATGCACTATTTACCATATAAATAATATTTTAAATAATATATTATATAACAATAATACAATATGCTAAATAAAACATAATAGTAGGGGTAGCAAAATAGATATTAATAAATTAAGGTGTAAAGTGGTAAATGAAAATAATTAAAGGGGTGTTCGGTAATTTGTTAAAGTTAAACAATAAAGGAGAAAACCGTGGTTTCAGTCAGTCAGTCTTCTTTCCCTTCTCTCTCTCTCTCTATCTCTTCGTTCCCTCCTCTCTCTTTGTCTTCGACTCTTCTTTCATTTCTCACTCCAGAAATCTCTCTCTTCCCATGATTTTGGATCAAGGAAAACAGGTGCTCCATATGCTTCGATCTTCACACTTCGTAAATATCTCTCTCTTCGTACAAATGGCGGATTGAAGACAAATTTTCAGAGCACCGGTGATGGTCAGTACTTCGATTCAAAAAAACGAACCGAACCCCTAATTCTTCTTCTTCTTTGTCTTCATTCTTCAACAAATCCCTATTTTGGCGAGTGAGAGATAGAAAGAGGTAAGCGAGGTTGAGGACGAGTGAGAGATAGAAAGAGGAATGGCGAGCTCGACGTCGAGTATGAGAGAGAGAGAGAGGAACGGCAAAGAGTGAGAGATAGAGAGGAACGGCGATGTCGAGTGTGTGGGAGTCGTCGAGTGAGGAGAACGAATAAGGTTTGGGTTTGAAAAACGTTGTCGTTTGATTTGGGAACGTTAAAAAACACACTGTTCAATTTATCGCGGATTTTATTTATCGCGATTTATCGGCGATAAATTTTCGATAAATGGCCGATTTCTCCTCAGCCGATAAATTGAACCGATCAAGCATAATCTGATCGGCACACTGCCGATTTCCGATAAATCCCCGATTTATCGCCGATAAAAACCGATTTTTAGAACACTGGTTTTTCCCGTAAGGGACTTCCAACGTGTATTTTCGTGATTTTTATACTAAAAACACACACCTACACGATAATTATCAAACGCAAGATTCTAAGTTGTTTCTTTAATTATGGAGCAAATAACTTACAAAGGAATCTTTGATCTTCAGAAGACTGAAAACAGGAATGAGAATGAGAAAATATTAAAATGAGAAAGGAATACAAATAATTAAAAAAGTAGAAACGAGAAAAATCCTGCACAAAAGCCCAAAGTGAGTGAGAGAAACAGAAATGTAAATAGTGACAGGGAGAGTCACACCAAGAGTGATAGCTGCGAAAGATCTATAACAATTACTTATTATAAATTTAAAGTATGTCAATAATCTCTTATTACGTCTTCAAATACCTCAATTGTGACTATAAGTTTATGTGCGGTCTGAAATATATACTTGACTTTCTTTTGCATGTTAAATTGTGAAGAAATTGGTCATGTTACTTTGACTTACCTTCTAGCTATTTCTTTTTGCAAATAACTAGGCTGGATCTCGAACCTCTATACCATTCCTCCATTGACACCATCAGATGGGTTATAAGTCTTATTTCCTCTCCTCCACAATTAAACCGTGTTTTTGTTAATAGTGTCTTAAAGGAAACATGTAATTTTTTTAATCAAAATCAATGTAAAGAATCTAAAGTGTTGAGATATAAACTTTATTTTTAAAAAATTTATAAAGATCATGCTTTTGAGATTTCATATCAGTAAGTATATACACTATTGCAATCCTTTATTTCATGTATAGGTAATATTTTAGAGATATGTTACTTAATTTATAAAAAATAATTATAAACCGCATCGCGCAAGTCTGCGAACTAGTTTGCAATAAAAACAATTGTGTCCTTATCATGCTCCTAAAATTCGTGCTTCAACTCCATTTCGAAAGTGGTTGAGCCCATAATGGCTAGAAACACTATCATGGAAGCAAGGAAAAAGTCCACTCTCTAATAAAAATTTGTTGGACTTAAAGAACTTTATTTTAGAAAGAGTGGAACTCGAAAACATGGGCCTAAAGTTAGCAAAGAGCCCATTGTCCAATAAATTGGATGTGCATGACAAACACGATTGCAATTATTAATTTGGTCCTAATAAAAATGTTACAACATGAGTGAAAAGTTGAAACAAGAATTTTCTTTAATTAGAAACAACAAGACACGATTAACACGACAGTCATATAGCTGCAGTTTCCTGTCAATTCCGTTTTTGTCTTGAACGTAACACAACACTTCAAATTATAGACTCACACATGATGAGTTTCTAACCCGCCACAACTTGAACAAGGTCAATTTTGAGTGGGTTTTCTTTGAACAAGGTCATGCTTTTCATAGTAAAACTTACACTACCGAGTCGAGTCAGTTTGGGTAAAATGAACCCGTTTTGACTTGCCCCACCCCCGAATATATTATCTTTTCTCTTTCATATGCTTAAAATATGCCATAATTACACCGGAATGGGTTGAATTCAAGTTCAAGCATACCAACAAGTGGGGCGTGTTTAGGTCCAAAGAAAAATTCATATTGAGTTGGGTTTAAGTTTAGCTAAAACACGCCCCAAATTCAACATATTGTCGTCTCGACCACTGTCCAATAAATTGAATTCAGTGGGTTGATTGTTTGGATTAGAGCACAAAGAGGAAACCATAATCTAGGTCACAATAAAATTGAATTCAGTGGGTTGATTGTTTGGATTAGAGCACAAGTGGGGCGTGTTTGGGCTCTATTTTGTGAGGAAAATATCTATTTAAATTTGGATTAGAAAATTATTGTGACCTAGGTCCAAGAAGGAGCCTAGCCCATCGTCTAAAACTAAAATAGAGCCCAAAGACAGTGTCTCTACTTTGATCAGGAAAGAAATCTCATTGGCACAAAAGAAAAATATTTTCCTCATGAAATTTAAATAGATGGTAATATTAAATGAAAATTGCGTATGAGGAAAATTATGTATCATCTAAAAGACATTGTGCTTAGCTATGTAATGCACATGAGCACGCATATGTAATCGTTTAATAAACTAGTAGCATGTTTATAAAGTTAACAGCAATACTACAAATAAAAGGACCCAAATAAGGCATTAGGTCCAGCTTCTTAGACTCTATTCTTTAATTTATTATTCGTTTTTTCCAAGCTAAATAATTTTCTTTGGTAAAAGACAAAATTTTCGCACGCACAAATAAGTATCAAAAGTAAATAGATGAATATTTTCATAAAACTTAATAGAAATGATTAATATATAATAAATAGACCATTTCCATTAAATTTCATGAAAACTCAATTTAGAAGTACATCATTAGATCATATAAAATTTCATTTAATGGAAATTAACGTGTATATATATATGATATGATTTTGATTGCATCTATTTTTTTCTTTTCAATTTTTTGATGATATTATGTGGAAATGATCTACCCTTTATATTGATCTTATCTACATGTTTCAAAAAAAAAATTATTTCTTTACTTATCGAAATGGATGGTTCATTTTTATTTTTCTGAAAGTGATACTAGTGTATCTAGAGTGGACTTTTGTATATATTTATAGTTTGATATTTCTATATGCATGTAAATATGAATGGTTATGTAATGATAAATAATATATTAGTATTCTTTTATTTTGTTGCAAATATTAGTATAACTAATGATTATATGTGTGAATTTTCTTACATTGTCTATAGTTTTTCAATTGTCACGTTTTTCTTACTATAATTAGGATATTGAAGATTTGTTTGTACACTGAGTGGACATATATAAGTAAATCACGTTGTATTAGTTTTCCTATTTTTTTTATCTCAATTTAGTTATTATAAAACAAATATTTTTCATTTTTTAGGCCCCCTTTAATATTGTAGAAGGAAAATGATGGAAAAAATAACCACTTTTATGACTAGTTAGAAGATGAAATGAGCTCTTTAATGAGATCACATCCATCTCATGTTAATTTTTTTTGAATTTTTTTGTTATTCTCGCCACCCAAAAAATTTATTCAATGGAAAAAGAGAAAAAACTAAGAGAACTCTCAAAATATTACTCAACTCATTTTTTTTTCCACACAAATCAATTAGTTTTACTATTATTTTAAGTCTGTTATTATGGGTGCACTTACTGGATATATAACTCAAAATACAACCATTAGAATCCACCTAATACACTTGATGTTTGCGACTTTATATATAACAACCTAACACGCACCTTACTAACTAAAGAATCCGGACAATATATCAAACATGCTTGCTTAATATATTTCTAAAAAACAAATTAAAATCTAAAATTTTGGAGTAAACAAACCATCAAACTTTAAACACATTACAAACTACATAAATGAACTACTTTCTTTTTTTATAAATAAAAATAAATAAACACCTCTAACTTGGATGCCTTAGGAAGAGTGCTTCCATAAATGAGACAAAAAGACAGATGGGGTAGCAAAGACTAACCCCCGGGCTTATAAAAAAGTCCCTCTAAGAAGACAAAAAATAAAGAAAAAAATGATTAAGCATGAAAAAATGGACTAATTAAACTTATACAACAAAGTTCGCCAAAGAAATCTAAAAATGTCATATAAAATAACCCCCTAACAAAGAGAAGCACCTAGAAAATTAATTGTTTAAATATTAACCTAATTATCCTCTCGGCTTCATCTTTTGAAATTACATTGACAACAAAATGAAAGAACTCTTGATGAATGTCCTTACGGCAAGCCGACAATTTTTTGTACCAATTCCTAATACGAAATTCGGAGCTCGATTTCTTTCTTCTTCTCCTTTATAACTTTTGTCTTACAATTCAACTCAATAGACGAATTAAGAAGAGAATATAAAAATAAAACAGATGAGCTAGAAGGACGGGCCATTAGAGAGTTCAAGGTAAGGCTTGGGAATAGATTGAGCCCATAGTGAAGAAGAGCCCGAGTCTTGAAAAATTAATTCTGCACGTAGTGGGTTTTAATAGTATTAATAATTTTAGGACTATTTAAACTAACTTTAATTGGTTACTCAAGAGAGATTTTTAATTAAATGACAGTTCAAAAAGAACCCAAAATTATCATAAAATGTGACTCAAATCCTTTTTCAAAGCGGGACAATAATCCATCTTAATTAGCCGGTGTTTTTAATCCATCCTGATTTGAATAGTAGGCGGGACTTTTTTTAACCAGTTCAGATTTTTTCATTCAGGTTAAAGTAAAAGAAACCGGTTTGATCTAAATTGTTTTGAATAAAGTATTTTTTTTATTTAGTATCCTTTTAAAACCTTATAATTATATTGGGGGGGGAAAGATTCAGGTTTGAGTTCAATTGTACTAGCAAACAGGATTAATTTGAGTTTCAGTGAAAAATAATTTTCAAGATTGGATCATGTCGAGATCGAATTTATTTTTAAGCGAGTCATCTTTGTGTTACTACTGTCCAATAAATAGGACTTTGTTGGCCGATTGATATGTGGGATTAGACAAAAAGGAGAAAACGCGGAATTCATAATGGGCCAGCTACTATTAAGATGCAGAAATGGGTCCGAAGTGTACCTAGCTAGAGAATTAGTTTAGAAGCAACGTTTTATTTTTTTAATAGAGTTTGGGCCCTATGTAGTCCAACCCATTATTTAAATTTTGTTTGTCCATACAATTAATAGACAAGTTTCTCAACCACTGTTTCTTGTTTTTAAAATTTTTTAACTTGCAATTTATAATTTTTTTTTTGTTAAAGGTTACTGTCCATGTCAATTTTTAAGTTACTAAATTACCTCTGATGAGAACTCATCCCTAAATAACGTAATTGAGTAACATGAGAAATATCAGTTACCGTAATTGAGTAACCTGATAAACATCCGTTATTGGAATTAGGTAACTGAAGAACTGTAGGTTACCATAAATGAATAACCGGTGAAATACATGTTATCATAGTTAGGTAATCGTAGAAATATCAGTTACCATAGTTGAGTAATTGATTATTGAACTTGAATTGCCGATTATCGTAGTCACAAAGATTGCAAGCTAGAAACTATAGACTGGAAGTTTTTAAAAATAATAATAATAATAAAATGTGAACCGCAAGTTTAAAAATTTATAAAAAGAGAGATCGTCACTCATTTTTCCTTATACACATTAATGGAAGAGACGAGTTCATGGACAGAAGAGAGGAACTAGAAGCCAACTAGCCAAGATAGCGACAATGTACGTCTTGGAGCTAGAGTGTTTTTTTTTTTAAATGATAGTTCAAATGGGACCAAAATCATGATAAAGGGTACGCTCCTACAGTATAATGATCTCAAGCATTTTTGCATTAAAGTCGTCATTCAGAACATCTACATAATTAAATATTGTCCTTTTTGAAATATCTCTCGGTTAAAAGAAAAAAATTTCAATGACAAATACTAGTTTGTATAAAAAAATTGACAAAAATTAGGCTTAATGAGTGTGCATACTAGTTTTATCTTAAACAACACATGTAGCAGCCTTAGGTTATATAGTGTCGAAAAATATACATTATTCTAACAACTTATTGTCGAGGCCTAGGTCCACCCTAAAGTCCGCTGGGCCAAGGCCTAGGCACACCCTATTATACATTTTAAAAGCATACAAACTATAGTCTTGTCATAATACAATTTGTTTTCCAGTGAGATTGTGTATATTGATTATATTACTCAAAATAATGTTTCTTATTCTATGACAATACTCCGAATATTGTAGCAGATATCAGGATAGATACTAATAGGTAGAATTTGACCAAAAACATTTGTTCAACATTGCTTCCTTTAAAGAAAAGTTAAGAACTGCATGATTTAAAACTTTCGTTCCAAGAACTAGATGCTAAAGCTCCAGTATAGTAATGTACCATCATAAAGTTTTTTAAAATCATTTAATGTTTAATCACCTTAATTAATTGTATTTTCCGAAATTATTATTCCCCTTAAACAACGTTAATTAGTCGCATTTCCGTTTTCCCAAATTTTTGGGCTGAAGTACGACTTCCATTATCTTTAAAAATTAAAAACAAAAGTATAAATCCTTTTTCTTTTAGTTATTCAAAATTCCAGTTTTAAGTGCAAAAATTAAATAAAAGTAACGACTTTTTAACATATGCATAGGCATAATTGTATAAAAAAAAAACTTGACAAAAATTAGGCTTAATAGTGTACCTATTAGTTTTATTTCAAACAATACACGCGGCAGCCTTAGGTTATATAGTGTCAAAAAATATACATTATTCTAACAACTTATTATCAAGTATGTTAGTATATTTTGGTATGTCATGATTAAGTGGGCAGTTAGTACGACATATTGTCAAGATTGTATCTTTATCTCGATCACACCTCGCCAATAATAGTATCTTGATTGGTAACGTATTAACGAGAAAAAGAAAATCAGTAGGCCCTTTTTCAATAGTATGTAGTGTGCATAAGTAAAATAAATAGAGTTTTTGGTATCAAAAGAGTTGTGGTATTTGAAATAAAAAACATGGGTGTCCTTATCATGCTCCTAAAATCCACGCTTCAAATCCATTTTCAAAGTGGCTGAACCCATAATAGCTAGAAATAGTAGCATAGAAATGAGGAAAAAGCCTACTATCCAATAACGTTTTGTTGGACTTAAAGAACTTTATCTTAGAAAAAGTGGTATTCTAAAAGATGGGCTTAGAGTTAGTTTGCCCACTATTCAATAAATTGAATTTAATGTGTGTGCTTTTATTAATAAGAATAACATAACAAAAACTTTTTTGGGATTATAATCTTTTTCATCTAATATGATTTTTTTTCATAGATATTATGAATCCACAAATGCAATATATAATATACTTGGATATACAACTATCACAATAAGAGCAAACCAATAAAAAGTTTAACAATCACATCTATATGGGTAAAATTCATAATATCCTTATTTGAACAATTGATTACAATGTGTTGATGACTTAGTGCATTATGGTGGTATTATAGCATAAAGCGGAGTTTCTAATTGACTAGTTGCGGTATGACCAAGTAATGGATCCAATTTGGAGCTAGAAATTTTTTCATAATAATGCATATTACTGTTGTTTTAAATGACATGTGATATGAAAATTCTAAAACCATCCAATGAGAAAAATATTTATTTTCTTCATAAAGGTTGACCTGATGGTAAAGCTAAATGAAGAAAATAAAAAATTATCCAAACTAATTTCAATCTTTTAGGCCCTGTATTTAACAATGAAGTTGAAAAGTGATATATATATATATATATATTTACTTTATTTTTTTTTACTTCTATGAGAAGTTAGAAGATGAGAT
Source organism: Lonicera japonica (assembly GCA_021464415.1). Taxonomy (NCBI): domain Eukaryota; kingdom Viridiplantae; phylum Streptophyta; class Magnoliopsida; order Dipsacales; family Caprifoliaceae; genus Lonicera; species Lonicera japonica. The sequence goes on along the minus strand of CM038466.1, from coordinate 34,361,774 downwards.
AAGTATGTTAATAATATGTGCTCCAAGGGAGCCTAAAAATAAATAAACATGATTTGGGTTGGTATAGCTTGAAAGGCCCAAGAACTCAATCAGCCCACTATAGTGGGCCAAAGTAAAGTTTAGGACAAGAAGATGGATTGGGTTGTTCGCCAAATAGACAAAAGAATGTTGATGAGACCACTCCAAGTCAAGATGGTCCTGCTGACTTAATAACACTGTCGTGATTAGGGGTGGGAAAAAAATACCATTTGTACCGTACCAATCCATATCAAACCGAACTATTACCAAAATTTAGCAAGGTATTGTACCATACCAAATTATTTTGGCATGGTACCGGTACTCAAAATCATTATCGATGGTATACCGTACCGTATCAATAAATTGGTATTATCACGGTATACCATACTGTACCAATACCATTTGTACCAAATACACAAAAAATACAAAATTACCAAATTCTAAATTACATGTGGTTAGTTTATTAGCATAAGAAGCACAATATTATGGTTCTGAATCTTTAAGACATTTTTGTGCTATCCTTAAAAGGAGGATTAGTTATTGACATTGTTGTATCTTTTGTAAAAGTCACGTCCGTGAGAGTTCTTGGCTTGTACTTAAATGTATTTTCAAAGAGACGATTAATTTGAATACTAATGGTGGCTCACCTTATCTATAAACAGGAGAGTTATTTTGCATACTTGTTTGGAGTCCGAAAGCCTGGGTTCTATGGAGCTATTCTAAGTTCCTTTCATTAAAATTATCAAATTCTATATCTCCAGTAGTTTTGTTTGCACCTGAACTATCAAATATTTAAATAACAAATGCTAATCCTAGTAAACTTCAAATATCAAATATTTATCTTCATTTTTTTAATCGTGTTAAACTTCAATCATTCGGCTTCCAACTATCTGATAGATGTGTATGTGATGATTGTAATTTATAGCGCAATAATATTTATACATGGTTTAGTATTTTTGGAACAATTGATTGCAAAAACTTAATTAAAGGTAAGTAAAAATAACGTAATTATTTTATTTTAACCAAAAATGCTCACTTTTGACCGTCCACTTTATTTTTTTTTTAGGATTTTTTTTTGGTAATGCATCGTACAACACTGTACCATACTAATATTTTGGTATACCGAAAATTTGGTATGGCAATGGTAATGAATTTTGGCGTAACAAATTTTCGATGTGGTACACGATACACTCAGTATGGTACGGTATTGAACTAAATCCACCCCAGTCATGATGGTGGTGCTGACGAAATACTTAGTTGAGATGGTCGCGTTAATGTGGATTGTCGATAAGTGTAGTGACACATGTAAAGTACTTAAGTAGTACCCAAGTTAGATGCAAAAACCTTAAACAATGATGGAGTGTATAGTATTTTTAATTGTCAAGAAGAAAGGGAGTATGAAAAGTTATAAGAATATTAAAAATATAGAGAAGAAGAAACAAGGGGAAGAAGAGGATTATGTTTATATATCCCGTCTCTCTTCTCAAACGGTGGTTTCCTTTTAGGGAACCGTCGCCTCATCATTACATTGCATTTAATGTGGTGTGACAATTATTGTCCCACTTAAATTCAAAGACAACACGCCGATTAAGAAAAGCGATGACACATGGCATACTCCTAGCCCTAAAATGAAGTTTTGCTGAGCTACCAAAGGATTCACCCACAGAAATAAAACCTAAAATTTTCACTACGTGTGGAAACTTCATTCGAGGATATACCCCATTTCTGAAACTTCCATGCATCTGAGCTCATCTTATTGGTCAAGCTCCCCATAATTAGGGGCAATTGAGGGAGCCTAAAATTAAAAAACACGATTTGGGCTAATATAGCTTGAAAGCCCTAGGAACACAACCAACTCACCCTAGTGGGCCAAACTAAAGTCCAAGACGAGAAGATGGAATGGGTCGTTGGTTGAACAGACAAAAGAACGCCAATGAAACCACTCCTAGCTGAGATGGTCCTACTGATGTAATAACATTCCGTGATGGTCGTGCTGACAAAATATTTAGCCGAGATGGTCGTGTTAACGTATATTACTGATAAGGACAGTAACACCTGTAAAGTGTTAGAGTACCCAAGTTTTACCTTATTTGGTCTTTTATTATTTACCTTAACGGAGTATTGTAACCCTAATTCTATATCTATAAATTAAATATGGAAAGTTCATTATAAGGATCCTAAACTTTAGGTAAGTAATTCTAGAATGATGGTAGCTTACTTGTATTGTTCTCTAAGTTAATACATTTAAGCAATATATATACAAACAACAACAAAGGAGGACGTATTATTAGAATAATATCAGCGCTACCAGAGGAACTTTCCTACAACCAAAATCTCAGTCTCATTCACTCACTATTTTTCTTGTTGTTATTGAATTGTGCTAGCTTAAATCACTAGTGGAGAGACCTATATTTCTGGCACTCACACCCTTCGTCTTATACTTATTTTTATGCGTAAATGTTATTTTTTTCTTTCCTCACCGTCTAAAGAATCTATTCCATTGAAAGAACTAAAAAAAACAAAGAGAAAATCGCATAACATCATTCTACTCATTTTTCAACTCATATAAAATGGAGCCTTAATATCACGTTCAAATATATCATGGTTACAAAGTAAAAATTATCATAAAAGTTAAAATAATAAAAACACTTTTGAATATCAATTCAGCATTAAAATCAATTATTGAAAAAAAATAAAAGACGTGGTCACATGGCAAATCATGGAGAAAGAAATTAATAAGATAGTAAGGGATTCTAAATTTAATAAGCATATTATTACTCTCAGCACATACACATAAAGAACAAGCAATATATATTATAAAGTATCTGGCAATAAACAAAAAATTTATTTTTCTTTGTTGTTAGTTTTTACTCTTTAGAAATGAAAAATGTCTCTTGCTCTCTACGTCTAGAAAAAAAGTCTAACTTTGACTTTTACATGGGAGCGAAATTAGGATTTTTATATTGGGTTGGTTGGATTGTGACCAAAATTTAAACTAAGTAATACTAAATTTATTCCCTTTTTGTAAAACATTATAGTATAATTTTCATACTAAAATAAACAAAATTAAAATTGTAGGAGGTAAAAATTATGTATGGGCTTTTGACTAGGCCCACATTGAAAAATATATATTATGTTTGGCTCACAGTCCAAGGTCCTTAGGCCCATGTCCATTACAGATAAGAAATTGTTTGGCCGAATAAGATTTTTTTGTATAATAGCCGAATACTATTTGGCTACCATAGCCAACTGATCAACATGTGTGAACTCAATAACAATTGACCAATATTGGTCTGCCAATAAGTAGGGGATAATTGAGCTATAGGATAAATGATAGGAAATAACCATTTACAAGTGTGAATAGGGTTAAGGACAACTATTATCTTAAAGTAGCGTACAACTTTACCCTTTATAGTAATTTTCATATCCGACATGTAACCATATCCTATACATATAAATAGGAAGGAAAACCCACACATAGAGCAATTAATCTCCACCTCGTGTGCCCCCTATTACTTTCTAGGCTAATAGGGTAATGGGCCATGGGGCGTTACTTCAATCCCGCTAGGATCGTGCTCCTCTACACTATTTCTTTCTCATTTTTCTCTTATCAGTCTCAATTTTGGACCTTTGTTTTAATTTCGGGTTAGTTATGAAAAATGAGTAAGAAATCTATAATTTTTTAGTTAAACTAGATCCATAAATGTGTAAATTTGATTTTGCGAAAACCTAGTTTTTCTTTGCCACAGTTTTCCGGCCAAACCGAATGGACTGACTGAGATCAACCCAATCCATACATCTGGTCCAGTCCAATTTTCAATAGTCTTTGGCCGGGTCTTGTCTCAAAATTGAATGGACCAAAATGTTATGTCCGATCTGGTGTACAGGTTAACAGTCCAGTTAACCAAACCATGAACACCCCTACTTAAATAAGAAGCACCCAAGCCCACTCCAAGGTAACCAACACACTTAAAGTGAAGTTTATTAATCAACCAAATTTAGTCCAAGCCCATTTATGAATCCCATTAGCCAAGTCTAAGCCCAAATTTATTAAATTAACAAAAGCCCTCAAGCCATCTAATAAATATAAGAAGAGAAGCAGACAGTCACAAGAAAGAATTGAGTGGAGGAATTCAGCAGGAGCATCTCTTCCCTTCTTATTTTCGATTTCTTTCTTTCTTTTTTCTTTTTCTTTATCTTTTTCTTATTTTTTTCGAAAACTTTGAAGATTTAAAGTTTGATTTTTTAATTAAATTAATTACAAGTAAGTTTAGTTTAACTTTATTATTTTTTGTTTATTAATTGTCTGCATGTGAGTGTAAATTTGCGCTAGGGTTAAGATAAGTGTATTCATGCAAAATGATTCTACCAATTTAATGCTTCAATGTTAAATACAATTATTTCTATTTGATGCCTATTTTAACTAATAAAAATAAAGTTGGATTCTCATTATTTTTTGTTGGGTTCACCTTATGATTTGTTAAGAGCAGATATAGGGTGTGTTTTAATAGATATAATGAGTGTTTTGACCTTATACATAAGCTTGGTCATGGAAGAATTATAATTGAATTTTATAAATTAATTAAACTTGAATAATTTTATTTTTTGCAAATAATAAAGTCGAGAGACCAAATTATTGCAAGAGAATAATAGAGTTTATGCGCATAAATACTTAGGAAGATTAAATTAAATATAACTTAGAAACCCTAGTCAATTAATTAATTGATTTTATTATCTTGCTTAAAGTTATTTAATTTTTTTTATTACTTTGTTTTATTTAATTTTCTTTATTTTATTTGTTTGATTCTCGTCAACTTTTCTAGCTAGATTTTGAATTTTGTGAAAAATTAACAAGATTGTTGACATAAAAGTCATTAATCTTGTGTTGATAATAACAATAATATTAATCATGTGTAATTTAACTAGTGTGATGTTTTAAGTATAGCCATAAATCCAACAATTATTATACGTGGACAAAACTGACAAAATCGATGGTGAAATCAATCCTCTATATGTATTCCAAAATACATTAGTCTTCTTTACTTACAACAACATGATCAAAGCATATTTTCAATGGCATATCAATGAAGATCAAAAGTTCAAAGCAAATGAAGAACCGAATAAACTTTATAAGTGCTCGAAAACTTATTAATTTCATAATTGAGTGAGTACCTTAGACATATGTAAAGTTTCTTACATGATAAACATATATAGCTAAAATACTTCATATATCATTGTTTGATTAATTGAAAACAAGCTTGAACAAAAATTCCTTTGAAAACTCCATTCCTACTAAAACCGATTTCGAAATAAATTCATATTAAATCCGTTCAAACATATTTTGAGTTTTTCCAAAAACAGGTGTCTTAGGAACATATTTTTAAGGTCCCAAAATCATTATAATTGATTTTGGAGCTTAAATACAAAAATTTAAAATTTGGGATTTTGACTGGCAGGACAATGCCCATCAATCGACTGAGCAAGTCGACTGATGGCCTAGAAACTAGTCATTGAAGATCTGAATTTCTTCTATTTTTAGCACCAAACCTATACCAACTCCTCCAAATGTCCATATAATGTCTAAAACTATATATACACCATTTAAGACACATTTGAAGTACCTTGAATCACTTTTGCTCTCTATTCTTCATCTATATTCATTCTACAAAGATTCAAGAATTTGTTTTGATCAATCATTCATCATTTGAGCTATATATTGTGATCAAATTTGATAACTATAGTGTGAGCATCAATTGTAATCCTTCGAACACTTGAGAGTTATTGTACATTAGTGTTTGCTATCAAAACTTTATTCTTCAAATATTGAGAGAGATTTTTCTCTTCGAATAGCAAGAGGTTTTCTTGTGTGGGTGTTGTGAGTGAAAAATATTTGTAGAGTGTATGAGAGAAATACACTTGTAGTGGTTTGATTTTCACTCGGAAGAAAATCAGTATTAGTGAAATTTCTCAGGTGCACTACTCGGGCGCAGATGTATGGTCTAAACAACCGAACCGTGTGAACAAAACGACTTGGGCTTATTCGGTTTATTCATTCTATCTCTGATCTCTTTATTTATTTGCTTTGATATTATTGCCTGTGATTGGGATTACTTGTTTGTTTGACATGATTCTTTATATAGACATTAAATCTTTTTGAAACAATTTTCAAAACTGAATTAAGTTATAAATACCCTATTCACCCATAGTGTATTTTCCGACCTACAAAGATAATTATAAAAAATACTATTTGAGTCTCTATGGGATCGACTTTATTGTGCGACATACTATCAACTGATTCGTGCTCTTGCAAGTTTTAAAATTTATGACAACTGATGATGCTCTGAACCGTATCAGCAACGTCTACCACTAAGCATCACTTATCAAGTTCGGAATTATTTGCACGAGACTCATCGAGTAAGCGAAGAAGTATGCCCACACGCGTCTCACCCCTTTCAAGCTGATCCTCATTGCTCTTTAGTTACACTACCATTTCATTTGTGGTATCTTCAAGGCCAATGCATCGGGCCCTCGATTCTTCAAGTTACATGTCCTTGCGTTTGAACTCTTCAATCGATTTCAGATAAGTTTCAGTCAAATGCTCATGCCCAATCACTAATTTCTTCATTGTAGATGTTGCGGTCTCATTAACACCAAATAAGGTTTCATCACTAATTGCATGACTTTAAATTAGTAATAACATTCTAAATTTGTTATTTTTTTGGTAATGATCGGTCAAAACTGCACATAGGCATAAATTAAACCAATAACGCTACTATGTTAGGTCGATTACCAAACTAATAATGGTCGGTTCGGTTACCAATCGAAAGTAGTCAGTTCGGTCAGTTGGCGGTCGATTTTTGGTTTGCGGTTTGAAATTGCCACTCCTAAATGTCATAGCTATATATATATATATATATGTTTTCATATGAATATGCAAAAAAGAAATGATATGAATCTATCTTATATATACACATATATACTATTATATAAAGCCAAGATCAATTTTAACCACCACAAAGTTATGTCAGATTTTTAAATTGTCTATTTTACCATTGCGGTCTCTTTATCATAAAAAATATACTTGTCAGAGGTTTCAAACCTTAGACTAAGTAATTCACTTAGACCAATTAACATTTTTATTTTGTATTTTGGTTTGAACTAGATATATATATATATCTAGGGATGGCAATAGGTTGAGTTGGCTAATACCAAACCCACTTGCAATAACCCGCCTCGAACCTGATGCAAGTTTTGTTTTTGAAACCCAAACCCGCTCTGAATATAAAGTAGAAAAACCAATTTTTTAGTTTTCTACCAAAAAATCAACTTTACTTTTACATTTCCCAAAATTCACTTCATTTTACTTTCTCTCTCATAAAACTTTTAAAACACTGTAACTTTAAATCCAAAAATAAAAATTAGATAAAGAAAATATATTTGAAACCATGAGTTTTTTTTTTTTTATTGGTTGAAAGAAACTCCAACAAAAACCAAATTCACTGTTCAACCTACTCTCACACTTCTAAAAACTCAACTAAACATGCCTAACCCGGACCCACCCTTAATTTTAACAAAATCTTGCCAAATCAAATACAAAAACAAAATCCACCCTAATTTTAATGCAAAAACTTAAATCGAACAAAATTAAATCTATTTCAACAATTTTTTACTCTATTTGAAAGAATTATGATAATGCTATGGATACTTACCAGATTTTAGGTATTTGAATTTATGTTAGAATTAAATTTGGGTAAAGGGCACTACGATATTTTCAGATTTTACTTATATTTTTCTTATTTATTAATTGTAATTTTTATAATTTTCCTTCTAACTAAAATCAGTTCTTTTGCAAAAAGTTCGCCCTTCAAACATTTTATCTAAAAGATGTCTCCTCGAGTACATAGAGAATTTTAATTTTGTCCTTTAAATCAAAAGTCCCATTTGGTATCATATAGAGTATTCCTTTGCTTTTCTCTCTCCAATCTATACTATACATTCTAGGGTTTACCTTTAGCTACGATATTCTAGGCAATCAATGAAAGAGAAATCCCAAAAAATCATGCAAAATGAATGCTAGCTCCAGAATCTCCAAGTCCAACTTAAGTAATTATATATGGACTCAATATTGATACCAAAAAATGAATTCAAATATAGTGACAATAATGCATTAATTAGTAGGTGAAATCCACAATCATTGACCAATACATTAATGTTAAGTAATAATTTTATAATGACACTGTTTGATAACATATTTTAAGAATGTAGTAGAGAAAATTAGGTTTAGTTCCTGGCTGTGCTCAAACATTTTTTAGATACAGTTTTTGAATAAGAGTGAGCTTGAAAGTTGTTTAGAGTAAACATATGCACAGGGCCTCTAATCGTATAGGAATAGCTATCAAAGTGAAAGGCCCAAATATGTCTCCGTCGTAGTTGCCAATGGGCCCAAAATTTATATGAGTAGCTCATACATTAGAATTGAAAGTTCAGTTGTGTATCTCATCAATAAAACTACTACATCCTACAACAATTCAACGCCAATAAAGAGAACCCCATGTATATATTTTTACACACTCCTAATAAAATTCTCTCTAATAACTTAAATGGGGTCAAAACCTAAATGACCAAAAAATTACACATCAACACACACCCATAGTGTCGGCCCATTTTTAGCCCCATGTGAGTGCTGATGAATTTTCCTACAATAGATTATATTCGCCTGCTTTTCACTAATAAACTAACTTTCCTAGATTCCATTGTGGGTAATGATAAATTGTCACCCCGCTCCCCAATGTATATACAAATTATATTATTTTGCACTCGCGATATTTATATATTCATTTTGTTTATATATATTTTTTAAATTTAATAATAATAATAGATAGCTCAGTGTTTAATGATGCTTTTACGTTATTTAAGGACATATGTTTAATTCATGTTAGAAGCATTTTTTTTAAATAGAAAATTGTAGGGGTAAAATTGGCAATTAAAAATATGATACATTTTTTGGTGGTTGAAATACGTCTTGAGTTTATAAGATAGTATGTAAAATAAAAATAATAATTTGTAGCTCGTACCAGAGACACTATTAACTATCAACTACTAAAAAAATATTTTAAGTTTCAACCATACAATTATTTATCCTTTTTACATTTTTAAAATTTTAAAAACCATTTCCCTTTATATATACATATGTATTTATGTATATTATTTTAACTATTTCTGCTTTGTCATATTTTAAATTTTACTTCTATAATTTTTTTATATAAAAAATATAATTACAACAAGATTCGAAACCTTCACTAGCAAGAAAGTTTACATGTTCAACTATTAGGACATTTATGATCAAGTCGATTCCATGGTGATATGATATTCAATCAGTAGTTTTCTTCTCAATTCCTAACATATTTTTTCTAATGTCGTGGTAGGATAGTTAGACATTACACTCATACTTTCTCCTGTAACATAATTTGTGCAAATTCTTCCTCGTTGGAATTCGCTCCTTCTAGCATATCCATCTACAACAAAAAAATATGAGTAAATTATGCATCAAACTAATTAGTTATCATATTAATTATCTATATCTGTACTAATTATAAAAGTCTGAATGTTAGTGGGTGATTTACACTTAAAACTCTTTTACACTTATATCAATTGCTTAAGAATACAAATAATTTGTACTCTATCTTTTACCTTTTCGTTAAGATAAAATAAAATCCTACTACTACTATAAATCTATTTTATGTAAAATCTATTTATTATTGAATAAAAATCGTGATCCTACTCTATTTCCCCATTGTACTCATGCTCTATTACTTTTTCTTTTTCATTTTCTCTTGGTAAAAACTCCTATTACTACTATATTTCTTTTTTGTATAATCTATATATTGTTTAATGAAATTCGTACTCCTATACTCTATTTATTCCCCAATCCTTAATTACTATGGTAAAAATAAGCTATTGTCACAGCAGGCTATAGTATTCAAAAAGTAAAACAAAAAATTCAATCAAGTAGTTAAAATTGTAATTGATGCCCAATCAGAGAAAACTAACCACATTTGGTATACACATATATTCTCCATAAATAGCCTACAACATAACGAAGATATTGAGTTTTATTTAAAAAAAGAGTAAGTGTTAATTAAAAATTAGGGTATAATAATTAGGGTATTGTTTTATTTCTTATTAGGGTGCTCAAATAACTAGGGTGATCTTTAAAAATTAAAAATTAAATTTGAGTGATTAAAAAGTAAGTGTTAAAACAAATTAGACCTAGCTAGTAGATTGATTAGTTAGGGATTAGAGCATAAAGAGGAGTTGATAGTGGACTAGTTGTTATTGTACCAAGAAATGGATCCGAATTGGACCCACAAAATTTGCAAAGGAGCAAAGATTGTTTGAATTGAATTCAGGCCCAAGGAGGAGTCCAACCCATTGTTTGAAAAATAAAATAGAGCTACCACAACCCAAGACATTAAGAATTCCACCAATCAATTGCATTTCCTATGTCGAGCAATAAGAAAGTTTGCATTCTTTTTTTTTTCCCCATATAATATACATTATTATATTTTTAAAAGACAAGCAGCTAAATGATGGCTAATTTAAAATTTCGAATTTAATGGATCAAACTAAATGCATATAGTTTTTTTTTTTTTTTACTCGACAGTATACTCCTCCAACTTTTTCCCCGAACAAATGGATTAACTCCGTCAAAGGAGAGTGCAAAAGGATCGAAAACCCCAACTAAATGAACCAATAATCTTTTGACACATGAAAATACCATGTTTTTGCTAAAAATTAATAAAGATATTTTTAATAATTGGGAATAGGCGTCAAATTTTAAGTTTTCTTGCATAATGGCACGGAAATTCTAATGTGGAGCTCCTTTTGGAATAGGCAAAAGGAAAACTAAAGAATAAGAAGGACCTTTATTTATGAAACAAACTTGGCTTTTCTCTAGGGCTAGGCTAACTGTGCTTCAAGCCTTATTTTCCATGCCAAAAAAATTATTATTACTGCTTCGAAATGTGGTAAAATTATCAATCAAAGAAATTATCATGCATCTTCCATCATCATAAGCAGCAGATACATTGAAATCATCAAACTAAAATTTTAAATTTGAATCAAAATGAATGTCCTTCAGGTAAGTCTTTGCTTTCTGTACCAATTCCTAGTACAAACACTCGGGTGCCCTTATTTTTTATTTTCTTTTTCTTTTTCTCCTTTTAACTTTTGTCATAGAATGAAAATCAATTCCGCACATGGAGAGCCAATGCATAGTCCAGAGTGAGTTCTTTAATCAAATTATAGTTCAAATAAGTCCCAAAATCATTATAAAGGGCTCATACAAGATATTGGGCCAAAACATTTCTTCATCAAAGTTATCATCCAAAAAATGTAGCTTCAAAGATAAATATCTCCTAAAGAAAAAAATTCCCCATGATAAAAAAAGGACGTTTCAAATCCTTTTTCAAAGTAGGCCGACCCCACTATGGCAAGAAAAAGTAGTATGGGAGCAAGGAAACTACTGCTAATTAAAATTTTGTCGGAGTCAAAGAACATAGTTTTAGAAAAAGTGGGAAACAAAGAAAATGGACTTAGAGCTGGCCAAGAAATGACTTGGGGATGACGAAATTTTAAACCACTCTGACTCGAATGGGGCACGAGTTTTTAAACCAGGTCAGGTTTTCCAAATTGAAACTCTCAAACAATGTTGGGTCGGGTTTGAGTTACGTAATATAAATCTCTTTGACCCACTCTGATTTGAATATATTGCTTTTTTAATATCCTTACAATTACTTTAATTGCACTTGGGTGTGCGGGTTGATGTAAGTTGGAACCGGTTCGGGTTTAACTGCACTAGCAAGCAGGAACGGCTCGGGTTTTCAAATGAAAACCCCATCCTTGGTTGGTCAAGTTCAGTTCAGACATATTTAGGCCCAAACTCGCCCCAAATCCGTTGTTATCTACCAGTATCCAACAAGTTGGACCTAGCTAATAGGTTCACTAGTGAGGGATTAGAGCAGAAAGGGGAGTTGATAGTGGACTAGCTGCTATTGTACCAAGAAATGGATCTGAATTGGACCCACAAAATTTGCAAAGGTGCAAAGATTGTTTGAATTGAATTCAGGCCCAAGGAGAAGTCCAACCCATTGTTTGAAAAATAAAATAGAGCTAGCACAGCCTAAGACATTAAAGAATTCCACCTATCAATTGCATTTCCTGTCTCGAGCAATAAGAAAGTTTAAATTTTAATTTTTTCATTATTATCATTTTAAAAGGCAAGCGGCTAGATGATAGCTAATTTAGAATTTATAATTTAAGGGATCAAAACAAAGGCATATTTTATTTTATTTTGACATAAAAGTAATTAACAAAAGAGTTATTTGGCCTTTAACCTCCATATTTTATTTTATTTTATTTTTGGTTCTATGCCACTGGTGTTCAGGTCAACTTTTGTGCACCTTGATTAATTCCCTTCATGGAAGGTGCCAATCATTGACTATCAAAGATTTTGCACATGCCGAGACTCGACATGAGGAAACTCTCAGTCGAACTCGGTTTTTTAAACCCAGAGTGGCTAGCCATTGAGCCACTCTATTGTGGTTTAGCCTCGTTATTATACCAAAATTGACTTTGGCGCACAAAGTTCTACTTATTATAGGTTAAGCTTCCATTTGCATGGTTTTTGTTGGTCGGATTTCAACCCTAGAGGGGGTGAATAGGGTTTAAAAACTTTAATGCGGAATTAAAAACTATTTCAAAAAGTTTAAGTAAAACAAATTTACTAAACAAGTTTATCAAGGAATGCAAGCAATAAACAAACAAACAATCTCAAAACAATTAATAATGTAGCAAGTAAATAAAGAGATTGAGTAAGAAAGATTGAACCGATTTGAAGTCCAAGGCTTTTTGTCCACACGGTTTTGGTTTACCAAACCATAATCCGCGCTCGGTTAGTTTCCCGAGAATTTTCACTAAACTCAATCTCCTTCCGGGTGAAGATCAAACCACTACAAGTGTATCCTCTCACACACTCTTTACAAATATTGCTAGACCACAATATTCACACAAGAAACTCTCTCTTGCTAACCTTGTGAGATTTACCTCTCACAATTTTTAAACAAGAATTTACCTTCTTGTTTTTCCTATGAGATTTACCTCTCACAATTTAATACAAATTGTTTGGTGACTCACACCAATGAATAACAACTCTCAAGTGTTTGAAGAATACAATTTAAGCTCACACTAGAGTTATCAAGATTGATCAATAAGTTTAAGCTCAAATATGATGAATATGATCAATGTATTAGCTTGAATACTTGAATAATGAGGATATATGAAAAATGAGTTTGTATGATCATTCAAGTGTGTAAAAACATGTCTAAGACCTCATATATATAGCTTGCAAAAGGATATGGCCGTTTGAAGTGGTTACAAGAAGTTATGGGACAAAACTAGACATTTACCAACTCTCCAACGGCTAAATTTTGCAATGTAGTCGACTACATGGTATAGTCGACTCACCAATTAATTAGGTTCAATTCAAACTTTGATTTTGAAAGCTTGGGGAGTGTTCTAGAGGTTATTCTAAGCATGTTGGAGTTGGTTTTGAACATTAAAACAACCAGATAGATTATATATGATTTTTACAAAAAAAACGGTTTATGAGAAACTGCTTTGCAAAATAGGTTCAATTCAAACTTTGATTTTGAAAGTAGTTTGAATGCAATGAATGATACATTATCATGTTTGAGCTTAGTTTGTGATCAATGATAATAACTTTACATAAAGCTAAACGCTCACTCATGAAACAAGTTTACCATTCTTCAAAGTGCTTGAGCTAGTTTCTTTGTTCTTCACTTGAATTCTTGTCTTGAAGCTTTTGATCCTTGTTCTTATGTGCTTCATAAAATGCATTGATGAGATTGATCTTCTTTGACTCTTTGTCCAATGCTTTGTTGACTTGATCGGATATTGATAGAATGATCCTTGTCAAACTTTCTTTGAGCAACCATGCTATTCTTGATTTTCCAAATAAGAAAGCTATAATCTTAAATCAAGAACATGTTAAATTACACATGATTGATTTATTGTTATTATCAAAATAAGATTAAGACCTACAAGGTCAACAGTTTTCGTTCATCGAATACTTAAACCGTTATGTCACTTATACTTTTTAATTAGAAAATAATTCCAAGTAGTTGTGGATACCAAAAATGGACATCTACAAATCATCTTCAACATGGACTGTGTGTGGTCAATATCCATAGAAGAAGATAGTTTCTTTACTAATTTTGAGTAGCTACTACTTTCGTCCAAAATAATGTCACTTTCATATGGCATATCGTAGATCCAACCTTGGTCCTTATTAATTATATTGCCACTGGAATAAAGCAAAAAACAAAAACGTTTGCTTTTCATTATCCACCTTCAACACAATAAGCTAGTTTTGTTTATTTTCAATGAAAATAACTGAAATCAAAAAATATGGAGTTGTTGTTGTTGTTTTTCTTCTTCTTCTTCTTCTTCTTCTTCTTCTTCTTCTTCTTCTTCTTATTATTATTATTATTATTATTATTATTATTATTATTATTATTATTATTATTATTATTATTATTATTTCCCTGTATTTTCATTTTTTTTGAATAGTGAGTGGCAGCGATCATAGAACAATATTTCAACTTTAATTCTCATTACAAAATGTCCCAAAAGATCTATATATAAAAATGTCACTAAAATATAATTTTAAAATGTTAGAATACTTTTTTTGTAATACTAATATATATGATTACCCGAATTTAATTGAAAAACTAAATTAAGTTAGGGGTACATGTACATAAATAATAACAATGAAATCAAAGAATACATTGTCTATTTCCTAATTAATTCGGGTCAAAGATGACTTCTTATTTGTTATAAACATACACAGCTTGTCTTTTGTTCACCAAAATGTATGCAGCACCATACTTGAAGAGATAAAAATAGTTTTTCCTTTAGACTAAATTGAGTGTAGCCACAACACTCACGATGAGCACTCAAATTCATCTGTTTAATTCTAAAATATATGTATATATATACCTATTAATCCATGTTTGAAAATAACCAAAAATAAATCACAACAAATGAAAAGAATAAGATAATAGCGGCTAAAAGAACTGCATATATTACCGTTCAACCAGTTATAGTGACAATTTTTATCTTTTTACGAACATGATAAAAATTATCTCAACAAAAGCCAATTCCTCCATTCTATTTCTACACAAATAAACATACTCAAGCTAAAATTCTCCCCTAATTAATTTTTTACTTACATTCTAATATTGAGTATATATTTTATATTGCAAAAGTTTTTGAAATGGATCCCCCAGGCCACTTGCGAAACTTCTATATATAAAGTTTCATCAATTATTAATCCACCATCCATTACAAACAAACAGCCTAAACCAATATCATTGCAATCTAGATCTTACAACATAAATGTCCAATTTATAGATTTTGAAAAGGATAAAATGAGGCAATGAGATCTTAACTTAGATTCGTGAGGTAGAAGGGGAGAGATGGTGCGGGTGGATGGCGGCGAGGGGGAGAAGGTGGGGGTGGACGGCGACAGGGGTAAATGGTGGGGCTACGGCTGATAGCTCTGGACGCTGCTGAGGGGGATGGAGAGACGGTGGGGCCGTGGGGCTAGGTGGAAGGAGCTGAGGGAAAGAGAGTCAGGCTTACGGTGGCGAGTTGTCACAGATCGGCGCCAAAAATTAAGAAAAGAGGGATCGAGGAGGGGACGAACCGAGGAGGGAAAGAAAATGACTTAGGTTTATGGAATTTACGGATGATTTGGTTTTTGTGTGAGGAAAAAAGCTAATAATGATTTTACATGTAAAATCGCGTATGGATGTGGCGCTATTGCCACCAGCATGTAAAATCGCCATTGCTAGTGGTGTTTTTAAGTTGGAAATTTTTTATTTTTTTAAATCGTCACAACCACAGATGTTTTTACCCTTTACCTCATTTTCCCAAATAAATTGAAAAATACCCCATTTATCTAAATAAGTTTTATAACTACCCTAGTTAGACAAAAAACTCTTCTCTTTCTCTAACACGTGACCCCATTCCCCTTGTTCTAAAACATCAAACTATTTATAATCTGCTCCCCTCTTCTTGCAAATTGTTCATCTCGATTAAATGCCAATTGATAACACTGCAAACTATCCATTGGTAAAAGTACCATGCTCCAATCTTCATTTTAAATAAAACCAACAACTTAAATTTGTTGTAATAAAATGCTACTACCAGCATTATAAATGAAAATATGTTGCATTAATGGACCACTACAATGGCATAATCATAAAATATGTTTAGGAGAGTCATCTAATTAATTTAAAATAAAAATATAAGAAATAAGCATTGCTATTCAGATAAAAAAAACACAATGGAGCCCACAAAAATAAGCCACGTCATCTTGAGGTGGAAGGGCAACAAGAGCTGCACTGTATGCCCATGTGGCATTTTGCAGAGCGATATAACGGAAATGAATATTGTTGTAGTAAAATATATTGCTGTGTAACGCCACCATTAGACGGTTACGGTGAACGAGACCCAACATAGTCATTGTAGCCTTCACAAAGAATATAATAAGGAAAAAATAATGGAAAAAATCAAATAATATTGTTAAAGAATATGAACACCACTTCTAGATGCCATGAAATGTTGGTCAATATAAATATGCCACAACCTTTAAATGCCACCAACCACCATGAAGTGTAGTGTCTGTCAACACATGCACATGTATGTAGGAGCAAATTGTCAACACTCTTTATCATTCATGTATATATATAAACTTAGGCTACTTGTAATAAACACGTCAAACAATAATACAACCTCGTCAAGTGTAACATGGACTAAGCATATCAAATTAGCTAGTATTCTCGTAAACCAAACATCAAATATATATATATATATATATATATTACCTTGGTGTAGATCTAAATCTCCTTCTGCTGAGAAATGGATGATTGAATTTTCCTTCTGATACCATGTGGAGAACTAAAAAGAGAGAGAAAAAGATTATTGCATTATTCTTTGATGTGTTTATTACAAGTAGCCTAAATTTATATATGTACATGAATGATAAAGAGTATGTTGACAATTTGCTCCAACATACATGTGCATGTATCGACAAACACTTCATGATGGTTGAAGGCATCTAGAAGTGGTGGCATATTTATGTTGACCAACGCTTCATCTAAAAGTGGTGGTTGGTGGCATCTAGAATTGGTGTTCATATTTTTTAACAATATAATTTGATTTTTTCCATTATTTTTTTCTTTATTATATTTTTGTGAATGCTACAATGGCTGTGTTGGGTCCCGCTCACCGCAGCCGTTTAATTGCGGCGTTACACAGCAACATATTTTACTACAACAATCTTTATCTCCATCATACCGCTCTGCAGAATGCCACACAGGCATACAATGCAACTCTCATTGCCCTTCCACCTCAAGAGGACGTGGCTCCGGCTATGACGATGCTGCTCGACAGCATTGGAACATGTCAAATAGTATGAAAAAAAGTCGCGACAAATATACAAGTCTCACAGTCTTTTAGGAACGCGATTCTGGGTCGGTTGTGTTATACCCGACAAAACATATAGTAGCTGTAGCGTCGAACCAGTACATTTGCGCCATTCCATGCACATTTTCCACACCACGATCTAGGTGCACCAGCAGGCCTTGGGTGAGGGTGCAGCGGCCATGGATATTATTATTATTATTATTATTATTATTATTCCAAAATGTAATTCCGTATACGAGTTATAGAACCAAACATAGTATTAACATCAGCATGGGATATCCCAATATTAGTACTGCATGAATCAAACAGATATTAGGATTAATAGTCCAATACTATTAATACTGGTATTATTAATCCCACTGACCCTAATACTTGAATTAAACAAAGCCTTAATTTACTAATTCTCTTTCTCCGATTATACATTGAGAATTAAAAAAAAATCTCTATAGTGTAAATAATGGGATTTGTAGTCTTGCACTTTGCGATGATAACAAAGTTTTTTACTTGTGTTATGTATAATTTTTTTTTAAAAAAAAATGCTTTAAATTATATATATATATATATATATATTAAATAACACATGTATCGTGCTTTACGTAAAATATGATTTATTTTAATTTGTCGGAGGTTGTTGGATAAAGTCACTATCAATTCAAATAGCCATCATTCTCTTTCAAGTTTTTTGTCAAACTAGGATAGTTATAAAACTTAGTAAATCGGATACTTTTCAACTTATTTGAAAAAATGGGGTAAAGGGTAAAAACGTCAGTGCAAGTGGCAGTTTTAAAGATAAAAACGTTTATGGTAGTGACAATTTAAAAAAATTAAAAAAATTACCCAACGTAAAATTGCCATTGCTATTGGCGTTTTTACACGTAAAATCGTCGGTGGCAATAGCGATTTTACAAGTAAAAACGCCACTGGCACTAGCATTTTTATTAAGAATATTTTTTTTTGTTCTTTAATTTTTGTTTCTTTGCTTGATTTTCCTTAAATATGTTTTTTCCATACATTTTCTTTACTTGATTTTCCTTTTTTTTTCTTTTAAATTATTTTTTAAAAAAATTTGCTTGGTTCGTTTTATTAAAAATTAAATTTTTCGTTTAAAGTTATGGCATTTAAATTACAAATAAAACTATTAGTGAGTAAGTGAGTGAGAGTTTATTGTGTGTAAATTGTTGGTGTAAGAGTTTTATCTTTGAATTCTTGATCTTAAAGTGTGTATAAAATTTATCTAATGATGTACAATGCCTACTACAATATGTATATTTTATAATATAGATTGATTTGCATTAAATTGTTCAGTACAAATAAGCAAATAATTTTTAATAATTAAAATTTAACATAACTTAAAAAAGGTACATGAAAAAATTAAATATTTAGATAAACTCATTACACATAATAGAGATTTAAAACGAACATAAACATATCTGTCATACATTAGACGAAGAAACTTAAACATCTATCTAATAAACATAAAAAATAAGAAGACGTAATATAATATAAGAAAAACGTAATAATAAAACCCATTATTTCAATCAATTTTCAGTTGCATCTAGACTCGTTGCCATTTGTTCAATATTGTATTCAACACCTGTATTCAACAACTCTGCTCTCCATATTGCAGTTTGCCATTTCAGAATTCGAATGTTTAGAAATGCAACTCTAAACATTCGAATTTCAAAATCGAAAACTGCAACTATTAATTTGGGAGGATTACTTCCTCGGGATTCGTAAAAGAGGGGTATAATATTTATCAAGATTACACCTTTTCAATTGTTCTGTTTATAATTAAGAGGCAAGTAAGGAGGGAGAACGGAAGAAAGTAAATTGCCTTAGCTGCCATAACGACCCCACCCCCTACTCTAGCTGAGAAGCACCCTCCACCCTCCACCCACTTCCCTAATTACTGCTTCAATGAATACTTTCTCTTCTGCAAGTTAGGAAGTGATAAATCACGTTATATTTTGCTCAATTTTGCTTATAAAACCTGCAAAACGAAAAATAAAGGAAATACAATTAATTTTTTGATTGTTGATTTCTTTAGAAGTTGTTTAGGTTTTATTTCACATCGTTTTAGATACGTATACACCAAAGCTATGTCCATCTGACATGTATTTAGAAACTTATTCTTATATTGGCTTTTATTAATTTGTATATACTTTTAGTGGAAAACCTTGTAATCCAGTTTCATTAAATGTCTACCTCTTGCAAAATAATTAGTTTGTCAATTTGACCCGAGTGAGGATGATTTCGATTCAGTAAAGGAAAACACTGTTCCTCTTGTATTTTTAGCTTATATTTGGAGCAAAAGAAAAATGTTTGTTATATTGTTATGGCAAGCATATTTATTGCCGCTAAAAGTTTGGCATTAGAAGAGGGGGTTCGGTGATAGATTTGCTACTAAATTTGCATGTACTTTGTTCATGAATATGATGTTTGCACGAGTCTTTTTAACATGTTACCATGAAAAGTACTTCCAATTATTTGTGTAGTCTTTCTTCCTATTCGTCGCTCGATATCTTATTTCTTTATGTTTATATTAGATTAATCCCACAAAATTAGGAGATTGTTACAAAATCAGCATTAATCACGCCTTCAAACCATATTTGAATTTGAATCTAGCTAAAGTTTATGATCAGTTTTGATTTTGTAATCACTATAATTTTACTCTTGTAAATGCTCCCAGTAATTATGGCTAGACTTTGCTTTATATATTGTACATAATACAACTCAATGTAATCAAGGAAAATACATTTTAACATAGTATCAGACTAGGTTTTTGGAACTTCCTTGTCTTTGTCTCTCTTTCCCTTCCTATTATGTGTCTGTTTCTTATTCATTTCCTTTCTCTATTCTCCTCCTCTCGTCCTCTCATCCATTCTCTTTCTTCATGGCCGAATCATCTTCCTTAACCTAAATAACCCAAAACAGATCATAATTCATTAAGCTAAATGAGACCACTTACCTGGTATGGCTCCGCCAGATTAAGCCCTTTCTCAATGGTGCGAAGCTCATAGGCGATGTCGATGGGTCAATACCAGAACCCAGTGCCACAATCAGGCCTACATCAAGTGAAGGCAAAGTAGCTAACATCATCCCAATCCAGAACATGAGAAGTGGTTCACTATCGATCAACAAATAGTCAACATACGCACCTCATCACTCACCGAAAATGTTGCTCGCCACTTTTGGCTTTTATACATCCAAGGCAATTTGGGATTGCCTCACAAATCACTTTTCTCATTAGTCAGCAGCTATAAAAACAAGTTTGAAACTTCAGTTCTTCGATCTTCAAAAGGGATCACAATCTGTTGATGCCTATCTCCAACAAGCTAAGTCTATTGCTGATTCCTTAGCTTCTATTAATCAACCTATTGCTGATTCTGATCTAGTAGTTGCTATGCTTCATGGCCTTGGCCTGGAATATTTAGTGTTGCGCACTGCTCTCACAACCCAAAGGCTACCTGATTCTTCAGAACTTCGTGCAAGAAATTTTGCTTTTAATGCTCAAAATCGACCTCCTATTGAACATGGATTTGCCACTGCATTGTTTAATCAAAGCTCCTCATTTTCATGCCATGAGAATCACTCCTCTATTGGGCGATCATTTAATTCTGGCTGCAATTTTTCCTCATCTGGTTGGAATTTCAATTAACGACTACGTTCTTCTTTTCCCTAAAAACATGTAGTTGTTTTCCCCAATAGCAGCTCGCAACATTCCAATTAGCTGCATCTCCTTCTCACGCGATACAATATATGCCAGACCCTTTTTCCTTTCCTTCATAAGCCTCCTGCACTGGGTCTAAAAGCATTTTGGGCCTAGTTCCTTAATGGTGCCCAAATTGTCATTTAAATCAGCACGGGCGGAACCAATGCCCTTACTGATAATTTGGCCCATCTACTGTTGGACCATTTTCTATAGCCCATTTTGTCACTGATTTGAATTGGTACCTAGATACTGGAGCGACTGATCACATGACTGCCATGCCCGTTCATAACCCACAGATTTATGGTAGACCTCACAATGTTTATATGGGAAATGGGGAATCAATGCCCGTTTCTCATATCAAAAACCTTTCTTTGTCATTAGGCTCCTTCAATTTTTCCTTACCCAATGTCTTTTCATATTCCTTCAATTCGTAAAAACATTTTTTTATAACTTGTTTCACTAAAGATAATCTCGTTTTTTTTTCTTTTTTATTTTTTTTGCTTCCAATTTTTATCAAATTTATTGCTTACGAATTGGACGTCTTTTATTTCAGGGCCCTTGTAAGGATGGTTTATACGCCCTCAAATTGTTTGCCATATCCGGTCCTCCTCAAGCTCTTGCCTCCATCCACTATTCAGTTTGGCATAATCATTTGGGCCATCCGTCCTCCAACGTTCTAGCTCGTTTAAGTTCTACTATCGATTTAAAATTATCATGTAATTCTTTTTGTCGCGAGTGTGCACTTAGTAAATCTCATCAATTACCATTCAATTTAAATAAAGAGACTATAAATACTTCGCTTTATAATATTCATAGTGATGTTTGCCAATCGCCCACTGCTTCTGTTATTGGATTTAAGTATTATGTGCTTTTCACTGATGAATTCTCTTGTTATACTTGAATTTATCCTACGCGCCGTAAAAATGAAGTTCTCACTCATTTTCAAACATTGGTTGCAATGATTAAAAATATTTTTACCTCTACTGTTAAATATCTTCAGAGTGACAATGGGACCGAATACATCAATAATGCCTTCTCTCACTGATGGGGTAAAAAATAATTTTATCATTGGCCTACAAAGATAATATTCTACACTTTCTTTTAAATAAATATTTTACACATATTCTACACTTTCTTTAAATAAATATTTCTCTCCAAAATATTTTACACTTTCTTTAAATAAATATTTCACTCCATAATATTCATCACTTTTCTTTAAATAAATATTCCACTCCATAATATTCATCACTTTCCTTTAAATAAATATTTCTCTCCATAATTTTCTACACTTTCTTTAAATAAATATTTCACTCCATTCCTCACTTTTCTTTAAATAAATATTCCACTCCATAATATTTTACACTTCCTTTAAATAAATATTTCTCTCCATAATTTTCTACACTTTCTTTAAATAAATATTTCACTCCATTCCTCACTTTTCTTTAAATAAATATTCCACTCCATAATATTCATCACTTTCCTTTAAATAAATATTTCTCTCCATAATTTTCTACATTTTTTTTAAATTACCTTTTTGCCCCTCATTTTTATCAAATTTAGTTTTTTGCCATTCTACATTTACCTATAAATACCTCCCCTCATTCATTCATTCAACACATCAAAACATACATCAAAAACACACAACAAAAACACATCATCCTTCTCTTCCAAACTTCTTCCATCTCATCCAAGAGATAAAAAGTCATTGGCAATATAAATACAAACCAATTTAAGAAGAAATAGGAGGGTCTTACACTCTCTCTTTTCATACCCTAAAAAAATACCAACAACCCTTATACACACTCTCTCCTACACAGTTTATTATTTCATCTTTTTGAAATATTTGTAATCCTAATTCTATACTTATAAATAGAATTAAGGAAAGTATAGAGAGAAAGATTGGTAATCCTAATTCTATATTTATAAATAGAATTAAGGAAATTATAGAGAGAGATTGGTAGCTTGTATTATCATCCAAATTGATTGCCTTTGAGCTAATACAAGCAAGCACACACGAAAGGAGGACGTACTGCCGGACTAGCATAAGCGCTACCGGGGGAACCTACCTCAAAAAAAATGTCATGTGTTCATCACTACGTCGTATTTATTTTTTATTTACCAATATTCACTTATTGATTGGTTAATTATCTATTTCTAGATTTTGACACCATCAGTTGGCACCTTCTGTGGGAACGATAAGCTCTCTAAAGCTCTCGTTCTTTAGAAATTACGAGTGAATTTTCGGTACAAAAACTCCAAATCCCACGAGTCACTGTAGCTCAATATTCTTGAGCGCATAACTTCTTATTCAGGACTCCAAATTATACGATTCTGGAGTCCATTTTGGATAAAATTTCAAGAGTTACAATTTTTCAGTTCAAGCCGTTTTCAAATTCGACCATCTTGGGGTTCAAATTGAAATACAAACTTTTTGGAACGAAAAAGGTAAAAATTTCGCGGGCCTACGGCAGCTCAATATTATTGGGCGCATAACTTCTTGCTCAAAATTGCTTATTATTTGATTCTAGAGTCCATTTTGAAGAAAATTTCAAGAGTTACAACTTTTCTGTTCAAGCTTTTTTCAAATTTGGCCATCTCGGGGTTCAAAACGGCAATACAAAGTTGCTGCAATAAAAAATGCGAAAATTCCGCAGGCCTACACTAGCTCAATATTTACGGGCGCATAATCATTCAAAAATCAGGTAAAATCGAAGAGCTTAAAAAAAATTTATTACAATTGAATATAATTTTTATCAAATTCATCTGACAAACCACAAGAAAGAAATTAAAGAAATTTTTAGCGGATATCAAACTTTCACATAGCTGAATGTGAT
The DNA here is from genome assembly GCA_021464415.1 of Lonicera japonica. NCBI lineage: Eukaryota > Viridiplantae > Streptophyta > Magnoliopsida > Dipsacales > Caprifoliaceae > Lonicera > Lonicera japonica. The sequence continues at coordinate 34,337,639 of CM038466.1, read as the reverse complement.
TTTGAAGACTGTCAGACAACCGCAAGACCACCTCAGCTCAAAGAGATCTGGCTGAGAATGATCATCTACTGCTGCACGACTGGTCCAGAGACCAAAATTTTGACGTTTCCTGATAATAAATGAGAAAATTGTTAGAATTTACCTAAGTCAGAAGGAGGCATGACTCTACTCAAAACTTAGCCAAAAAGAACAAATTTTTCTTTTAAGAAACCAAGGACTTAAATGAGAAAATTGTCAGAATTTGCCTAAGTCAGAAGAGAGCATGATTCTACTCAATACTTAACCAAAAAGAACAAATTTTCCTTTTAAGAAACTAAGGACTTAAATAAGAAAATTGTCAGAATTTGCCTAAGTTAGAAGGGGGTATGACTCCACTCAAGATTTAGCCAAAAAGAACAAATTTTCCTTTTAAAAAACCAAGGATTTCGAAAAAAAATTCCTATCACCATATAGAAGGGCTATGCTTTAAACAATCACAAGTGGAACATCTCCGGAACGTTTGTACAATGCCCTCATTAGAGGTGCACATTATCTAGTCATTTAAAAAAGGCTGAAGAATTTGAAGATCATCGGCACCAAAATTCAAAATAGTACTAAAATCAGAAGAAGAATAATCAGAAAAATCATGTCCTATATCCCCTAAAGTCGTCCAGTCAAGGCTCGTTGATTCGGCAAACTCCGCAACAAAATCAGCTTGCGAAGATTGAGATAAAAAACCCTCCGAAGCAGCCTAGTGATAGGCATCCAAGGTAGCCTGGTGATAGGCGCCCGATGCAGCCTGTTAATAGGACAGATTCGAAAATGATGACAAATCCACTTCAGTTGGAAGAGCCCCATTTTCTATAAGATTCACGGTAGTCGAAACGATATCATGTACACCCTCTTTCGACATAAGGATCCTTAAAAAACTTATGGGAACAGGTTCTGGAAGATTCACAGCAGTCGAAATAATATCATGCACGTTATTTTCTACCGACGAAGGGAACCTCGAGGAACTTCCAGGAGGAGCAAAGGAGCATAATGGGTTAACGCAGGAAGACGTTCCTTCTAATCGAGCCTCTAATGCGTCACCCGTGCCTGTAACTCTTCCACTTTCTGTTCAAGAGAAGTAAGGAGAGTAGTACAGCCTTTAGTGGGATTCTCGATTCTCGCCGTGGCTTCAAGAAGATATGAACTGAGAGTCTCAAGATGTTGGTTTTCTGAGACATCTTGCAAAAAAGATGTAACTTCCTTACCCCGAAAACAGTGAAGATTGTGTGATAATCCTGACGATCAATCACATTTAAATTTTTTTAGCATATTCTCAAGATAGAGGACATCTCTTGTGGCTGTAAGCACAAGCTACACATGGAGGACCTGCAAAACGGTGAGTGTTCGACATTTTTTCGGTTTACTTTTGTAAGAGAAATTGTATTACAAATGAGAAAAATGGCATTGGAAGAAATGGATTAGGTCTCGAGGAAGATGAAGAGTGAGAAGGGATAAGAGCACGAATTTCGAGTTTGAAAAAGAAGGGAAAGCTGTCTGAAAAGGGGAGATGGCGAGGAACCTCCGACAGGGAGAATTTCGAGGGAAGCAATCTTGCTGAAAAGGGGCCGACAATAAAAGGTGCCACAAAATATATATATATGTGTGTGTGTGTGTATATGAAATAAAGAGTTGGAAAAAGCGTGAATAGAATCAAACTATTTATGACAAAAAGTATAGCGAGCTTTACATGTTAATGTTCTAAGCTCTACGACTTGCATCCAATGTCTAACGAGTTATACACATTAATGTTTCGAGCTCAATAACTAGCATCCGAGATCTAACTTCCTTGAATTAAGATTCGAGATCAACGTCTAGCCAGCCTTACATAATAATGTTCTAAAAACTCTAAGACTAATGATCAAAGTCTAGTTAGCTTTACACATTAATGTTCCGAGCTCCACAAACTTACGGTCAAGGGTTAACGAAACCTTACACGTCGATTACTCGAGCTCTCCCCTTGATTAGCTTTCAGCCGAACCACTTAATCGACAAAAATATTTATCATTCACATTCAGCTTTCAGCATAAAAATAAAGGATAGGGGGCAATTGATGGGGTAAAAAATAATTTTATCATTGGCCTACAAAGATAATATTTTACACTTTTTTTTAAATAAATATTTTACTCATATTCTACACTTTCTTTAAATAAATATTTCTCTCCATAATATTTTACACTTTCTTTAAATAAATATTTCACTCGATTCATCACTTTTCTTTAAATAAATATTTCACTCCATAATATTCATCACTTTCCTTTAAATAAATATTTCTCTCCATAATATTCATACTCTCTTTAAATAAATATTTCACTCCATTCCTCACTTTTCTTTAAATAAATATTCCACTCCATAATATTTTACACTTCCGTTAAATAAATATTTCTCTCCATAATTTTTTACGCTTTCTTTAAATAAATATTTTACTCCATTCCTCACTTTTCTTTAAATAAATATTCCAATCCATAATATTCATCACTTTTCTTTAAATAAATATTTCTCTCCATAATTTTCTACACTTTCTTTAAATTACTTTTTTGCCCCTCATTTTTATCAAATTTACTTTTTTGCCGTTCTACATTTACCTATAAATACCTCCTCTCATTCATTCATTCAACACACCAAAACATACACCAAAAACACACAACAAAAACATATCATCTTTCTCTTCCAAAATCCATCCATCTCATCCAAGAGATAAAAAGCCATTGGCAATATAAATACAAGCCAATTTAAGAAGAAATAGGAGGGTCTTATACTCTCTCTTTTCATACCCTAAAAAAATACCAACAACCCTTATACACTCTCTCTCCTACACAGTTTATTATTTCATTTTCTTGAAATATTTGTAATCCTAATTTTATACTTATAAATAGAATTAAGGAAATTATAGAGAGAGATTTGTAATCCTAATTCTATACTTATAAATAGAATTAAGGAAATTATAGAGAGAGAGATTGGTAATCCTAATTCTATATTTATAAATAGAATTAAGGAAATTATAGAGAGAGATTGGTAGCTTGTATTATCATTCAAATTGATTGCCTTTGAGATAATACAAGCAAGCACACACGAAAGGAGGACGTACTGCCGGACTAGCATAAGCGCTACCGGGGGAACCTACTTTAAAAAAAATGTCATGCGTTCATCACTGCGCCACATTTATTTTTTATTTACCGATATTCACTTATTAATTGGTTAATTATCTATTTCTAGATTTTGACACAATCACTCACTATTGCAAAGCTTTGGGTATTCAACAGAGATTTTCTTACCCTCATAAACCTCAATATAATGGCCTTGTCGAGTGTAAACACTGCTACATTACCACCATGACTTGCACTCTCCTTACATATGGCGTTCCACAAAATCTTTGGGTTAAAGCCGTGTGTTTGGTTGTTCATGCTTTCCTCATCTTGGGTCATATGTTTCCAATAAATTATCAAGTCTTAGTATAGTGTGTCTTCTTAGGTTACAATCCTCATCACAAAGGTTATCGTTGTCTAGATCTCTCCATAGGTCGAGTCTATGTGTCTAAAAATGTTTTATTTAACGAAATAAATTTTCCATATAGAAATTTGCAAGCACAAACAGTTCTGACAGCAGGCCTTGATGAATTTACTCACATATGCAGCCCAATTTCAGCTCCAGTTCACATGAACCATCATCCAACAGCCCAGGCTCAAAACCCATTAATTTCAACCAAAATTCATCAGACATATCGACTCATCCCACACGAGTCAATAGTTCGCCTTCCTCTCTACGCTCAGCCAGTCCGTCTCCTCTTCCAAGTTTCATCCCGTCGTTGCTCATCACCTACTGTCGGCGATCGATCCCTGCGCTGCCAAACCCTACCACCTCGCTGATCACCGAGACAATGCAGCAGCCTAATGATCCAGTTTATATTGAATTACAGTCGCCTAGTTCAACTCAAGAACCACAACCTCTCTCTTCCTCGACTCCTGTAGTGACCGAGCCTCCTCCTTTACAACGACACCCTATGGTCATGCGATCTTGTGATGGCACGCTTCCATATAAAGTTCAAAGTGACGACACGGTCCCCTATCCTCTTCTCTTGAGCCCTATTACATACCATTGCCGATGCTGAACCAACTTGTTACACTCTGGTAGCTAAGCAAGACGTTTGGCGTGCAGCCATGGCTGGCGAAATCAATGATCTGCTGAAAAATTAAACCTGGACATTGGTCCCTATTCTTAATTGCAAAATACTGTAGGCTGCAAATGGGTCTTCCAAGTCAAGCACAATTCGGATGTCAAGAAAGCCTTTCTGCATGGCTTCCTCAAAGAATATGTGTATATCGTGCAACCACCCGGTTTTATTGACCAGACTCGACCCTCTTATGTCTACAAGCTCAATAAGGAGATCTAAGGTCTCAGGCAAGCTCCACGAGCTTGGTTTCATCCTATGACTTTCTTCCTGTTATCTGTTGGTTTTGTGCAGAGTCTAGCATATTCGTCCTCATTTATATTTCGCCATGGACCAAATATCATTTACTTTTTACTATATGTTGATGACATTGTGGTTACTAGTAGTGACGATAAGTAGCTCCAAGGTTTTATTGATGCGTTGGGACGTGGTTTTGATATCAAGGACCTTGGTACTGTTCATTATTTTATGGGTTTGCATGTCACCCCGTTCAATGGTGGCATTCACATAAGTCAACTTCGGTATGCTCATGATTTGCTGCAAAAGAATGACATGCTCCTCAGTAAACCTGTTGGCACCCTTATATTTGCCAAAATCATCCTCTCTGCATTTGAAGGTGACATTCTTTCTAATTCGACAGCTTTTTGAGAAATTATCGGATCTCTGCAATACCTCACCATCTCCTGTCCTGATATTGCTTTCGTTGTCAACCCTATCTCTCAGCTCATGAGTTAGCCATGCCAACCACATCTTGTTGGTGCCAAACGCATCCTCCCAACAACATCCTAGTTTCAGTAGGGATGAACCTGGTTGGTTTCCAACCTGATCCAACCTTAATGGAACGAGTTTGGGGTGGGTTTTATTGAGCTAGGATCGGGTTTGGATTTTCGAAAAAAAACCCAGATTAGGCAAGTTAAGGTTTTACCTTTTAAAAACCCAACTCTAACTACATACATACATATATATATATATATATATGTAAATATAAAAATTATATATAGTGTTTATTAGAAGAAAAAAAAAAAAACCCTAGACCCTCTCAATTGTTGACCCCCGTTCCTCTCCAACTCATTTCTCAATCTCTCAATCTCTCTCTCTCTCTCTCTCCTCTCCCACACAGCCACACTCTCACAGTCGACAGTCCCACGCACGCCGCTCTAGCTCCGATGACGACTCCTCCACCTCCCTCGCGGCCATGCCAGCACGCCACTATTCCTCCAGCGCTGGCACGGGTAAGGTTCGATCTCACATTTGCATGTGTTGATTTCACAAGATTTTGATAAAATTAGGGATTTTAAGCTTTTAGTGTTAGTGAATTTTGTATATAGATAAATAATTAGTGAATTTTGTATGTATATAAAAAAATTAGTGGACATCTAATACACCCTCCGCTTATGGCATGTGCTTGTAGATTTGTAAAATTTCTTTAATTTTCGTACTTCCTCTGGATTTTTGTGGTCTCTAGCTCCACTCTGTTACGAAGGTTAGAGGAAGAAAAGCTTCTTTTGGTGCAGAGCGGGGCTCCAAGGCAATCTTACGGGGCGGGTTTGGGTTTTAAAAAAAACCGACTTGGGAGCGGGTTTGAGACGGGCTAGAGTATATGCGGGTCGGGTTTGGTATTGGCCAAACCTGCCCCATGCCCGACCCGTTGCCATCCCTAACTACATGGTTAGCTTTCCTTCTTTATGAACTTGGTGCACTTCTCCAATTCCCAATTTCGCTACATTATGACAATCTCAGTGCTACATAGATGGCCTCGAATCCAGTTTTTCATGCTCGCACGAAGCATATAAAATTGGATTATCATTTTGTGTGTGAGAAAGTAGCTCTTGGCAGCTATCGGGTTTAATGCTTCATTCCTTCTGTCGATCAGCCTGCCGATCTCCTTACTAAGCCTCTGCATAAGCATCGCCATGTCTCTATCGTTGGCAAACTTGAATGTGCAGGACCACCAAGTTGAGGGAGGGTGTTAAATTAATTCCACAAAATCAGCAGACTGTTACAACCTCAGCACAATCACGCCATCAAGAGACTGACCACATTTGAATTTGAATCTTGCTAGAGTTTAGGATTAGTTTTGATTTTTTAATCACTATAGTTTATTACTCTTGTAAATGCTCCTTGTAATTATGCCTAGACTCTGCTTTGTATATTGTACATAATACAAGTCAATGTAATCAAGGAAAACACATTTTAACAGTTTCATACTAATTATCCTCTTATTTGTTTCCGTAGGTTGTTGCATCCGCAAGTGATGTGAATACTTGTGAATTTGTGATACAGAGCTCAGGTCCTTGTTCATGGTATTTCAATTAATAATGACCTACGGTGCAAAGGTAAAAACCGTTGTATATACATATTTTACTGGCAAATCTGACCTTTAGTTTTGGTTCAGAATAATGTTTGCCTTTTGTTTTTGAATTACTTAAATTCTGTTAAATTGCGCTTGTTTCTTATGTTCAGTTGTTTTGACTTATGAAACCAAGGCAAGAAGATTTTACTTTGGAAACTTTTTTAAACACTAATTTTAACTAAGGTTTTTTGAACACTAATTTCAACTAATTCTATTGCCAAGACATGAAAAATTTAACGTACTGGAAATTTGATACTTTGGGGTACAGAATTTTGACATCCCAAAATGGAAAGTAAACTACAACTCTTATTCTTGGATGGAGGGGGTGATGAAGATCCCACACTCCTATTCAAAATCTCTTCAGTTGGACAAGTGGTTTCTTCTTTTGGTTCTTAATGGCTGAAGCTCCATTTGTGAATTCCGTTGACAATTTTAAGGGTTCGATCAACTCATATGAATCTCTCTCGTATAGGTTTTCCCAGGTTATCATCTCAGGTAATGGTGATGGATTTTTGTGGAAAGGAGGGGACTACTGGTTCTTAAATCTCAATCTCATGAGAACGCGAGATTCCTCCATGGCCCTTGAAGAGATTAAGATTTCATAACAAGAAGTCTCCTCCTTTCCACTAAAATCCATCACCATTAACTGAGAGGATGACCTGGGAAAACCTATACGAGTGAGATTCATATGAGTTGATCGAACCCTTAAAATTGTCAACGTTCACAAACAGAGCTTCAGTCATTGGGAACCAAAAGAAGAAGAAACCACTATCAAGAAAGGCCAAAGGATAAGGTGCATCCTTCCAGCCAGGCATTAATTCTAAAGAGAGAGTATTATAAGCTGGAAGCTAAAGAAACACTAGCTTGTGTAGGCTAAAAATTACCCATTATGATTTGGTATAGAATTTGAGTTAAAGGTTGATTTAGTATGAATTTTAATTTTTTGGTACAGATTCAAGTAGCATATAATATGCATCACAACTGTTGTCTGTTAATATTATGGAAAATGTATTGCTCAATTGAATTTTATGACGCAATTACTGTTGTGTGAATTGCAGTGTAATTAAATTATGCTTTCAGCAGGTAAAAGTAGAAATTGGTTTTAAATATTTTTGAAAAAATAATTCCATTGTTTGACTGTCAAAACAGTTATAATAGCAGTCAAAAATACAATATGATACCGTTTCGACTGAAAAATCTCAAACATCAATCTAAGTGGATACTTGATGGTAATTTACTTCAGCAATGGCCTAGCAATTGAGGCTCCATTGTTTAAACTGAAAGATATACCTGAGCCACAGCTTTGTTTGACGATTGAGTAATAGCTTGCTCCTCGCTTTCTTTTTATATTTTGTTCTCACATTGGTTTTTCCGTTTTCTTTTTCACTGGGTACCTAGAAATGTGCATCTTCCCCTCTTTGCCCAATCTGCTGTGTTGAAGTTGAGTCGATATATATGATTGAAGACCTGCATCTTGTTTTCGGTTTGACTGACTGGGTCACTAATGTATGGAATCTTTGTAATTTAGCGGGTTGGGTCTCGGATTTTTGTCACTGGATTCACTCCATTTGTACTTCTTGTAACTACTCTGAAGTGTTTTCTGATATATATATATGTGTGTGTGTGTGTGTGTTGGTAAAATCCCTACAGTGCGCTGGTCGGTCTATTTGGGGCCGGGGCTAGGAACTTTTTCATCTTTGAGAAACAAGCCTGTCCATTCAGCTCATGTCGCTGCATGTTGGAAGAGATCGATTTCTTTCAGGGACTTTACGTGTTTCTCCCTACCTCTACCTTGACTTCAGGAGGTCTTCCGATGGTCTAATCCCGTAGGGATGTACTTGAGATTAATTGTGATGTCTTTGTAAAGGGGCAAATGCTGTTGTGGCATGCATTATTCGTGATTATATTTAGCTGGGCGTCTAGTTGAACATTTCGGTTCTAAATCTCACAATAGAAATGACCCTTTGTTAAGTTGAAATTAATATTTTCTTAATTTTTTTTTTAAATTTAATAAAATAAAATTTCAAGCTGAGCTATCAATATGAGATAGAGTGAATATGATTTAATCATGTCAAATTTCACTTTAAACAGGTAGGGGATGCAACCAATCCTGAACTTGTTTGTTCCTTCACTAGTATTTTTGTCTTTTGGGGTATAAAGTTCCTTCACTAGTTCATTGAGTGATTGTTAATCTAAATTTACCATCAACTGCATTGTACATGGTATATAATCTAAATCCAGTCTAACTTTCCCTGCAGCACCATATTTAAGCCGCAATTACCATTTAGTCCTGCAGATAATTTTTTGTAAGGAAGCAGTCCTTCATTTTTTTTAAAGGATGCAATTTCGAGGAAAGATACTATTATCTCCAAATATTGCGTATCTAGTGATCCTAAACTGAACCGAATATCATCAAAATGATAATGCTAAACTGACTCGAGGACTTAAACTAAATGACAGTAGATGGCTAACTTATTTATACCCAATATAAATAAATAATCATTGGAGAAGTGAAAGAAAATGACGGCTGCTTTCTTCTTCCTCCAATTTCAACTTCAACAGCAAAAGCAAAACCGTAAATCTCAATATTAAACGTATTTAACAATTCAAATTGAAATTGTGTCAATACACAGCACAGATAAACATAACTATAACAATTTGAAATTTATATTTTTTCCCATCAAAGCCCTAGAGGCTTCAATTGAGAGAGGCATCAGTTTGGAGTTTTAAGAGGATGAAAAACCTAGTGATTATAGAATGCGTAAAAGAGAGTAGAACTGCGTTGATTTTGACCAGATTGCTAATATGGGATCATAATTGACCACTAGTATGTAATAGAAAAAACTAGTTTCCAAGATGCACAATTGTTTTAGAAAAACTGCGACATTACACACCGTATTTAAAAACCGTATTTAAAAAGTTACAGATTAAACTACTAAGTCAAGAAAATTGCTATATAATAAACTATAAACTATTTATAACAATAAATGAATTGGGGATTAAAGAAAGAATCATTAAATAACATTAGAAAATCTAAAAAGTGTTTAAAATCACGTTCATCTGAATTTTTAAATCATGATGAATTGCATATTGAGTCTACGTATAATATTGGAAACATAAATACATTTTAATATTAATTAAAAAGAAATGAGCATAAAAAGGAGAATATATAATTTGGAAGTACTTGAGACATTTAACTTGAGACTGATAAAAAGAAAGTTTATTTTTCTCATTCACATATATATTCCACCCAAATGAACAAAAATCTCTTTAAATTAAGAAACATATTTTTTTTTCGGCTTTACATCTTCAAGTCCTTGAGAGACTCGTTCCATTCCTGCAAAATGTCATGAGACAGTATAATTTGTGATAAGATTATTGATTAGAGAATCTAATCTTCTGATTTATTTTGCTAACATAAATTACACATTGAAAATATTATCACATGCGAACCTAAGAATATGTCTACTCGTTGCATTTAGATTGTATGTCCAATACGTTGGCCGTAAACCATGGAAGTGAAATAATCAAGGAACAATATTTCATAAAAATAAGGAAAAGAGATTGGGAATCATATATAACTGAGCTGTAATTAGTGTTTGTACTTTCCTTTTGTGTGTTAATGAAGAAATGAATCATGCTACATATATTGGATTGTTAAAAGTACAATATTGCATCTCTAGAAGAAAACATACACAAATATGGTACTTATTTGTAGATCATCTCTAGAATATGATGTATACCTCTTCTTTTATTTAATATTATTATTATTTTGTTATGATGAACAGTTACTTGTTATTTGAAAATTATATTTTAAAAGTCGGGCAAATTACGCAAATGATTCTTATAATACAAAGGGAGTAATTTACAAAACCAAAAAAAAAAAATCTATTATAATTCCACAAACATCATAATATTTATTCTGTAGATTAATTGAGGCATTTCATTAAGTAGGTAAAGCGCATACAATAAACCTTTCGAGATGTATATAATGCTTTGCCCGAGAAATTTTCTTCCAACAGTGTTACAAATATACAATGACAACATATATATATATATATTGAAACACAAAATAATCTTGTGAGCAATTTTAAGATTTGAGTTAGGTATATTGGCTGCATAAAAATAATTGGTCTCTTGTGAACAATTTTAGTATTTGCCCCATTGTCTTGGGAACTGAGTAGGCCTGGGACCGGTTCGGTTCTTTAAAAAATTTTGAGGAACCATTAACCGAACCGGTTCTATGTTAACGGTTCGGTTCTACCTATAAAAAGTGAAGAACCGGTTTAAGAACCGAACCGGTTCTAACGGTTCGGTTCTCCCGGTTTATCGGTTAACCGTTAACAAGATAAAAACCGGTTCCTTAACGGTTATTGGAAAGAACCGGTTTATTGGTTAACCGTTAACAAGAAAAAAACCGGAAAAACCGAAATATTAATAGTTATTGGAAAGAAATAACGGTTCTAAGGGTTCCTTAATGGTTCTAACGGTTCTTTAACGGTTCTAACGGTTCGGTTCCTAAGCAATTTAGAAGGAAAATCTAATAACGGTTCCTTAACGGTTATTAGAAAAAAATTATATCAAGAACCGTTAACCGAACCGTTAACAACCTCCAAGAACCGAACCGTTAACAAAAGTTTCCTATTTTTCAAGAACCGAACCGAACCGGGTTTTATCGGTTCGGTCCGGACCAGTTCTCCGGTTCCCGGTTCTAAAATCCCAGCCCTAGAACTGAGTATAAAAAGCTCTTCTTGAAATTGGGAAAATGATCTATTTTTAACAACTTTTTAAGACCATATTTACATTTTGAATTTCGCGAACATCAAATATTAAGAGAATTTACAAACTAATTAGAATATGTAATATATAAATCAAAACTAGTCGGTTGTGAATTCTAAGAAGGAGCGGACCTAAGATTCTTAGATGAACTGGGCTGATAGGAATAATAATGAGTTAGGTTTGGGGCGGGTTTGACTAAATCTGAATCTTATTTGCCCATAAATAACCCTGACCCAAACTCGAGACTTTTGTTTTTTTGATATTAACAAACTCGCTCTGCATTAATTTCCCAAATCTGAACCCGACCTGCCAGCTCCGAATTGAGTGAAATTGACCTAGATTTTAACTTAAAGACACGTATATTTATATTAAAATAAAATATATTTATATATAAATATACGGGATGGGAGGGGTCGGGTCGGGTTGGGTTGGGTTGTTAATGGCAAAACCCAAACCTACCCTGCCCTGAAAAAACTCGCCCCGAACCCGCCCACCTGGGTCAGATCGGGTTGGGAACCCGGTGGATTGGGTTTTTTTGCCACCTCTGTGGGTTGAATTAAAAGAAAATTTTAATAACAAATCTTTTTTAGAAAAAGTTGGCTTGTTTTTAGTTTTACCGTAGAAATATTTCTCCCATTATTATTAAAAAACAAAATATTGAAAATAGTTTTGCTTAATAGTTGATAATTTTTATTTTTTTATTGTTTTTAGGAAAGAAAAAATGTTACATTAAAATGCACATTTAATTTATGACCCACCCAGGATATTAAAAAATAGGGCTTGTACGAAAAAAAAATTATGCAAAAAAACCATGGAATAATATTTTTGTAAATTAAAGGCCTATATTTGAGCAAACTCTAAAATGAGTGCAAAATTAACTTTGCAGTAGTTTTTAATTTTTTTTTTTTTTTGAAATCATGCAAAGTTAAGTTTGCATTACATGGTTTTTAACATATTATTATAAATAAGTGTTTAATTGACAGTGTTTTAAAATAATTTTAACAAATTATATATTCAAAACCTATTTATTAATAGAATGCACATAATAATTTTTTAGGAGTTATGCAAAGTTAAGTTTTTACTCCTTATTTTCTAAAACATTACTTTGTATTTGTTTTTATTTGACATTGTTTTAAAGTTTTATGAATGGAAATAATAATATACTTGTTAAAAAATATAAATACATCGTGCAAAACAAACTTGCATTAAATTTTTTTGATTGCAAAGTTAAGTTTGAATAAACAAAATTTTGCGCAAAGTTAAGTTTGCATTGGGTCAAATCCCTTATTTTTAAAATACAATTGATAAATAAACCCTTATTTCAAAATAATAATAATATCTAAACCCTTATTTTTAAAAATTATTATTCAATAATTTTTTTACAAAAAATATTATCATACAAAATTTTTTACCTTATTTTCAGTGTCAATTAATGCTGTTGTTTATCTTTTCTTTTCACTTTCTCCTTATAAGTTATGATTGTAAAAGTTGGTGGATCCTTTACTTTTAATATGTTTTGGACCTTAGAGTTTACACTGCTAGAATGAGAGTGTTCGAATGCTGGGGTGGGCTGTGCTGTGGGGCTAGGGGTGGGCTAAAAGGGTGGAGTGGATAATTAAAAAACCTTTCTCGGGTGGTTAAATTTTTTGCATAAGGTGGAGCCCGCTAAACCCAGATCTTTTTCCACCCCTGATATTCGTAAGAATCAGGACTTTTTGATTTAGGGAGATTTTTGAAAATCTAACTTTTTGCATAAGTTAGATTTTCAGGACTTTTTAATATAATAAGTATATACTAAATAAATATTAAATAAATAAAATATGTTTCCAAATATCTTTATTTAATAAGGTAACTTTCCAATAAAATGACGCAAATTTTCAAAGTCAGTCTCTTCGTCTTCGCCTATTTTTCATTGACCAAAATTAAGAAAAACAGACCTATGCCTATTCTTTTATTATTTTTCAATCTTTAGCTTTTCCTTTTGCAATTTTCTATTGCCCTCTTAGCCTCATTTTAGAGCATCTAGAAGCTTTTTGGAAGATGAAAATGCACATGAAGGTTGAAGATGTAGCACACAAGTGCTTGAATTACCGTTGTATTGATTTTGAAGACATGTAAACTCGTACATTTTAAAATGAAGTTTGTAAGCACTTTCAATTTTTAATTGTAATGTGTTTTTGGTGGAATACAAAAATTTATTGATTTTTTTAATATATAAAAAATTAATATATTTATTATAAGAAGGGCATTATTTTATAATTTTGCCCAGGGCCTAAAATAGGCCAAGACCGGCTTTGTCGTAATTAAGTCCAAACATTGCTTAAGTAGACTATTTTCCAAATTTAACATTATTACGAGAAGGCACGAGCACAATAGTAATTGGCACGCTACCATTTTATTGCCCCTCTACAAGTTTATTTTACATTTTTGGATGCCTCATACAGATTCCACCATTTGTGCAACAATTTTTACAAATATATATATATATATAATAATACAGTTTGAGAAAAAGAAAGTGCATTCTTGTACACGAGATTTAAGGGAAATGAATCCATTTTCAATGACCAAAGATTACACAAATTAATATTTAATTTATTTATTCTTTTGTAAGGGTGTTTCTTGAATAAACAAATGTTGAAAAATAATTAAAATACTATTAGATGTTCTATTTTTTTTTTTTTTATATTTTTTTCATGAAATACAATTCTTCGGGAGATGGCTGAGAAAAGAAAAAAGAATAAAAGATGAAAGGCATTTCACTATGTTATTTAACCAAATTGACAAAAAGAAAACAATTCATTTGTTTTAGCCATAAGGTTACTTTCCGATGCTTGCCTATTATACAAGGACAACGCAACTTGTTTTTGAATGTTTAATTATATATTTACTAATTTCATTTAATTTGCTTATCCTTATGAGTGGTCAATAGGACTCACCAACCACCACCCATTGTCAATGTCAATTGTTGCTAGTAGTAACCAGTACTAAAGCTCTAACGGTAATAACTAGCAACGGATAGTATTACTATTGTAAATGGAGTGATTTAATATATATATATATATATATATATATATATATTTAAGTGCTGAAAAAAAATTAACGGAGGAAAAATAGTGTTAATATTTTGAGATAGAAAAACAAAGATTTAACTATTAACATTCCCCAAGCCAATAAGTAATATGAACCAATTGATCTATGTAATATAAATGAATTATGCATAATCTATACATCTAGTTTTAAGTCTGAATGTGTCGATTACAAGTTAATCGTTTTAAATTTAGTAATTACTTGAACACGAGTTATTTATAAATGGGTTAGTCGTGTTTGACTCAAAATTGAGGACTTATTTAAAGTACTTGACCTAAATCTGTGTCATATTTTGTAAATTCATTTAATTTATTTATATGGCCCATTCTTTTTGAAGTAGAGAGAAAGGGTTCAAATGCTTTAATATGGCTAAGAGCCAAATTCATAATTAAGGCCACCTGTTTGTTAAAGGCCCCATAATAAAGCATAATGCTAAAATATTGTTTGTTTTTCCTATTTGATTTGTAGACATGACAAAAAGGTGATATTAAATAATGATAAAAGTTATCGACTTAAATATTACTTGAATTAATGAAAATAAAAATGCATCATATATTATAAAGAGAGAATAAACTTCTTTTATCTTCTAATTAAGCCACTTAATATTTTTGATTGAAATGTCAACGAGTCCAGATGCAACTGGAAATTGATTGAAATAATGGGTTTTATTACGTTTTTTCTAATATTATATTACGTCTTCCTCTTTTTAATGTTTATCAGACAGATGTTTAAGTCTCTTCGTCTTAGAAGATGAAAATGCACATGAAGGTTGAAGATGTAGCACATAAGTGCTTGAATTACTGTTGTATTGGTTTTAAAGACATGTAAACTCGTACATTTTAAAATGAAGTTTGTAAGCACTTTCAATTTTTAATTGTAATGTGTTTTTGGTGGAATACAAAAAATTATTAGTTTTTTTAATATATAAAAAATTAATATATTTATTATAATAGGGGCATTATTTTATAATTTTGCTCAGGGCCTAAAATAGGCCAGGACCGGTTCTGCTTTTTGACCCCTTTAAACTTAAAAATCCTAGAACTAGAACTGCCATTACTAAGGACAATAATTTAGCGGACGTGATTAAGAGCACATATTTTTATTATTTGCCGTGGTACTGGTTTCTATTTTTTGTGTTTTTATACGCGTTAAAATAATTGATGTAATTTTTTTAAGAAATGGAATAAACTCTCTTAAGAATATTCTATTTGTACGTAGTTAGCAACATGTTAGAAGGGTTAAAAAAAATAAAAAAATAAAAAACCCACAATGCTGAAAGGAGTGTGCGGCCCCCATCCAACTGCTTAATATTTTTTGCAAAAGGGGCCCAAAAATTGAAAATCATAATAATTAAAGGGCTCAGTGATGTAACTATGTAAAAACTGATATTTTGGGTAAAAAAAATGATTTTGAATTAAGAGCCCACATACACATTCCTTTTGGAAATAGCCCAAATTTATATTTTCAAAGTAAAAAAAAGGTGACTGTTCCAAAAAAAAATTCATAGGTGCAAATTGGCCTTTTCGTTAACATGGGAAATAATTTTGGTTTTACATTTCAAGGGATGGTAAAATATTAAAATGGTCTTATATGTTGGATTTTTAACTTGACCGGATTCTAATTAAGCAAGTCTTTTTTGAAATGAGTCATATGTAGATTGCTTAAAATAAAACTTGCACCCTATCCACTCAATAAGAAATACTAAATTTAATTTGGACATAATTAATTAGTTGAACATTTAATCACATGTGATGTAATAAAGCTCATAATAATTATCTAGGGAGTGTTATTGGTACTTCAAATAAATCTTGTAGTCCTCCAAAATCCTTCTAAAAAAAATAAAAAATTCTCAAAAAAATAATAAAAATGTCACTAAAGATAATAGAGTGCTAAAAAATTATATTGGAGAGATAATAATCATATACCCTAATTTGGTGTGTTGCTAAACTGTCAAAATTGCCATTTTATTCTACATGCATGACCTTAATATTTAACTGATTTGCATGTTTTATATTCTCTCGTCTGAAATTAAAAATATTACTACCATTACATATATTCTTAAAAAAAACATTAATTTTAATTTGATCAATATTCAAAAGCCAATAAAACAAAGTTATATAATATCTATTCAAAGGTTTAATACGTTAATTATATCAAAAAAATAAATAAATGAAACAATCACCCAAAAAAGAAAGTGATACATTTGAGACGGAGTGTCAATTAATTTTGTTTCTGATTTCATAATGGGTAATATAGACTTGTCATTGAATTTATTGACAAAATTTGCACATATATTCTACTTTCTAGCCCACCCAGATGAAATCTTAGTGATAATCCATGCCAATAACACCACAAATTAAATGAGACAATCTTGAATATAGGTATCTGTCCTTTATTATTTAGTCAAACAATATGTAAATAGTAAGTTACTATTTGATAACTTTTCGTACAGTAATATTGGTGGAGCTCGTCTCCTTAATTATTGGTTGTGGTGTTGGTAGTTAAAGTCTCTTTATCATAAAAGGAGATTGAATTGCATGTAAATAGGATCAACTTGTATAATTTTATCTCTTGTCTCATATATGTAAAAACTCTCTATAATAAGTATCAAAAAAGTTTGATCATTTTCCGAAATTTGTATAATTGGGATCAGAGGCTTGGTTTCTCTTAATTATTATTAATTATGTAAGTATATCTATCTTTATCCTTTTATTTTGTTTAATTTTAAGTTAAGATTGTATCTTTGTTTTCCCTTGTATGTTTTCATAAAACCCATACACTTATTATGTTTAAAAGCTCATATCTCCCATTAAGCAGTTTTAACCTTATATGTAGTAATTAGCCATTAGCTAGGGAATTGGTTTTAGGCACTTGAAACAACAGTAATAAGAGGTCTTAGGTACCATCGAAAACATTAATGGACGAACAAACTTACATCATCGACTTAGAATGATAGCTCTAGTAATAGGTAAACAAGAGTCTATATAATCATCACGCACATATAGATAAACAATATAAAAATATAAGTAGCATATGTGCCGCTATAAATAATATGACAGATCGTGCTTCCGAGATGACATGATTGGGATGGGTGCTTTTTTAACCATGTTGTGTTCAGGTTGTTCTAGGTATAGCCTACTAAAGGTTGGATTTGGCTTGAGTATAGGTAAAATGAACTTGTTTCAGACTCCTGGACCCTTGCGAAATTATTGTTTCTTTTCCTTTAAATACTCTATAATTACATTGGACGTAGGGCGGGGTTGAATGGATTTGGGTTTTTCAATTCAAAAGCAGCCCCAAGTCAGGTTCTTAGGTCGAGCCTATATTTAGACATATCGTATCGGATTTGGCCAATTAATAAATTACAATTAAAGATATAGCTCGAAATTTTGTAATGATCAATATATATTCCTTCCCAAATAAATTACTTTTTAGTTATATATCTTTGCATCAATGGATATATAGATATATATTAATATTTTAAAGCAATGGGTTATCATGAAAATAATTAATCCACTAAAGTATTTAAATAAGTCTATTGGTAAGTTTGGCTACTGTTCTAAACAAACATCCACCAGGTAACATATTTGATTTTGGCTTTATACTTTATAGTATAAGATTTAACAAATTTGGGTTTGTGCAAACCCGCCTCAAACCTGGTCCGGTCAAGTGGGTTTTATTGGGTTTTAAGCAAAAACAATCCATATAATTAACCGGTCTCGATTAGCTGACCAGTTTGGTGGGTTGACCGGCCAAGCAGGGATAGGTCTGAACTTGGAAGTCCCATGTTGAATTGGGTTTTCTTTTGTGATGGGGCCTTTTTAACTAAGTCCTCTTTGGCCATGATTGAGTGCATTTTGAGAGGGCTTGATAATTTCATTTACGAGGGTTTCTGCAAGAGAATCTCCGCTTCATCGCTGCTTATGTTTGAAGCCCTGGCTTTTTGTGAAGTGTGCTTGATGATCTCCTAGAGGAATTTGGTTAATATATGTGGTTGTGGGGATAGATTGACCCTTGTCATGTTGAGTACCTCAGAGCATGCACCCCTTTGGGAAATCTCCCACATTATTCATGATATTTGGGTGTTGGCCAAGCGGTGGTGTATTTCCTTTCATTTTGTTATTAGGGATATGAATAGAGCACCTTATTGGTCAGCTAGTCAAACTCACTTGAATTCACTTTTTGGTAATTGGGTTGGGTGTTCCCTTCCCTCTTTTGTTTCCCTTATTGCTTCGGTTGGTTAACTCTTCTCTTTTAGATGTTGAAGATCTTATATATTTAATTATAAAAACTGGCTTTAAATTATTTTTCAAAGTAAGGGCAGGTAGATTAAGTGGAAAGATGGGTGGTTTCTAATCTCAATATCCCAAG
The DNA here is from genome assembly GCA_021464415.1 of Lonicera japonica. Lineage (NCBI taxonomy): Eukaryota > Viridiplantae > Streptophyta > Magnoliopsida > Dipsacales > Caprifoliaceae > Lonicera > Lonicera japonica. The sequence continues at coordinate 34,318,854 of CM038466.1, read as the reverse complement.
TTCGAGTCCCCCTTTTCCATTCCTATCTTTTTAAATTTGAATACCGGGTCTATCGCTTTGTATAAAAAAGGCAAGAAAAGAATATATTTTCTTTTTCAAAGTAGCCCGAGCCCTATTATGGCAAGAAATAGATGCATAGGAGAAAGGAAAAAGTCCACTATACAATAAAGTTTTGTTGGACATAAAAAACTTTGTTTTAGAAAAAGTGGGACTCAGAAAAAATGGGCTAGGATATTCAAAGAGAAAAGAACATATTTTCTTTTTCAAAGTAGCCCGAGCCTTATTAAGGCAAGAAATAGATGCATATGAGAAAGGAAAAAGTCCACTATCCAATAAAGTTTTGTTGTACATAAAAAACTTAGTTTTAGAAAAAGTGGGACTCAGAAAAAATGGGCTTGGATATTCAAAGAGCCCACTATGTACTAGCGATGGGAAAATGATCAGACTCGTCGAGTTGAATTGGCTAGAGATGGGTTTTCTTTTAATTGAACCGGGCTCAAGTTTAGGTAAAATAAATTTGATTGGCTCTCCCCAAAATTTTTTTTTCCCATTAATACACTTATAATACCCTATAATTATATTGGAATGGCGTGGGTCAATATGAGTCGAGGCGAGTTTGGTTTCAAGTGCACTAACAAACAAGGTGAATTTGAGTTTTCAAATGAAAAAATTGTCTCCGGTCGGGCCTATATTTAGGCCGATCATATTTGGATTTAGCCGAACCAAATTCGTTGTCATCTCTACCATATAAATTGAACTGGGATGAGTTCATTGGCGGGATTAGAGCATGAAGAAGAGTTCATAATGGCTAACTGCTATTATGACCGGAAGATTTATTTGAACAGAATTTGGGCCCAATGACAATCTCAACCCATTGTTTAAAAATAAAATAGAGCTAGCAGAGCCCAAGATAATTTTACTAATCTTGCTCTAAGAATTCCACTTTATCTATTGCAATTCCAGTGTAATTTTTTTTTTCTTTTTGGGTCTACTATATCAAGCTTAAGAGATTAGGTATACTAATTTATCAATTGCAAACCCTGCATCAAACAATAGGTTGAATTGCCTTTTTTTTTCTTTTTTTCCTGTTCAGTTAGATCCGGAAGCACAAGCGATACGTGTGCTTATGTTCTTTACACTCACATTATGTAATTTAATATGGAAAATTGTAATAAAAAATAATGTTGGCTGAATGTCTTTGCATTTCAATCCAAAGATTCTAAATTCAAACCACGCTCCTTCCATTTTAATAAAAATAATCATGGCGCGGACAAAATTGAGATATATTAATTTGGTGCATAACCATCCTTAAAAAAAAGGCCTTTTGGGTTTCTATAACAGTATAAGTTCACATTATTATCACTAGAACATGTAACACGCTATGCATATGCAATATTATACCTAGTAATTTATGATACTATTACCATGTAGACTTCTAAAACTTTTAAAAATAGTGGTGGATCCATAAAATTTTAGTACACATTTCAATTACATTAACAATTAGTAATAGTTGACAGCGACACTGAATATTTAAAGAATGAAAATTAATAAAAAAAATGGTTTTGGTGCTTCTTGAATAATAAAATTTAAGTTAAAACAAAAATTAAAAGAGTTTTGAATGCTTTTATATTATTATAAACTAATAAACAACTACTATTATGATTTTTCAAAGTCATGATAATTAACAGCACCTCCAATAGTAAAAAAATACAACATAAAACTAGATTCGTACAGGAAAAAAAAGTATTTAAATTAGGAATTTTAAATAATAATATACAAAGATGGTGCAAGAATTTTGTAAATGTCAAATTCAGTATTATTATGAATTAAAATTTGGTTACCGGAACATTTGGTCAACTAGTTAGGTGGTAAAGCATTGCCCTTATAAGGATGAGGTCTGAAATTCGAACCATGTCACCCTTATCCCTTCCCCCTACTCCTAGGTTCAAACTCTGAATATATACGTGTATCATTTGTATAAAAAATAAAAAACTTTGGCTAGATATTGAAAAATATGGCTTATTTGAAAAATTTTGATGTAAAAGAACCAGTGAATAATATTTTTGTAAATTAAAAGCCTATATTTGATCAAACTCCAAAATGAGTGCAAAGTTAACTTTACAGTTGATTTTTTAAATTGTATTTTTATGTTGGCTAATGATATTAGAACTTCACTTAAAAGGGGCGATTTAAGCAATGACAAAGGCACAAAAATGACTCGAACGCTCCAAAATCATATTTCGTGACCAACAAAATACTCCAAAAAATCCATATAAAATGTCACTGAAAAAGATTTTGAAATTCTAGAATATTTTTTGGATCACTTGTTTTAATTTCAATGAGTTGTGTAAAACTTTGGGTGGGCTGGCAATGGAAAATGGCTATGGACTAAACCTTAAAAAAAATTCAAAATTTTTTACTTGTTTAATAAATTGAATCTGAGTAACCAACTCAACAAAAAAACACACAATTCATCATTTTGGGTCGATCATTTTTTGTTAAAATTATGTTTGATATTTATTAATATTTGTTTAACAAAAACACATCAACTATGTCAAATTGAATTTTGCATAAAAAGCAACACAATGTCATTGCTTAATTGAATAAAATTACAGGCTAAGAAAATATAGGGCCTTTACTTGAGTAGTTAAGGCCTTGTTTTAAAACAAGAGCAACGCCGATCCTTAATTTTTGGGGGGCTTAAGAGAATCTTTCTCTCCGGAGCTTTTTTGTGTAAAGGATCTCGTTTTGTACTATATAACTATTAGTATCAAATGTTTATCACTAGAAGCATCTTTTAATGTTATAACAACAAAAATTGACATTAAAGGTCGGTCCATACTAGATCCAAGCCCCACATTTATATAAGTATATCAACAAATTTGTCGCAAAAGAAAATTTTAGTACACCATTTCAATTACATTAACAATTAGCAATAGTTGACAGTGACACTGAAAATTTAAAGAATAAAGATTAATAAAAAAAATTATTAGTTTTGGTGCTTTATAAATAATAAAATTTAAGTGAAAATAAAAATTAAAAGAGAATTTCGTTCGACAACCAAAAAGTATAAATGTCACTAATGTGTAGTAAATAGATTTTTAATGATTTTATATTATTATAAACTAATAAACAACTACTATTATGATTTTTCAAAGTCATGATACTTAACATCACCTCCGATAGTAAAAAAATACAGCATCAAACTAGATTCATACAGAAAAAAAAGTAATTAAATTAGGAAGTTTAAATAATAATATAAAAAGATGGTGCAAGAATTTTGTAAATGTCAAATTCAGTAGTATTATGAATTAAAATTTGGTTACCAGAACATTTGGTCCACTAGTTAGGTGGTAAAACATCGCCCTTATAAGGGTGAGGTTTGAAGTTCGACCCATATATGGCACCCTTATCCCTTCTCTTACGTTCAAATTTTTAAAAATACCTTCGTGTTCTTTCTTCTTATATTTCTTCTTCTTCTTCTTCTTTTTTTAGACAGAAAATAAATTCCTTGGTTTTCTCACTTTGCAGCATTGAAGTGGAAAAACAAGCCAGCGTGTTTGAAGTAATATTTGAAATAAAAAAAAATAGTAAAAAAATACTAAGGTAACACACAGAATAAAAGAAAAAAAATACTAACATAACACGTAGATATGAACATGATTCGAATAGTTGACTTAATGCCAAAAAACATTTTAGTATTGCGCCGACTACCACTTGAGCAAACTAAATTAGCTTAGATAGTTTAATCACTTAAATATTTTATTTCTTAAACAATATATATATATATATATATATACTGGACCGAAAAATTAGGAGTCCTAGTATATCGATGACCCTAGGCGACCGCCTAGGTCGCTTATACAAGTATGAGTACACATGTTCGAGCCACAGAAGCGTATGTACCCGTCTCTTTTTCTCATGTGACTCGCGTAAGATCAATCCGATATACTAATATGTATATATATAAAAATATTATAGGCCATGGGGCATAATAAGTCCTAAAGTTCTATTGAAAAGAAGTATATCTTACATTTTTATTTTAAATAAGGGTACATATTTTACATAATACATAATCTTCGTTTACTTTCTTTAGCAAAGTGGTTCATTGCCTCTTTACCAACAACATTTAATTCAATAGCAAATAAGGATATAAACCAAGATTTTGAGGGGGCCTATACTCAAACCCACTTTGTTTGATAAATTAGGTTTAGCTCAATAATTAGCATTTGGCCCACTTGCATGTTTAGCATTTATCCCAATTTGGAAAATTAATTTATATTTCAAGTAATTTATATATTTTTATGTTAAATGACTTCGTTGTCCCTAACCATTGAGTGGAGATATTGCGTATCTTCTCCCAATTAATTATGTTAGTTATATTTAGATATGGGCTATTCTATATTCTTGATGTATCATTATGTGGTCATCATCAATAATTTTAAGTTTTTGAATGATAAACTTGTATTATTTTCCAAAACTCTCCTCTCTACCTAAGTTTAAACAATTTTCAAAATTTAATGACAGGAATATAGATCAAACAACAGCAGTTAATGGAAGATATGTTTGAGTGGCAATCAACCTCATTTTATATATAGTCCTCGATATTTTTACTGTACTTCAATCAATCATAAATTTATTGGAGAAGCGGCAACTTCTACGGTATAAGGTAATTGATATGATGCATTATTATTGCCTACAGTTTCTAAATTTTATTTTATTTTTTAAATTTTTTTGTTATCTGGAACCTCATGGTACTTTGAATGTCTAAAGCTTTTGATATTCTTTTAAGATAAATGATCATTATTTGTGCTATATGACGTTCGGAAATATATGATAAATTACCATAAAAAATTATAAATTTTAACCCCATCAGTTTGATTTTTAAGCGTATACTGACATGAAGGCATATTATAACTCAATTAATGTATATTTGTAATATGGCTATAATAAATTAGGGTATTATATCTTTCTTAAACATCGTTCAATTGTGGATACGCCACCAACACATAAACATCATAAATAAAATAAAATATAAAATATTTATAAACCACGAGGCATAACAAGTCCTTCTAAAATTCTATCGAAGAAAAGTATATCATATCTTACATTTTTATTTTAAATAAGGATACACATTTTTGTTTGCCTAAAAAAATACATATGTAATATTCATTTACTTTCTTTAGTAAAGTGGTCCATCCGCCTCTTCACCAACAACATTTAATTCAATTGACCATATAGAGGAGTCTTTCTTGTCCAGAAACAAGAAAAGAAAGTTAAATTTATCTAATTAAAAAGGAAAGGAATCTTCACCAACAACATTTAATTCAATTGACCACATAGCCGTTGAATTTCTTCTTAACTTTATAATATACTATATATGTTTACCTCAATTATATCACAACATAGTAGAGAAGTATATATATACTCTCTTTAGTTTGGTTTTCACATTACCAAATTGATCAATTGAATTTAACAGCGACTGCGGGATAATAAACTTTTATATTTCTATATAATAGTATATTAAATGCTTTATTGTTTAACAATGAGTTAAAAATTGATTATTTAATTTAATATTTTTTTATGAATAGTTAGAAGACGAGATGAGCAATTTAATAACATGCCCTCCATATTGTACTTATTTTTATGCGTAGATTTTAATTTTGTCCTTTCTTGACTCCCAAAAGAAAATTTCCATGAAAAAAGCTAGAAAGAATAAGAGAAAATATTACAACTTCACTCCCTTATTTTTAACTTGTATGAAATGAAGCCTTAATGTCATATCCAGAGTGTTATAATTATAGAATAGAAGTTATCATAAAAGTTGAAATACTAGAAACACTTTTGAATATCAATTTAGCATTAAAATGAATGATTGAAAAAAAATAAAAGACACGGCAAAGCGTGAAGAAAGAAGTTGAGAAGGTAGTAAGGGATTCTAAATTTAATGCATATTATTATTCTCCACATGCACACGCACACGCACACGCACATAAAAGAACAATCAATACATATTTTAAAATATCTAACAATAAACTAAAACTTTCTTTTTTTTTCTTTGTTGTTACCTTTTACTCCTTAGAATTGAAAAATGTCGCTTGCTCCTTATGTTTAGAATTTTATAGGGGCAAAAGTGGGATTTTCGTATTGGGTCGGCCGGATTGTGATCAAAATTTAAACTAAGTAATGCTAAATTTATTCCCTTTTTGTAAAACATTTTAGTATAATTCTCATACTTTGATTTTAAAAAAATCTACAAATTTATCAAAAGTAGAGATTGTATATTTCCTCGGGGTTTTAAATTTAATCTTTGTCTTAAATTAAGAATATATTTTAATTTATTCATATTTTAAAGAAGAGTTAGTTACACTTTTGACCCTCCAAGTATAGCCCTTGTGGCACTTTAGTCCATAATATATCAATTTTGTCAGTAAGAACCCCAAAGTTTGCAAATGTGTTCAAGTTTTCTCCGATTTCTAACTTTCTGTCAAATTAATGGAAGGAAATGACTTGTGCAATTCATGTGCTTCACTTTAAGGGTAAAAAAGTCTTTTTAATGTATTATACAAATTTATCTTCATCATTTGTGTTAATTGGGGATTATATTAAGTACTATACGATCTTAGAGAGAAAAATTGGAGATTAGGGTTCTTAACTGTCCGAAATTGAGGGTTGATTTCAGTTGGGATATTTTGGGTTAAGGAGGAAGTAGACTTGGGTGCTCTCTTCTTCAATTCAGCTTCACTCCCTTTCTTCTTAGGTTTTTCAGTTGATTCTCTAGGCATATATTTTCTGCTTGTTTTCATTGGAATTTTAAATGGGGTTTGTGTTATTCAGTGTCATGTTTACTTTCCTCATTGTAAATTCAAGGAAATTCCAAGATTCTACAATTTCCCCACTTTCCCCTCCATTTTCTCGAGAAACAAACAGAAGGTTAGTCTAGAACCACACACACATTGTTGTTTTGCTTGCAATAATACTAATTGAAGTATGGCCAGTATTCTATCTTTCTATCCCTTGTTTTTCTTTGCCTTCCATTAATTTATGGCCTTCAAACTAGAAAAGTGATAATTTCCTTTCACTTTTCCCCTTTCTTTGGTTCTTTCTGATTGACTAATTTCCTTACATAGAAAAGTGATAAAGTAAATCTTGATTTCAGATGATCCCATATACTCTGTTTTTCAAGTACCCTATTTTCCTTCTGAAGTTCAAGCATTGATTGATAATCCAATAATTTTTCTATGTAAGGAAATTGGGACTAATTTTGGGGATGAAAATTAATAAGAAAATGTCAGTTTTGGGTGGGCTAGCAGTGGAAAATGGCTATGGGCTACGGGTTGGGTTGAGTCCATGCGTCAGAATATAATATATTTGTTTAATCGTCTTAATTAATTTAATTACTCTTATTATTTCTTCTAAAATTATTTGTTTCTCTTGAACAACGTTAATGAATAATTAATGAGTCACATTTCCGTTTTTCCAAACTTTTGTGCCAAAGTATGACTTAAATTATCTTTTAAAAATTAAAAGCGACAGTATAAATCTTTTTTTTACTATAAATATTCAAAATTCTAGTTTTAGGTGCAAACATTAAATAAATATAACAACTCACTTATAGAATTTAAAAATTGCACACATTTAGTTTTAGACACACTCATGGGTGGACTTGGGCGGGTCCCCTACCCAATCCATCTTTTTGGCATTTTATTTATTATATTTTTTAAGTACTAAATCTGAAAGCACAAGTAAATGTAATAATAAAATGGCCTAATCCTCCCCAACTTGAATGGAGCGAGTTTGAGTCAGGTTCTTTTTCTAACCACAAAATATTTATATATTAAATAGAAAATTGTTCCTTGTTCAAAATAATTAGAATAAATCTTTTTGTGCGAATGCAATAAACTACACATCACTCTCGCATATAAATTGTCAAGTTGGACTGTATTCTCTACGCCGGAATCAAAATTTATATAATTTAGAAAACGAAAATAATGAAAGTGAATTAGGTTAAAATTGAAAATATGTATAAGAATTCCAATTTTGAAATAAATATTAACACTAAGAAATTTTTTCAAGAAAATAATGCACCAAAAAAAAACAGAAAAATAAAACCAACCAATGTTTATACTAGGTTAACCTATACATGCAATACACGTATTACTCATATATTTCTAATTGAAATAAAAATAAAATAAAGATGTTTAGTGGCTCAGAAGGTTAAATAGAAGATAATTTTGCATTTTTGCCTAATGTCAAAATTCAAGTCTTATTGCATGCATGCAAATATTTATTGTAAAAAGGATTATGTCGGCAAAAGCAATTAAACACTTTGATACATTTTTGCCGTACCTTCGTATTACAGTATATATTTATTTTACATATGATCACTAGCCCCCTCAACAACGAATTTCTCCATAGCCGAATGTTAAAATTAATGTATTTCTTAAAAAATAATATATACGATCCCACCCAATCTTCTTTTAACATAAATTAGACACTTATGCACATGTTATGCGTGTGCACGTTCTCATTTTATGCACAGGCTGAGATTAGGGGTGTTAAGGTCAATTCAAAAACATATCGAATTGATCTGGACCGATCCATAAAATTCCAAACCGAAATCGAATAATTTGATTCGATTTTGGGCTAACTATTCCAAAACCGAACCGAACCAAATTGTGTGTAAGAAAATGAAAGATATTAATATATATTCTAAGGCCACACATTAGCTATACTATGATACAAAAAAGAGTTACTTTTATAAGAATATGTTCTTTATTAATTGCATGATGTGATCACATTAAAAAAAAGTCATTAATGTGTATAATTATTAAATTAACTACATAATTTTAAGAATTTCTTTTTCTTTTTACATGATGATAAGATAATTCATCATTTTATTTAATATTTTATTCTTGTAATATACAAATAAAATAGTAACTAATAGGGAACATGGTTTCTATATATTTGCTCCTTGTTTCTATAAAACCATGACTATAATTAGAATTTGAACTTCCATGGTTATGTTAAATTGATTTAGAAAAAAAAAATATGTCAAAACCAAATAAAACCGAAATAAAAAGTTTGGTTCAAGTTTGGGTTTAGAAGATTTAGAAACCGAAACCGAATTGAATTAAAACCGAATTTTTATATTTGGTTTGAGTTTGGAGTACCTTAGTTTTTACTCCAACTAAAATCGAAAATACCTCTAGCCGAGATATGTAATTAAAAAGAGCATTTAACAAATTACTATATAGCACAATGGTGAACTATTTTACTTTCTAGCACCAGTAGTTAGACGGTTTGAGTCCCAACAAAATATATTTTATGTGAAAAACAAATGCCTGGCTAATGTAGCAAATTTCAAATTATGATAACCAAATGTGGGGACTAGTTTATAGTTTTAATACTATAGATTCTCAAATATAACCTCTTAAGAGCCTAAGGAAACCCTTAAAATAACCTTCTTTTTTTTTTGATTAATCATTCATATCAAAGATAATTACATGGAGTCAGACATAGAATTTTGTCGTCCTAGCTAACTATGAACTACATAATTCGCTGACCAAAGAGATGAATAAGTAAGCTTTGCTTCGCGTCACCCTCATGAGAGTCTCCCAACCGAACTGAACCGCCGAACCGAACCGAGAGAGCAGTTTCAGCTTCCTTCTGCGTCACCAACCACACGAACCATATCATATGCATCTCCAACCACCCACATAAAAGGTGGACATATCTCCAACCACCCACATAAGAGGTGGACATATCCAACCACCCACAAAGGGTGGACAAACCACTTTATTAAGTTCGAATACCGGATCCATGAGTTTCGAACCTGTGACATCTCTAATACAAGACTAGAGAGGATGCCACTAGGCTACAAGGCCATTGGCATTAAAATAACCTTTTATTACAAGGGAAAATTAGAAAATCCGCCCCACCCTACAATTAACTAATTTATATTTAGTTAAAAGTCAATTAAAATTAACTAATTTATAGCTTTCATATAAGTTCACGATAGATAAAAGTCACGCTACATAATTCTTTAATTCGTTAATTGAAAATATTTATAATTTGACAATTTCAGCCAAACAAACTTATAAAAATACACACACATATATACATATATATTTATTTATTTTTTTCCATTATAATTTTAGATTATCAGCTCACCCAACTTTTCAAATGAGTTCTTTTCACTTTGTCCCATATTATATATCTTCCCGATTTCTAGTGATAAGTACTGATTTCTCTCACTTTATACATTTCTAATCCACAAATCACTAGAGTAAGGACCTATTGAAACACTATTATTCCCCATAAATTAGGGGTGATTATATTTTCACCCTCAATAATGTTTGGTTTCACTCCCACCTATTATTTGGCCCTTGAGTATCAAGTTAAGGCACGTTATTCGGTTTTTGAAGACCGAGTATAAGCTTATTACTCGGTGCGTAGGGCCGAGTAAGGCGTTGTCAGAATTATATTCAACCCTCAAAAATCGAATAACAAACCCTAACTTGGTGTTCAAAAACCAAATAAAAAGTGTTAGTGAAACCAAACATTATTGAGAGTATAAATAGAATCACCCTAAATTAAAGCTTTTATTCACTTTTGATGTTAATTCTACTCGAGTGCCATATATATTTATTGGATTGACCAAGGCCAAGATGTTAACTCCATCTAACGTGACTTTGTGGCAACCGTTGATGCCAATGTGAACACCGCAAATGTACATTTCACATGAAGTGTACATTTCATGTGATGTCAACATTTTACGTGATGTGTGGATATTTTAAAATATAAATTTACGCCATTATATATTATAAGTAAATTATAAAATTTTAAAGTTATCATTAATACTAGTATATTAATCTCAAAAACAAAAATAATATTAGTATATAAATACTGCGATTGCATTTACACATTGACTTTAATTTAGAGGTTAAATGCTTATTTCAATAGAGGGTACAAGATTTTAAAGCATATGAAAACCTAAACCTCAAAATTACTGCATTTGGATAGGAGAAATAAAATTAACCTCTCAGATTTGGGAATGAAATATTTTGGGTGCATTTGATAATCAACTTAATTAATTGACATAGGATAACTTAATTATCAAATAGTTAGGGTGCATGTGACCTTAATTTCTGACTTTCCAAGAAAAAAAATTTGAATTAGATGAAACATAAGTAAACACTAGAAGTTAACACTATTATTAGTGTTAGATTCAATTTGATAACAAGATAGAAAATGACTATCTTATTTTTAAATACTAGAAGTTGAGTGACATGGTGAAATGCACGCATTCTTATTTTTTGATTTTATCCATTGAATTTTTTTCTTTTGGGTGGTGAGGAAGAAATTTTTTTTATAACAAAAAAAAAAGGAAATAAAAAGATATAGAGAACATTTACTCATAAAAATTGGTAAGCATATCAGTACATCGCTAAACCTATTTTCTAACTCATAAAAATTAATTATTTTTCTATTATTTTGTATCTTATTATCAAATGGAGTTCTAGGCTCCGTTTGATTGTTGGTGGTGAGGAAAAATTTTCTACCAAAAATATAGAAGGATAGAGAATATCTACTCATAAAATGTAAAAAAATCTCTCACCTTATTTTATATTTTTTTTACACAAAACTAACTAAATTTATTTTCATGTTCTATTTTTACAATCAAACAGACTTGTAGAGAGAGATAAATGGTTTTAGAGAGGGAGAAATGGTGTTTGTGAATTTTAAAGAAAGAGAAATACAATTATAATTTAATTTTAATTAGTGGATATAGTAATCAATTTTAAAAAAATGATAATATTGTGAAAGTTTATTCAAAATTTTCATAATTTAAAAGCGGATTAACTATAAGATGTGTTGGATTGAAACAAAATCACACTTATTTTTTATCCCCACTGAATTACATTATGGGCAGTAGTCCAAACAAATTTTGAATTTTGCAAACAATTGTCAAGATTCTCTCTCAGCAGTGCAATTACTTTTTTTATCCCCTTTGGGTCGGTAGACCCTTTTTGTTAACACCAACCCCCTCTGCCCATTTTTATTACACAAATACACAACGCTGACACCCCTGCACATGTAGTATTTTGTGTGTACGTTCCTTTTCTTTTCTTTTTATTTTAAAATAAAATATATATGAAAAAAATACCCAATAACACTTATTATATTTATTAACACTTTATTATATAATTATATTTTAAGATTATCTATCTATTTAGTGAAATAAAAAATAAAATATCATATCATATTATATAAATTCAGTGAGATTTATGTTTTTTTAATAATAATAAAAAATTCAATATTATTACACTAATAGGCTGGAGAAAACTGTTGCACGTGTAATTAGTAAAACTTGAATTTGGAACGTCCATATTTTCTTTTGAATTTTTTCTTGACATGGTAATGCTAATTATTAAAAATATATGAATAAGAGCTTCTAAGTTCTGTTGAGTATTTTTTAAAATATTTTTCATATGTTATGATAATTTTATTTTACCACGTAACTTATTGTATTAATTGTCAATATATTAACTCCTAATATTTTTAAATAATTGTTGGTAAATTTATTTTCTTTTTATAGAAAAACTAAAATATTCACTACAAATTGCCCGGTTATTTAGAAATGATATCAAATTTTTATAACTCCATCTAAATTAATTTTATAGAAAACTAAAAAGTAATTTTGAATTCTCATTTATTTTGCTAATTATTAGTCATAAAAGGCTTGAAAATCCGACAAAGACATATAAAAATCAGTATCAAATTAAAATCTTTTAGATTTGAGAAGTTCAAAATGAGGCATAAAACGAAGGGTGTAAATTTTTTTTTCTTGATTTTTTTTATACAAGCAACGATTAAATAATGCAATTTTTTTTATACAATTTTACAATCACTATAATAAAGGGTATGAATGAGTGTAATACAACCACTACATAAAGTGGACACAACATTTTTTTTCTTTTTCTTTTCTTTTTTTGAATTATAGAAACAATAAACTAATAACTTTTAAAGTTCATTTCGCTACGTATATATAGTTATTTATTCTTGGCTGCTGCTTCTTCTTCTTGTTCTTGTTCTTGTTCTTGTTCTTCTTCTTTTTTGTTATTTATGTTTTTAATACTTGCAAGGGCCCATTTTTATTTAAGTAAGTTATTTGATCTAATTGAAACATGTCATAAGATTTCTTTTAAATTTATTTTTCAAAACATAAATGAGATTTTTCATTTAAATAAATATGATACACGTAGTATTTCCTTTTAGTTTATTAGAAAAATACATTAGCCTAATTTATTTATTTTAAAAAATATTGTTTGAATAATTTGTGTTAATGAAAGAATATATAAACAAAAAGTAAACAAATTTTATGAATGATAGATTTTAAAATAAATTAATGGTATTCCAAAATCAAAAAAAAACTTTGTAATAAAATTTTCATAATACATAATGACGGTCTTTTTGAATTATTACGTCAATAATACCCATAATTTGAAATATTCCCGTTTTATGAATCATCTGAGTTATCTGCCAAACGAATCGCGGGGGGTGGAGCAATGGCAGTTAACTCAAGGGATTAGTAAAGCGGGAGTAACTCAAATTATGGATATTATTGAAAAGGCAAACTCACCATTTAGATTGGCAAAAGTAAAAACTATTTTGAAATAGCAATTAAAATAACGAAGAGTCCAATGTAATGAGTTTTCGACCAAACCCTAATGGGTATAAGTTTTAAAATTGTGGTAGGTATAAATAATATAAATATGACTTATATTTTATCGACTTTTAATTTAACCAAAACTGCGTCAAGCATGTCTACTTTCTATCGCTACATAATTATCTCCAAATTAAAATTAAATAATATTTTTCGTACCGTTGGCATGGTCATCACTATTAATTAATAAATCAGGCCAATTCTGATATTATCAAACTCTCTTAACTTATGTTCTTAAGTAGTCGTTCATATTTAATTTGAATATTTATGTTTTAATCCAACGGTTCAGAAACTCTTTTAACTTATGTTCACAGTTAGTAGCTGAGATTTAGTTTGCATTTTTATATTTTAATCTAACGGCTCACATATTTCTGTGATATCTAAACATATATTTATCTTATAATTAATTTTAATTTATATGATAACCTCCTAAGTAATTTCGATTTATGTAACATATTTCTATAATAACTAAACAACTATTTAATAATTAAAATCACTATTAAAGTCTTTAAAACCTTTAATAAATAAATAAAAATCAAATGGCTTTAATCCATTTTGTTTAGAATACAAATACTTTATTACTAAAATGATTTCTTTAGTTATATTTTTTCCGTACCTTATTCAATTATCAGGCACATATATATGTTGTCTTTACTATCAATGTCAATTTTTTATTAATATTTTAAAATTTAGTTATATTAAATTTAATGTAAGTTTCAATTGCTCAAAATTATTTATACTTTCTCAAAATTACTTATATTTTTCTTATTATAAAAGTAAAAATCAATTTTATGAATGTAAGAGTTTTTAACATTACTTTATTTCTAGAAAACAAATACAAATGGCATTATGTCATATATTATATACACACATTAACTGTTACATTGTTAATCCTTGAAAAAAATTAGAACTCACTTATTTATTTATTTATTTATTTTTCTCTCAATATTAAAGTAGTGATATTTACAATATCAAATTGTTTGAAGAAGAAAACATAATTAATTCTCATAAAAGATAAAAAAATAGGAAGTATAATGGTATATCCAAAACTTAGAGCATATTTGATATTATATTTAGTATTTTTCAAAATACATTAATAATAGTTTATTTTATCTGAAAACTAATTCTAATTTTTAAATATTATGCTGATACAAATGCGAATATATTAATTTAAACTTACTCGATTATTCTACTAACATACACGTATCCTATATGTGAAAAAAAAATTCTAAATTTTAATAACCCAAAAAGTACTAATAGAAATATATAAATGGGCTTATGTTGGGATTAACATTATTTGTATGAAAGTAATAGTCCAGTTTAGGGTTTTGTCAAATTCTAAAAATATGATTACTTGAAACTAAATTTAATTAAAAGTATACTTATTTAAAAAAAAAAAAAATTACCATGTTAACTATACTACATATGTATAAATCTCAACTTACTTTTATTGTCTTCGATCGTTGTAATTATATTGTATTATAAGGGTATTTAAAGAAAAAATATTATATTATAGCAAAGATTGAGTCAAATGGATAAAATTTACGTGAACTCGAAATTAAGCCATTTATAACTCATATTTTTTAGGATTGTAAAAGAAAAAAAAATAGTCTACCCTATATTGAGTTTTGCTTAGTCGAAAATCCATCAAATCGGGTCATTTCCCATCCCTAATTGTAATGGAAGTGGAATTAGATATACTTAATTTATTCTATCACTACTTGAATAATATGCATACAATTATATTTTTAAAATGTGGTTATGTAGACACCCCGATCCGTGATCCCCGCAAGAACCCTAACGACCTTCGAGAACTACTATTTTTGGAGTCCGGGACCCATCCGAGCACCCGAAACTACCCCGAAAGGGTTTGTTGGCCAACAAATCTATTTTTAAGTGGGATTGTCGCACAACATACTGGTATGTCGCGCGACAATCACTCTTATGTCGCGCGACAAACCCCTCTGCACCCGACCAACAACTTTCTGACACATCACAGTGTCAGAACCCATCACTTCAGTCGTTTGTCGCGCGACAAACAGGTACAGTGAAACAGATATGTCGCGCGACAAACAGATAAAGTTGAAAAATGTCGCGCGACAATCCTCTCCGAGCAGTATAAATAGGCCAACACCCCCAAGGGTTCTAGACGGCAATTTCTCGCCACAATTTCTATACTAAAATTCCTTATTCTCTCTGATATTTTCTTATCTTTAAGCCTTCTCCGGAAGCATCTGCGATAACATTTATTTCCGCAAGAGTCTCAGATCTAATCTTGGCACCCGGAGTGCCACCTTCTAGAGTCAGACCGCTGGAAATATTTCTAAGAGGAAAAGCTAATATTCCCCGGAGGTCTTCTCTGCCATATTATATTTTCTCTCTCTTATTCTTACATATATCGTCGGGAAGGTAATTAAAGTCTCTTCTAGTAATTAAATAAGATATTTGTATATTAGTTTTATTGTAGACTTATTTAAAATTCGATTTTTCTAACGGGGCGCTGCTCCGCACCCCGCGACCTGACCGGGCAGGTCGATCCCCGTCCTAGTAAGCGAAGTGGCGACATAGTTGTGGTAGATTCCTAATGCGCTCGAAAAACAGGTTTTCATTAGTTATCTCCAGAAAGCAGTAGAATATCAGTAAAAGCATCCAAGTTTTCCAACATAGAATAAACATATAAGACCACTAGAGACCGAAAGGGCGGAATAGGTGCTTAACACCTTCCCAAACCGTAATATAGTTCCCGAACCCTATAGAATCCTGGTTTCGTAGACAAACGTGTAAAGAAAGGCTTATCTGTAGCCTTCCCTCTTACACAATCATTTTGTCCGTTTTCTCGTAAAACGTACTGGCGACTCTGAACGAACCCTCTTGCATCTAGAAATAGGATAGAGGGACTCCCGATATGAATTATCAACACATAAAAGCAAATGGAACAATGGAATCCTTTCCGATATTTCAGACGCCCACCAACGGGAACGAGAACCCGGGGGTCGCATTTGCGGATTCTCACAGGTTAAGATTAAAAATTAAAATTAGTGTTGTATGGGAAAATTTAATACCTCTTACTCTTAAATTAAGAGAATACTACTACTTTTTTGGGATAATGTTAAAATTAATTTCTCTGCGAAATAGCAAAATTAGAATAAGAACTCTTAATAAAAGATAAAAAAAGTAACAAAATCGAATAAATATGATTTTAGATAGTATCACTAATTATATATAGGTAAAATGGAATCGTGCTGTAGTCACATGCATTAGCTAGTATATATATACAAATTAAGAGATTTGAAAAGTAACAAAAAGAATAATTAAATTTCTTATTCATATAGAAATAGCTAAAACGAAAACTAAAAGATAGTGTTTTATTCAACAATAGGAAAAAAAACACTCAAAAAAACTCATCGATATATAGGGTTTTTAGGGTTATTTCATTGCATTTTTTTTTATTTTAGTTGAATTGGGAACTGGGCTTGTGGACTTGTTAAAGAAAAAAAAACCTCAATCCCGCCCATATCAATACTCTGAACTCGAGTTGAAAGACAAGCACCATCACCTGCTAGAACAATTGTCCCATTGTTCACTTTTATTCAGCCAAAAATTATTTTAATTTTACCTATTATAACTTATATATAAGGAATAAAAAATTTGAGGGTCCTATTATGTCTGGGCTTGTGGACCCTCAGCCCATATCAATACTCTGAACTCGAAAAGACAAGCACCATCATGCTAGAACAATGAACTCGTTTTTTATACCCAGGCCAGCTCTAAATCAAATATGAGAAAAAAAACAAGTGGCACCATACTGCGTAGTATTTCAGCCATACTTCAAAAAATATATTACTCTATTCTCTTAATTTAGTAGCCTCAATTATGACGGGTCCTTTAACAAACAGGTGGAACACTGTTTTTTCCCAATATACTTTTCCTTTAATTTTTTTTCTGCATTTTGATATATATATATATATATATATATGTTAACTCCATTTGCTACAGTAATATTATCCGTTTCTGGCAATTACTGCTAGGATGTGTTTGTCGCGCAGGATTAGAAACAGAATATGATTAATTAATCTTATCCGGTATTTGGTGTCAAAAAGGATAGAATAAATAAATCATATCCCGCGTTTGGCGCAAAAGTGGATATGATATTTTAATCCTATCCAACGTTTGGCGCAACTCGAGATTGGATTGTACTCGGGATTAATTATTATTTTATCCCTTTAGAACCGGATAAATATATACCACCCCTATAGGTGGTATTATTTTATCCCATGATTGCCAGATAACAAAATGAATATAAAAATTATTTTTAATTAATCTTTTTATTTTAATCTTTTTCTTTACACTTTTTTTCAGATAATTAAATTTATTAATGAAAATTTTCAATCACCCAAAATCACATTAACTCAACTAATAAAATTTATTTCTTTTATAATATGGTATTTTTTTAATTTTTTTATTAAATGAAGGAATTTATAAGAAATTTTAATTTTAGAAAAAAGGAAAACATTAGAATTTGAAATTGTACTTAATGCCTAATTCGTAAATATTGTATGTGATATAGAACTTTTCTCCCGAAAGAGATTTTAACGAAATTAATTTATAAATCAAAAAATTGCATTAGTTAAAAAAAATTGTGGACAATAATTAAAATTGCATATATTTTTAAAAGAAAAGCAAGTTGTATTATATAATATCTGGACGTGTAATTCGAAACTCCGTCAAATGCAAAGTTTATTAAATTTTTATTTGACTAGTCCTTATCCTATCCGATCCCGCTTAATCCTTATCTGACTGATTTCTTTCATATCTTATCCCATATAATTACTATTCGACTAATTACGACTCTTATCATATCCGGCATTTATCCTATCACATCCTACCTTTTTATCCGACGCGCCAACCGCACCCATAGGGTTTTAGTATTGGCTACTAGAAGCAACAATTAACATTGGCAATATAATGGGGTGGTTGGTGAGTCCTATTGACCACTCATAAGTGTAAGGAAATTAAAATAAATCAGTAAATGTATAATTAAACATTTAAAAAAGGGTTGTGTCATCCCTGTATAGGCAAGCATCATAATTAAAGTAACCTTATGACTAAAATAAATGAATTCAACTTAGTGAAATGCTATTTATCTTTTATTCATTTTTTTACTTGGCCATCACACAAAGAATTGTATTTCATAAAAAAAATACAAAAAATAAAATAAAATAGAACATCTAATATCATTATAATTATTTTTCATTTTTTTTCCTTCAAAGAAATACCCTTATAAAAGAATAAATAAATTAAATACTAATTTGTGTAACCTTTGATCTCTTTAAAAATGGATTCATTTCCCTCAACGTAGCTAGCCAAAGCCACCTCGGGTCCAAATTTCAGTTCACATCCAACCAAATCGTACGTCACTAAACTCTTTCTTTCCATTTCACGTGCCGTTTTGACTGAGAAAACGAGCATATAATTATAATACTTAAATAAAATTTATTCTATATTTGTATTTAGAATAATTATTATTTTATTTTCTTTACGATTAATGTATTTGGAAATTTTGTAAGAGTCTGAGTTCGAAGATGCAATTTTCATTAAAATGGTGAGAGTGTAAATTAACACGTCATCTTATTCACAAAACTTTTTAATTCATGAAATTTTGAACTCAAATATTAATAGAGTCGAAAGTAAAGTATCAATTACAAAAATAACTTTTCTTTTATAAGATGAGAAGATATCTCCTACTAATTTTTCAAAAGGGACAATTATTATAATAAATTACAAAAATTACGCGTACCTAGCTAATAACTATCCTAAAAAAATTACAATTTTTGTAATTAAAAAAATATACAACAGAAAAAAAAAAGTTCCAAACATTTTTTTTCGGCAGCAACATAACTAAAAGAAAAAGTTCCAAACAATATTTTCATACACAGATGAAAAAATAATTGTTTATTCATAAGGAAGATGGTTATTTTAGTCATAACAAGAAAAATAAACTACTAGTAATGGATTATTCCTTAATGTTTAAATGGGAGAACTTGGGAGAAAATTCCGAACTTTAGAATTAAGGCTTTATAGGTTTAGACTTCAATTGAAGTGACTCAATTAAGAAATTAAATTGAGGTCTATTGAAGACGATCCTTCGAACAAGATACCTGTTATTTAGTTGATTATTTAATCATTTCCGCTTGATTTGTTCACAATCCTTTCATACTTGCGAGTACAATATGTTCATGCTCTTATGAGTTTAGTGCATATTTGTAGTTTGTCAAAATGCCAAAAGGAAGATGGATGCTAATATAGTACTAGGTTCAGTCCTCTCCTATTATTCAATCACTTTTTTCCCCTTAATTAAACTTTTTCTAATTTATCGTTTTAGCTTCTCCATCAATGTAACTGAAAATTCTTACCAACCATCTTTGAAGTATACAAAGAGCATTCATTACAGTTATTAAATGATCCAAAGCCTTTATTTTCAAGTTGTTACAAACACAAGCCAACTAAATTCTTGAATTGGTTATACATATTCTCTTTTTGCTGCAAAGATTAAATTGCCAACAGGAGTTTAATTTGAACAGTATTGAGTTCATTTAATTAAAAAAACTCTCCCGAGTCATAAAACTAGTTCAAATGGTCCCAAAGTTGTTAATATTATTAATAACACCACGTGTCGTCCCAAAATCTTCCTCCAAGGCCTACATTGATTCATTATAAATGACTTCATCTTATGAATAATTGAATTGCTTATGAATAAATTGAAGCGTCAAGTTTTAGGTCGAAAATTCTCGAAGGAAACTCAAAAATTTGATTGAATATATGTATCAAATGCCTATTTGGTTGAAGGAAGTATAATTAACATAGCAACTGGTTGGGAATGTGTGGGAGTATGTGGAGAGGTGGGTTTCAATCTTGTTTGAAGAATGTGTTTGGCTCATAATTGGGTGAGTTGAAGGGATCAAAGCTAGAAAATGTGCACATAGGGTTGGTTTGGCTAAAAAACATCATTGGGTGAGTTGAAAGGAACTAAAAAATTTTAGTTGGGTAAAAAGCAAGTTATCTCAAAGTCGGTGAGTAGCAAGTTTTAGTGGGTTAATTTAAGAATTTCCTTCTTTATTCATGATATGGCCTTTGATAAAGAATATTAAATTAATGTCACAGCATGTAGTATTTGCTATAATATGCAATCTCCTATACAAAAAAAAATTGTTTATGTTAACAACCTTAGTACTCTTTTAGATCAAACTTTAATTCTAAAGTGATTCGAGCCACTTTAGCGGAGCCGGATCCTTTTCTGTTACATAGCCTCACTCTCACTATCGCCCTAGTATAGTTAATCAAAAATTTTAGGAACCGTTTGCTTTTGTAGCTAGCTAAGGTCGGATATTGAAACCAGTAGTGAGAAATGTAACTTTTTTTTTTGTTATAGTTATGGACTCGTGTATTTCGGGGTTTTAATTTTTAATCTCCGTTTGATAAGAAAAAAGTTAACAAGTTGAGCGATGTGGTAATATTTTCACTTACTTTTTAGCTTTTTGGTGGATAAATCTTTTTTGGCTGGTGAAGAAGTCAAATTTTCCACAAAAAATAAAAGAAAGAATGGATGACGTTTACTCATAAAAATGGATAGCATCTCACTACATCAATCAACTTATTTTCGAACTTCTCACACAAATTAATTATTTTTTTCTATCTTTTTCTTTATAAACTCTAGTTAAGGACTACAGTGGGTGTTTTTTTTTTCTTTCCAAAAAAGAAAATAAGAAGTTGTAATGAATTGAACTACACAAATGGGGGTAACCCTCACCCATCAAACTGAACGTTAAACGGATTTTGAAATTACTGGGGTCTAAACCTACTACTCTGGTTCTGCTAGAGCTCCATCGATCAGTAATCGGCCACCCTCAAGCTCTTCTTTAAAGACATGCTTTCGCTTTGAATTTGACATACATGCATCACCATCCCCTAAGAAATTAATCAACTGACTCATCAAAGTGCTCCTAACGGGGTTCGAATCTTGCCCACTCATGTGAAGAGTGGACATTGATACTATCTTGTAATCAAACATAGCCTTCTTTTTCATTATTTATTTTTTGGAGAGGTAATGAGGCATATTTGTCATTAGATTTGATGGTTGGATGAAGAGTGGTTCGAATCAGAGTATCCAGAATTGAAAATTTGATTCCTTAGAGCATCTCCAATAAATATATACATTATTTCGTCACTCGATCACTAAGGTTCCACTTCATCTAATTAAGTTCCACATGAATGTCCACTAACTAATAACACATGAATATTCTCATAAAACCTTTCAGTAGATTAGGCTGAGCTAAAGTAAATGCATTCGTCCCGAGAATGATTATGCGGTGGAAATTTATTGCCAGACAAGTTAATTTGCCCAAAAGAATACTTTTCATCATCTCATGAATTTTTTTCCTAGAAGCCGGGGAGTTATATAATTATAGTGAGCTATGTTTCTGCAAATGATTTAATTCTATCAAAAAAGTTATTCACACTCTCGAATCTTTGGATGATTAATTCAAAATGATGATATTTTAACGCTAAGGTAAAGAGAATTAATTGAAGAAAGCACTTTATTTTTTTACTAGTTGTGATATTAAAATCCTACTTATGAGCTCGGAGTTGGACAAAATAATACCATGGCTCCTTATCAAATTGGTTGGATGCCTTCTAGCAATGATCATATTGTTGGTATAGGTGCAGACTGCACCGTGCAGTAAGTCATTAATTAATTAGAGATCAAAAAGGGCAATTTTGTTGCAGGTCTTACTGCTAACATTGGCAAAGCAACAAATGTGGTGGCAGAGCTTTGGGCTATTCAAGAAGAATTGAAAATTGGTAAAATCTCTAAGTGTCAAAGATATATGTGATGTAGAAACTGATTCTACACCTATTTTTTGTATTTTTCGCAGGAAGGAGACAGAGATCCCAGCTCATCAGCGTCTGTTAAGGAACATTTAAGGGGACTTCCTGTAAAATTCTCATTCCTTTGTTTTTTTTCGCAGCACTTATGTTCAAATTGTGGCCCTCTAACAATGTTTGTGCATGTTGGAAAGAGAATCACTATATTAATTGGTAGGTGAAATCCACAATCTTTAATCAATACACTAACGTTAAGCAATGATTTAGAAATGATTGTTTGAATTTTGGTGACACATTTTGAAAACAGAGTAGGAAAATTTGCGACGATCCCCGAGCTCGTACATTTTTTGGATGCAGTATGTGAGAGACAGACGAATCCAATTAATCCTATAGTAGAAAATATGTAGCATTGCTCTTTCTTTAAATGTTACATGTTAGGTTCTTAGCCTACCTTAATTAATTAGTTGTTAGTAGTAAATTATTCCCAAGCGAAGGAATGTTCTTCGATATCTATTTACGTTTGATTAGGTTTTGATGGAATGTAAGAGAGGAGGGTATTTTGTGAAAATTATATTTTCTTTAATTTTAAAATTGAAAAGAATAGTTTGATGAGACAAATATCCTTATTTCTAAGATGGATGAACAGAAAGATCCGTATATCCAAATCTGATCTGAATCCGTTAAGCCTTTGATTAACAAATCGGATATCAATTTATGTTGATTCGATCCGTTTGTAATCTGGTCCGATCCAAAATACACATTTATGCTTAAATTTATTATTATTTATATTTACCACATTATTATTAATACTCATAAAAAATAAATATAACCCAAAAAGTATTAAATAAGTTTCTTTTTACAATAATAGAATAAATTTGACTGTTATTAAGTTTAACTTTTATGTTAATTTCATTATTTTTTATATATTTACAAACAAATTATTATATAATTAAAATTTTAAATGGATTGGATATAATCCGATCTGAACAAATTTGGATATGGATCAATGTTTTGGGGATCTGTTACATGATCCGATCCAGATCCAATCCGAAAGGTTTTTCAAATATCGATTTGGATTCATCTTAATCCGATCCAAATTTGATACGTTGAAAGGCCTATTGGCGGCTGACATGCCACTTGCACTTTTTAAAAAAATATTAAAATATAATAACTTTTAATACAAGAGAAAAGTAAAATATGTGGATCCAAAAGCACCTTCATTTTTTATTTATTTATTTATTTTATTTGGTATGTTGGTAATTTTGCCTCTCTGGGTTAGTTATTTGTCAATTAAACAAATTTGTAGAATTATCAAACTTTAGGATAATTGCATAAAATCTACATATGGCTAAATACATGTGCATGATTAGTATTTAATTAATTAGTATAATTGCTTGTGTTTTAGTAGTATTCTAGTAGAACTATTAGTATTATATTTTAATTTTTTGTTTTTTAAGTGCGAGTGCCATGTCAGCTGCCAAGTCAGCAATATAATGGCCTTGTAAACTTTTCGTCACGTCCGTTTAGATTAGGGGGGAAGATTGCAAAGGAATAACAACTTCAAGTGAATGATAGACAAAAGTGGAACATCAGGGGCAACATTGCAAGCGAAGCCAAATTTCAGGGTTTATTTTGTTTTTTTATCTCGATTGTTGCTAATTCAATGTCCATCGTATCAAAACGTGTGCTACATAAGCTGCCAACTCAGCTTTATGTAACCTCCATTTGCTATAGGGACAGTATTGTCACTAAATTGCAATTTTAAAGAAAGGATTGCATGTTTTTAAATATTAGGAACAACATTGCAAGTAAACTCAAACTTCAAGATTTTTCATGTTTTATCCCGTCCTTCCTAAAAATTTTGGATTTTGAAAGAATTACTTTATAACAATTTTCTATTTGATTTAACAAAAACATGTGTTTGCTAAAATATATATATACAAAATATGTGTAAAATATTATTCTTTTTACTTAAATTTCTTTTACAATATAAAATAGCTGGAAACCAATTATGCTCTAATGTCTATTTTGAACAATTTCTTATATTTAATTTCTTCCATTTTTGTATGCTTTTGCAGAGGTAACTAAAGACAATAATAGTGAGGTTAAAAGCAAAGAGTTATAAGGGGGCAATCCGCAGACTTCCAGCCTCTATGTTTAGCCATCTAGGGGGCGTTTCTTAATTCTATGAAAAATAGGTGCACTAATATGTAATATTTAAAAAGTTGAGGAGGGGCATGTGCTTCTCCTGGGCAGCATTCAATTTTTTCCTTTTCTTTATCTCCTTTCCGTATTTATAAGTATGTTCTTCAATAAAATTTAAAAATTGACAATATACAAATGTATCAAATACTTAAACCTGCTCTTACATTAATCACGAGCTATACCATTCTTAGTCATGCATTTTTATTTTATTTTAAAAAAAAATCACAACCCATGTAAAACAATGACGTTTTGGTCCAAAAATTTTTTTTATTTTTTTTTAGATAAAAACCCAAGCCGCCCAACTTTGCCCAGACTATCTAGTCGCCCGCCTAACCCCGCCTAATGAACACTACCTGCCTAAGCCAACCATTAACCCTTATTCTCGGTGGAGAGGCACCGCCAAGCGTCTAGGTGGTCGCCTTTTAGAACACTAATTGGATGCAGCTATCCAAGATTAATCTTAGCTCGTGGATCAAAGCCCTTCTACTTGACATAATAGTTTTGTACCGCCGGAGTTCAAACTCGAAATATCTCCAAATTATTCACACCAACAAATACTCGGTCGTAGGCAAACCACTGGACCACCCTTTATGATTATAAGAATATTATCAAATCCTAATTTATTAAATAATTTTTGGTCAATATTTTATTTTACTAAAATCCAATCTAGTTTGTCCTATTTAAAAGAGAAATTTTCATCCTTTGGGAAATTTGTTGAATATGAACAAGGAAGGTTCAAGTGATTCCAATTTGGATTCTCTTTTCCTTCAAAGAAGAGAACCCTACATTGGTATTAGTAGTAATTCAATTAGTAGTGGGGAAGAAACAGTGTTGCATTTTACCAGTTGAAAACTGAGTAACTACACTTAAAGGTGGACTCAAAATTTTTTATAATGCGATTACTTCAATTTATACTACATCACATCACTTTTTTGGGACTGTTTGGACTTGTAAAATGTATTTTTTGCTTATAAATCTTACATGCATTAATGAGTTATATTTTTATTGTATCTTGTAAAGATAAAACTTACGTAATACATGCCGGTAAAAATAAGTAGTAAGAATATCCGATAAATATAACATTGTTAAGTAAAATTTGCGAAGGTACACATACTTGGATAATTCTTGAGATTTGACTTAAAGTACCTTTTTTTTTCTAGTAAATTTTCTTTTATTAAATTTTGGTTAAAAAATGGCAACTTATTTTTCAATGGAAGAAGTTAAGAAGTAAAAGTTAATTTCAGCATATTTTTTAATATTTTATAAATATATATATATTCACTATTTTCTATCATATTATCAAACGGGGTATATGTATTGAAATAGTAGGTCTAAATGATTTTTTAAAAGCGGCAATTATGCATAAATGCTCATTCTAATAATAACATAATTATAAAGGATATTTAAAAGTTAGTCATGTAAATTAAGAACACTATACAAATAAGACACTAATATACATTCCTTATCATATCTCACGTCTCATGAACACTACCTGCCTAAGCCAACCATTAACCCTTATTCTCGATGGAGAGGCACCGCCAAGTGTCTAGGTGGGTCGCCTTTTATAACACTAATTGGATGCAGTTATCCAGGATTAATCTCAGCTAGTGGATCAAAGCCTGCTACTTGACATAATAGTTTTGTACCGCCGGAGTTCAAACTCGAAATGTCTCCAAATTATTCACACCAACAAATACTTGGTCATAGACAAACCACTAGACCACCCTTTATGATTCTAATAATATTACCAAATTCTAATTTATTAAATAATTTTTGGTCAATATTTTATTTTACTAAAATCCAATCTAGTTTGTCCTATTTAAAAGAGAAATTTTCATCCTTTGGGAAATTTGTTGAATATGAACAAAAAAGGGTCGAGTGATTCCAATTTGCTTACAGAGTCTTATTATTGTGATATATTCTTTTGGCAAATTTCTCAGATAGCAGAAATTGGGACAAAACCCAATTTTAAGAATATGGAAGTGGGGAGGACCAGTGGGGACCAGTTATTCACGGGCACCTGAATGAAGAGTTGTGGGCACCAGTTATTCACGGGCACTTGAATTAATATTGGAGAGAACCTAAAAAACTTGTAGACGTTAAAGATGATTTACACATAAACGTTGTTAGAAAGTGAGGGTAGATCAAAATAGGTCCTGGCCACCTTAAATTGTATAGAGGTGCAGCCACTACTGTGTGTTGTGCTGTTCCCAACCATAATTTCGGTGAGAGACTTTATCTACTCCCAATTTTAAGTATTCTACATTAACCTATTACAATGCCATGTGTACCAATATTTGTGCATAAAAATAACTACTAAATCTTTTTACATGGATGCACAAACGTTCAAAACACTTCATTATTTATACAAGTGTTGGCCCACATATTTTTTTCATTAATTTTTTTTTCTAACTTTTGAAAAAACGCTAATATTAAAATAACCAATCGTAAAAAATATGATGATTTACTACATATGTCATATATATAAAAAGAAACACTTAGTTTGAGACATTTAAAAAAAGTGCATCATGTTAATTTGAGAAGGAAGGAGAACACGGATTACAACTAGGAGTGACAGTTTTATAAACGACACGAAAACATGTCATGAAACCAAAAGAAATTGGCATAAAATTATTTGTATTTGTGTCTATCGTTTTTAGCATGATGTCGTCTTGTATTTGTGTCTAAATTTTAAAACAAAATTGCACAAAATTAGAATTATGTCATATTATAAATGTCTATTAGGATGAGAATGTTGTTGAGATTATAAATCTCGCATCAAAAAAACAGATCTTCTCAAAATAATATATAAAAACAAAATATTACTCCATTCACTGTCAATTAATTTGAAGTTTAGCCTCCGAACAATTCTTACAAATGAGACGCTAAGCATCTCCAAAAGTTATAAAACAACTTTTTTTGAACTTAAATTTTGATAACTTATATAATAACTTGCAAAGTTCATTTTTTACGAACTCAAAAAGACTTGTCAAATCTTTATATAAAACTATTGGGTAATCTTAAACTCACCTACAAAAATTTTCTTCTAACCCCTTATGAAACTCACCCACCTAATTTTGTTTTATCACCCCAATTTATTTGCCCAAGCCAAACAAGTACTTTAAAAGTATCTTCTTTCTTCTTTTTCTTTCTAAAATTTGATTTTAACCATCGCAACTGATAGTTAATTTGTTGAAAAACTAGACAACACTAATTTCTTACTAAAATATTGGGATACAAAAAAAAAAAACTAATATAATTGAAATTATTTGGAATAAGAAAATAAATTTTCTTCATCTTTCTACATAGAAAAAAGAGTCCACGGCCATTATTATAATGTACATTAGTGACTTCAAACAACAAAAGGAATAAATATACAAAGTACAAATTGAAATGGGTGGTGATTTTGGCATCCTAATATTTCTTGTAAACACTCCCAATTTTCATTTGATCCTGGACAACCAAATAAGGTATATGTTACTTGGTTACGAAGGAACGAGAATAAACATGATAATGATTTACTCAGTAGCCAAGAATTAAGTATATAAGTTTATACTCGACCTTCAAGAAACGAGTAACATACATCTTACTCGGTTGTAAAAAATTGAATGACTGTAAGATTGTTATCAAATATTTTTAAGTGTACCAACATCTCCCTCCATTAAAAACCATAGTCCATTGTGGCGACAAAATACATGAGTTAAAACAGAAAAGGAGAGGCATAATGAAAGAGGGAGTTTGAGCAACCAGCCAACCACCAACCACCTTTTCCTTATGATATTTTCTACAAATAGAATTATTTTCTCAAAATAAAAGTGAGAGTTAATGGGAGAATTAATTGTAACACCTCCCCTCTCTCACTCTGTCATACAATTAGTTCTATTCAGTTTATTAGTGAAAATGAAATGGGTCAAAGTTAAATAAGGGTAATATAAGAATTCTAAATTTAAAGTAAATGTTAACACTAACTAAATTTTGAAAAAAAAAAATTAGCTGACAAAATGAAACCAACTTGCATGTACGATACATACATTAGCATTTTCAGTTTTTTCAAGTCGTATTAAACTTTTGTTTTTTCAATTTTGCCTTGAGTGCTTTTATTTAATATAAAAAATATTTTAATATAACATAAATAAAGGGATTCAAACCCTCAATTATAGCAAAACAATAGAATTCTTGACCACTATACTACTCACTATTATTTTAAAAATATTTTATATATAACTAAATTATACAAAAATTTAATATTTTGAAAAAATCACAGTTAGTAATCACAATTTTAACTACAAAAAAATGGTTCACTGAATTATTTCACAAATCTGACCCATCACATTAGTGGGGCCCCCTCTATGTAACATGACAAGGAGCAATTAATGTGGTTAAGAGACACTTCAAATAGAAACAAAATTTGAATTTTACTAATATCTTTTTCAATTTGTCACCATTCCCTCTGCGGAATATAATTATTTTACTTTACCCATTTGAGTCATCAGACTATTTTTGTTACTTTTTCGTTTTGGGTTAGCAACTACTTTTCTTAAAAAAAAATGTTGCCATAAAAGTACTATATACGGATATAGATAGATACAACCCCATCTAATATTTGTTTAACAAAAAACACACCTATTATGTTAAATTTAATTTTGCATATAAATTAACTTGATATCATTGCTTAATCCCAAAGGATTGGTTTAGTTGTAAGGGGGAGATTGAGATGTGTGAATTGTGATGAGGCGCGCATTTCAGATTTAATTCCGGGGTCAACCCTAATATTTGAATTCTTCTTTTGCTTGAGTGGTAAAAGGCTTGCTTGCTTTAAAGCAAGAGTATAGGTGTCCGAGTCACATGATCTTGTATACCTATCCCTTGTTTTCATGTAGTTCACCTAAGATCTATCCGATATACCGGTATGTAAATATATATATATTTATAGTTCATGGGGCATAATAAGTCATTCTAAAATTCTATCGAAGAGAAGCATATCTTATATTTTTATTTTAAATAAAGGTACACATTTTTGTTTGCCTAAAAAATTTTATGTGTAATCTTCATTTACTTTCATTAGCAAAATAGTCCATCCGCCTCTTCACCAACAACATTTAATTCAATTAACTATATATGAGAATCTTTGTGGTCCCCAAAAAAAAAAGGAACGGAAATTAAATTAAGCAAAAACCTTCAAACCTTTTTCCAAACAATTAAAATATATTTTTTCCCCAATCCACTAAACCTTGTTACAAATAATTATCGTGTGTTATGAGTGACCAAATTGGATGTATTAATTAAAAAAGTGAAATTGAATTGGGTGAAAATTGAAAATCTATATAAAAATTACAAGTTTGAAGGAAATTTAAACAGCAACTAAATTTTTTAAAGAAAATAATATACCAAAAAAAGACCAACCAATATATACTAGCTAAGCTAACTTACACAAGCGATACATGTATTAATCAAATATATCTAATTCGAGCAATAAAAAAAAGGCAAAAATATTAAGTACCTTAATTAGAAAATAAAAGAAGTTTACTCTCTCTTTATAATATATGATGCATTTTTATTGTCATTAATTCAAGCAATATTTAAGTTGATAACTTTTATCATTATTCAATTTCACCTTTTTGTCATATCTACAAATCAAATAGGAGAAACAAACAATATTTCGGCACTTTATTATGTTTGATATGTATATTTTAAAACACTTTTGACTAACCCTTGAGATTTCTGAAAAAACAGTATTTTAGGAATGTAAAACTAACGATGTATAATGTGTATATTTTAAAACACAATTATTTTTTGAGAAGATATTTTAAAACACTTCCGATCCATTAAAAACATTTTAGTGTTATAATTAAGTAATTGGATACCCTCTATTTTTGGGGTCAAACCTTGTATGACAATACTGTATATTCCTACTACAACAAGGAAATGTCATAAATGATGAACTGTAACTGTGAGCTTGGGTGCAATTGGACTTTTGAATTTTGTTTGGCGTTAATTTGTATGACAACTTTTTTTTTTCCGCATTAAGGAAAATGCCTACAATGATGAACTGTAAAAATGTTCCTTATTAATGAATTTCTCTCTTTTGTGGCTCTTTCCTTTTTTTCCTCCCTCTTTTCACATTTATTCTGTAAACTTAATTTGGTTTGGTTCATCAAAAGAAAGCAAGGAGGGAACCACATCATAAATTGTTGGAAAGAGAAAGGTAGACCATTATTTGAGGCGACCACATCATTATTTTTAGTTTATTATTATTATTATTAATTTTTTTATATAGTTTTTTTGTATAGGAGGAAGGGGGATCACGGAGTAGAGAAAGAGAAGGGTGCACCACTACTTGAGATGTGTGAGAAGTGGTGAATAGTAAGGGTGCTAGTTTTAAAAACGACATGAAAACATTAGTAAACGACATGAATAGTAAGGGTGCTCTCTTTTTTTTTTTTTCCTCACCACTTCTTCTTTTCTTTTTTTTTTTCACTTTCTCTCGTTTGTTTTACCACAATTCTCACATAAAAATTCTAACTCAAAACATTCAACCAAAAACCAAATTTTTAAAAACTTATCTAGGATTAAGATTATTTATATCCGCCAATTGGGTCTTGATCACATAGTAGCCGTTGGATTATTTTGGTGCAAGACGGTCATTTTATCGTATCACTTAATTAAGACAAATAATTTTTCATTGACGGACGGGTGCAAACCCAAAAGGAAAAAAAATTGTAAGGTGTAAATTCAAATATCGACTATAAATATTGGGTACAAACTCATAATATCTCATTTCCAAAAGATCAACCCCTAGTGTAACTCTTACATCAATTGTCAAACACATATTTCATATGAAATTTGAATTAAAATAAAACCTAGAAAAAAACCAAAAAATTTGTAGAGATTCATGACTACTGACTGATATGTGATTTAAGTCCTCTTAATTTGGAAATTGTCAAGCAATTAATTAAGAATTCACAATCATTTGAAAAATAGTATTCATGGATGGTGTGAATGTTCATTCAATTAGGGAATCCACAACCACATGAATCAGAGTATTCATGGAATTGCAAAATTATTAGAATTCCGACAATCTTCTAATCACCTCTTCAGTCTCAATTGCTTTCCTAGCTTCAAATTTGACACCAATCAACTAAAAATAATTAAATACAAACAATTTTCAGTTTGAATCTCTTGATAAATTTTGTGGAATAATTCTATTTCATTAACAAAAAGTATTATTTAGGGTAAACAACGAGATTCAAACCCCCGTTCGACTCGCAACATAGTGATAACAAGTCCCAATACCCGAAAGCTGTAACTGGTTTTTAATTTTTCTGTTTAGCACTCTATCAGTATACTCAACACCTTAAAATAGAACAAATAATAAATATAGAAGGGTTAAAAAGTCAATATATAGCTTTCTTATTCTACTAGTCCTTACAATTTTCTTCATCTTTCTACACAGAACATGGCCATCATCATACTGTACGTTAGTGACTTCAAACAACAAAAGGAATAAATACACAAAGTACAAATTAAAAAGGTGGTGATATTAGCATCCCAAAATACCACTCAATTTTTATTCGATTCTTAATAACCGAGTAAAATGTATGTTACTTGGTTGCGAATGACCAAGTATAAATATGACAATAGCTTACTCAGTTGTCAAGAACAAAGCATATAAATTTATACTCGGCTCTCAAAAAACGAGTAACATACATCTTGCTTGATTGCAAAAGACCGAATCAAAGTGGAATTGTTACCAATTTTTTTTTTAATATCCTAATATATCCGCCCATTAAAAAGCTTAGTCCATTGTGGCGACAAAATACATTTATCCGTAAGTTAAAACAAAAAAAGAGAGGCATAATGAAAGAGGGAATTTGAGCAACCAGCCAACCACATTTTCCTTATTCTCTTTTCTACGAATAGAATTATTTTCTCAGAATAAAAGTGAGAGTCGATGGGAGAATTAATTGTAACACCCCCTCTCTCTCTCTCTCTCGATGGGAGAATTAATTGTAACACCTCCCCCCCACCTCTCTCTCTCAATTAGTTCTATTCAGTTTATTAATGAAAATGAAATGGGTTAAAGTTAAATATCGGTACTCTAAGAATTATAAATTTAAAGTAAACATTAATACTAATTAAATTTTGAAGAAAAAAAAAAGAACTGACAAAATGAAACAAACCAACAATTTATATGAGGTTGATCCCCACATACGACACATATACTACAATTAAAAAAAGCCGGAAGACATTTTCAGTTTTTTTAAGTTGGGTTAAGCTTTTGGTTTTCCAATTTTACCTTGAGAGCTTTTATTTTACATAAAAATATATTTTAATATAACATAAATAAAGAGATTCAAACCTTCAATTATAGCAAAATAATATAACTCTTGACTACTACTTACTACTATTTTAATTTTTTATATATATATAGCTAAATTATACAGATAGCGTATGTATAAAATCTAATATTTTGAAAAAATCCCAATTAGTAGATAATTTTAACTACAAAAAGCTGGTTCACAAAATTATTTGACACAAATCTGGCCCATCACATCAGTTAGGCCCCACTCTATATAGCATGCGTTATAGATATACAACAACAATTAATATGGTTAAGTGAGAGACACTTCAAATAGAAACAAAATTTGAATTTTACTTGTATCTTTCTCAATTTGTCACCATTCCCTCTCCATAAATATAATATTTTCCCCGTTTGAGTCATCAGATTATCTTTGTTACTTTTTCGTTTTGGGTTAATTAGCAACCACTTTTCTAAAAAAAAGTAAAAATGCTGCCATGAAAATACTATATATATAGATAGATAGATAGATACAACCCCATCTAATATTTGTTTAACAAAAACACACCTATTATGTCAAATTTAATTTTGCATATAAATTAACTTGATATCATTGCTTAATTCCAAGGAGTTGCTCTACTGTAAATGTGAGATTTAGATGTGTAGTGATTAGGTGCGTGTCTCATGTTTAATTTTTCCACATGTACGATCATTGGGGTCAACCCTAATGACTTCTTTTTTTTTTCTTGAGTGGTAAAGAGTTTGCTTGCTTTAAAACAAGAGTACATGTGTTCGAGCCACACGATCCTCTATAACTGTCTCTTCTTTTCATGTAGTTCGCCTAAGATCTATTCGATATACTAGTATGTAAAATAAAATTATTTATTGTCCATGTGGCATAATAAGTCCTTCCAAAATTCTATCGAAGAGAAGCATACCTTATATTTTTATTTTAAATAAGGGTACACATTTTTGTTTGCCTAAAAAAATCTATGTGTAATTTTCATTTTCTTTTTTAGCAAAGTAATCCATCGTCTCTCCACCAACAACATTTAATTCAATTGACTATATATGAGAATCTTTGCGGTCCAAAAAAAAAGAAAGAAAATTAAATTAAGCGAAA
The DNA here is from genome assembly GCA_021464415.1 of Lonicera japonica. Lineage (NCBI taxonomy): Eukaryota > Viridiplantae > Streptophyta > Magnoliopsida > Dipsacales > Caprifoliaceae > Lonicera > Lonicera japonica. Next base: position 34,284,615 of record CM038466.1, on the reverse strand, counting down.
ACCTCAAACCTTTTTCCAAACAATTAAATTATAATTTCCTCCCCCCCCCCCAAAAAAAAAATCCACTAAACCTTGTTACAAATAATTATCGTGTGTTATAAGTGATCAAATTGGATGTATTAATTAAAAAAGTGAAATTGAAAATCTATATAAAAATTCCAAGTTTGAAGGAAATTTAAACACCAACTAAATTTTTTAAAGAAAAGAATGTACCAAAAAAAAGACCAACCAATCTATACTAGCTAGGCTAACCTACACAAGCGATACATGTATTAATCAAATATATCAAATTCGAGCAATAAAAAAAAAAGCAAAAATATTAAGTGGCTTAATTAGAAGATAAAAGAAATTTATTCTCTCTTTATAATATATGATGCATTTTTATTGTCATTAATTCAAGTAATATTTAAGTTGATAACTTTTATCATTATTCAATATCACCTTTTTGTCATGTCTACAAATTAAATAGGAGAAACAAACAATATTTTGGCATTATGCTTTATTACGGTGCCTTTAACAAACAGGTGGCCTTAATTATGAATTTGGCTCCTAGCCATTTTAAAGCATTTGACTCCTTTCTCGTATACTTCAAAAAGAACGGGCCAAATAAATGAATTAAATGAATTTACAAAATATGACACCGATTTAGGTCAAGTACTGTATATAATTCCTTCTTAATTATAAGTCAAACACAGCTAATCCATTTATAAACAGCTCGTATTCAAGTAATTACTAAATTTAAAACGATTAACTTGTAATCGACACGTTCATATTTAAAACTAGATGTATAGATTATGCATAATTCATTTATAATACATAGATCAATTGGTTCATATTATTTATTGGCTTGGGGTGTGTTAAGATTTAAATCTTTGTTTTTCTATCATAAAATAAATCTTTGTTTTTCCATCTCAAAATAATAAAACTGTTATATATATACAGTTTTCTTAGGATGCGCTGTGGGCAAAAAAACCTTTCCGCTCAATTGCTGGATCCCACTGTCATTTTGAGAGAGAGAAACCTCATTTGTTTAAAGCAAAATCAAGTCCATTGAGCTTGCTGGGTCCCACGGTGACTTGAAAAATAGAAAGCTCAATTGTTTGAAGCAAATTTCTCAGCTTCACTTTTCTCCTCTCTCTACCACTGCTCCTCCTCTCTCAACCACTGTGAAACCCATTTCCCCCTCACTCTCTTTTGTAAGTATCATATGCACACAATAAAGTTTACGCAAAAAGATGCAGTGTATATATAAATATAAATATTATGTCTGATTGTGGAGGGTGGTGAAACGTGCATAGATTTATATATATAATCAATGAGTGAAAAAAAAAATATATATAGAAAGCAACTTGTGTTTGTCATGTCCTGCTTATCCACTCCCCCCTTCTCTCTCTCTCTCTCTCTCTCTCTCTCTCTCTCTCTCTCTCTCTCTCCCGCATCAATTATAGCTCTGTATGTATATATATATACATACACTTGCATACATAGAAAGAAGGAGAAGACAAGCTAGGGAAATAATCTTCTTCTCATGGATGACTCAAAGATCTCAAAAGATAATTCATCAGATGAAACTCAAGCTTCCAAGAAAAGGTTTAGTCTTACTCAACTACTCAATTTTGTTGAAACTTTCTCATAGTTTTGCATTGTGTCCTTTCTTCCTTGTATTGTTTCAATTCAATGTTAATACAGTTTAGCACTTTTTTTATAAAAAAAATAAAATAAAAAATTATTTGTTCTCTTTGCGTTCCACCGTTTGTATATATGTAATTTTAAAGCAAAATCAAGTCCGCTAATATAGAGGTTGCTAGAGAGATTTGTATATATATAAAATAAGCTCAATGGCCTTTTCAAAGTGTCTCTATATATCTATATTATATATCTATATAATAAGAGTACAAGATTTTTGAATTAAAAAATATATGTCTCTTACAAAATATTGTGTGGTCAAAATTTGATTAAATTAATTTGTGTGGCTGAGATTAAACGAAAATTAAAAAATTTCCGCTTCTCTCTCCTACTTTATCAAAAAAACAAAAAAAATATTTTTGTATCAAACTCTCCCAAGACACTTCCGCCTCTCTATCTCAATTTTCACTTCCACTTCCACTTCCTCTTTCTCTTCTTCTCCGCCTCACCCTTCAGGTACGCTCTCTCTCTCTAACTCTAAAATATTACTTCTAGATTTTTGGTTGATTTGTGTTAGATTCAAATTGAGTCCTTGCTTGCTTGGTGATACTCCATCTAGATAAAACTCTCTCTCTCTAAATTTTTGCTTGCTTGGTCCTTGCTTGCACGGGCTACCCCTGTTCCTCTTTTTCTTGATTGATTTTTTTTAGACCCCCCTTTTTTGTTTCCTTCAGTTTCCTTTCCCTGTTGCTTGCTTGGTGATACTCCATCTAGATAAAACTCTCACACCCCTGTTCCTCTTTTTCTTTATTGATTTTTATTAGACCTTTTTTTTTCCTTCAGTTTCCTTTCCCTGTACACAATAAAACCACATTTTCTCTGTTCTTTGATTGCCCCTTTTTTGGTATAATCTCAACAGAGGTTCTTTTGTTTTATATTCAATTTTGGCTATTGAGATATCTAATGAGGGGTTTATTTCTTTGTATTGCAAGAAATTAATTTAGAAAAAATAGCTCAAAAATGAGGGGTTTGTTATGGTTTTATTTTATAGAGTAAGTGCATACTCGGATAAAACATGTAATTTGAGGTGAGTGCCAAAAAAATAAAATAATAATAGGACACTAACTTTAATCTAATATTTACTCAGTTCGTGGTTTATCAATTTCTGTTTATTTATTTTTTTATATATTTTTAAAAAATTTAAGAAATGATTAAAAAATGAAGATTATATTTTTTTGTAAAATATAATATTTAAAACTCTCTCTCTCTCTCTAATGTATTATATACAAAGTAAATTTAAAAATAATTTTAAAAAATTATATTTAAAACTCCGGTAAGATCTCTGCAGGAAGAAATTTTTTTTTTTTTAAATATTAAAAAGTTAGAAAATCTAAATTTTTTTTGGATGAGGTCCGAGCCCAAACTTTCCCTTGCAGCAGTGACGGGTCAAACCACAAAAAATATCTGGAGCCTATTAACTACTCCCTTTGTCTCCCTCTCTAAATTTGGGTGATGTTGGTGATAATGTTGCATGAATTTTCCTTCCTGCCAATCAGCCCCGGTAAGTACCCCTCAATTTCGCCAACAACTCTTATGTAGGTCGTTTTTAATCCATATGTATATTCAAAAATTAAATGGGTTTGTTTCTTGGTAAAGTAGGATATTGAATATACTGAGTGACATAAATACACAGTTGAGCACAAAATTGATGGCAAACAATTGTTAATTTATAATTAACTAGATATTGCCCGTGCCGAATGGCACGGCGACATAAAGAAAAATTAACGGTTAAATTGAGTAAAAATTACACAATACTTAAATAGCGTGTAATCAAAAACATATTTTGTAGACAACCTATATAACTATCAACCATGGGGTATATTTAACCAGATCAGATTGAGGTGGTTTTTAATTAAAAAACTCGAAGTGCCTCCATTTATGAAATGCTTAAATTCAAACCCGTTTTATCAATTCATTAAGGTCGGGATGGGTTAATAATCATTTACCAATATATACAAAAATTAATGTCCCATTATAGTTACAATGACGTTATAAATTTATAAAATTTTAATTATAAACATATGGCACCATTAGTAGTAACACTGATTTACAAAAGTAATGTGTTTTAAATTTAATTGTAAATATACAGTACCATTAGTAGTAACATTGGTTTACAAAAATAATATATATATTTTAAATAAAATAAAATAAACTATTTAAGTTTGTAAAAGATTAAATAAACATATATTTTTAAACTAAAGCAAGAATTAGATTTAAATGTAAGTATATGAAGAATAAATACTTAATTATTGGTAGTAACATACTTAATTATTGAAATTGCACAGCAATGCTAAAAGTGCCCTCAGCACGGGCTATCCCTAGTATTCTATATTTAGTGTTGTTCTGGATTGAATATCCGAATTGATTATTATTATTATTATTATTATTATTATTATTATTACAAAGACGACTTCTCCCGTTGAGAGAGATTGAATAATCCCACTTAGGAGAGGGACTGATTTATTTTTTAGAGGCGTCAAATGTAGCCTTAAGTGTATGTTTGGTGGGTGTTTATTTTTCCAAAATTTAAAAACTCAACTTAAAATCAAGTTTACTTTTACACTTTCCAAAATTTATTTCACTTTACTTTCTCTTTCTAAAAAAACTTTTAAAACACCGTAACTTTAAATCCAAAAATCAAAATTAGATAAAAAATATATATTTGAAACATACTCGCCGAGATCTATAAAATAAGATACATTTGGTTCATTATAATGCTTTTGTTTTTTAGTTTGATTTTGACTTTGATTAGGTGGGTGGGTTTTAACCTCATTTTCGGGGAATATATATATATATTTTTTTACTGAATGTCGGTAGTTTTAGCCTGTGAGAGAAATTTTCCCATTCAATATATTATATCTATATATAATAAGGGTGCAAGATTTTTGAATCTAAAAAATGTATGCCTCTTACAAAATATTGTGTGGTCAAAATTTGATCAAATTAATTTGTGTGGTTGAGATGAAATGAAAATCAAAACACTCCCGCTTCTCTCTCCTACTTTATCAAAAAAACAAAAAAAATATTTTTGTATCAACTCTCCCAAGACACTTCGCCTCTCTATCTCACTTTTCACTTCCGCTTCCGCTTCCACTTCCTCTTTCTCTTCTTCTCCGCTTCAACCTTCAGGTGCGCTCTCTCTCTTTCTAACTCTAAAATATTACTTCTAGATTTTTGGTTGATTTGTGTTAGATTCAAATTGGGTCCTTGCTTGCTTGAAAAGTAAGGCAATAAAGTTTATCCCCACATAGAATGAATATGTGTCTTTGAAACCACATATCAAAAATAGTAAGGAAATATGTATCACCAAAGCTATCACAAGAGAGAAGGTAAAGTCCAAAATTGAAACTAGTAATTTGGCCACCAGAGGAAATAGCTCGGTGATCCATCCATAAGGTCTATATACGCATGCGTTTGCCACAGTACAGAAGAACACCATTATTATTGCAAAAGTGGCAACAAACATCGATGGATAGAAATTTATACTTAAGCTAAAATGAAAGATCACCCATAACAAATACTGCAACAAATATCAATCCACTTGTATGTTAAGTTTCCATATAATTTGCTTAGCAAAATAATATAACAATTGCTTGTAAAATTTTATTGTAAGAAGCATTAACACGTCTAGGGGTATCGTCCCTATTATAGACACAAGCGGTATTCGGCAATTATTCTCCAATTTTTTAATTAGCAAAAATGTCTTACTGCCATTCTATATAAGATCGGTATTTCACCTCCTATGATAAAATACCGGTCATTCCTTGGTACTTTAATAGTGAATAGTAAACTTAATTCTTTCATAATTAAAACAAGATGAGATGAAGAGAAATTACCAAAGAAAATAGTGTAATTGTAGAGGCTACAATAAGCATTTCCCTGCGGGGGATTAGAAAAAACGGCGAAACAATGCACAAGCACCTAGGATCCCAAGTCTATGTTCCCAAGTATCAATAGAGCGGAAAGACTTTAGAAGTAAGATAGGAGCTTGATAATGACTCCAACAGTAAAGGAGCAAAAAAGTAAGAAGGCTTCCAAGCCTTGTAGCTCTTTCAGAATCCCATGTACAACCATTATAATTACCATTGCACGGTGTCGAGGTTCTGATATCGTTCTTATGAAATTTTTTATTTGAATTTTGGGTCTTGGTATCTCTTGAATAAAACAACAAAAGACAAAGAAAGAACAACTTAGACCTAGTAATACTCAAAAGGGTATTCTCCAAGGAAATCTATGACTACTTATGGATATATAATTTACTAAGAATGCTAAAGCCCCACTAAAGGAAGTCGCGTGGTTGAATAGTGGATCCATTATGGTGATTGATTCTTTCTCCAATATCGCGTGGTCAAAATATTTCATTAAATCCTATAGTGGTATGGAATAATAATCGAGATTAGTATAATTGTTGGAATCGAGAGATGAAATTTAGAAACTCTTAATATATATATATATAATAGAGGTCATAATGAATCAATCGCCATAATGGATCCTCTATTCAACCATGCGACTTCCTTTGGGGGGCCTTTAACATTCTTAGTAAATTATATATCCACAGGTAGTCATAGATTTTCCTGGAGAATAACCTTTTGGGTATTAATAGGTCTAAGTTATCCTTTTCTTTGTCTTTTGTTGTTTTATTCGGGAGATACCAAGACCCAAAATTCAAATAAAAAATTCCACAAGAACAATGTTAGAACCCCGGCACTGAGAAATGGAAATTATAACAGTTGTACGTGGGGTTCTAAAAGAGCTACAAGGCTTCAAGACGCTCTTGCTTTTTGCTCCTTTATTGTTGGAGTCATTATCGAGCTCCTATCTTTCTTCTAAAGCCTTTCTCGCTCCATTGATACTTGGGAGCGTAGAATCAGGATCCCAGGTGCTTGCGCATTATTTCACCGTTTTTTCTAGTCGCCGTAGCGAAATGCTTATTGTAGCCTCTACTACTACATTGTTTTCTTTGGTAATTTCTCTTAATCCTATCTTGTTTTAATTATGAAAAAATATAAGTTTACTATTCACTATTAATGTACCAAGAAAGGACCGGTATTTTATCGTAACATGTGAAATACCTATCTCATATAGCATGGTGGCAAGACATTTTTGGTAATTAAAAAATTAGCGGATAAATGCCGAATACTGCTCATGTCTATGATGGGGACGATATCCCTAGACATGTTAATGCTTCGTACGATAAAATTTTACGAGCAATTGTTAAATTATTTTGCCAATAATATAGCAAATTATATGGAAACCTAGCAGATAAGTGGATTAATATTTGTTGCAGTCTTTGTTATGGGTGATCTTTCATTCCAGAGTAAGTATAAATTTTCATTCATCGTCGTCTGTCACCACTTTTGCAACAGTGATGGTGTTCTTCTATACTGTGGCGAACACATGCGTATATGGACCTCATGGATGGATCACCGAGCCATTTCCTTCGGAAGCCAAATTACTAGTTTCGATCTTGGACTCTACCTTGTCTCTTGTGATGGCTTTAGTGATGCAGATTTCCTTACTGTTTTTGATATGTGGTTTTAAAGATAACACATATTCATTCTATGCGGGGATAAACGTCATTGCCTTACTTTTTATTTGGTAGAAATGATCACTATGTAATAAATAGGTCATTTCTACTTAATTTCATAAAATCTCAATTTGGAAGTTGGTGATTACATCATATAAAATTTCAATCGACAAAAATTAATATATATATATATCATTTTCATTACAGCTATTTTTTGTTTGAATTTTTTGATGATATAATGTAGAGATGGTCTACTCACAATCGAGATCATATCTATGAAATTTCATGAAAAGTTTATTTATTTAACTATTAAAATGGATGGTCCATTTTTTTTTCCTTAAAGTGATATTATTGTATCTAGAGTGACCCTGTGTATATTTATATTTTTATATTTCTATGTGTATGTAATTATGAATGGTTATGTAATGATAAATAATATATTAGTATTCTTTTATTTTGTTACAAATATTAGTACAAATAATGATTATATATGTGAATTTTTTTACATTGTCTATTTGTTTTTCAATTGTCAAGTTTTTCTTATTATAATTAGGGTATTGCAAATTTGTTTGTACGTTGAATGGATATATGTTAGTAAATCAAGTTGTATTAGTTTTCCTATTTATTATAAAGGGCCTTAAACATATATAGGCACAAGGCTCTTAATTTTTATGGCAATTTTATTTTTTATATTTTAGGCCCCCTTTAATAATGTAGATGGAAAATGATGGAAATGAGTAGTTTAATGAGATAATCTACATCTCGTGCTTATTTTTTTGAGTAAAGGTTTTTCATTTTTCTTTTTTTTTCCAGAATTTTCTTTTAATTCTCACAACCCAAAAAAAAAATAAAAATTTGTTAAATGGAAAAAGAGAAAAAGTAAGAGAATTCTTCTAATATTACTTAACTTATTTTTTTTATTTTTCATACAAATCAATTATTTTTACTGTCATTTTTAAGTCTAGTCTTGTGGGTGCACTAGTTGGATATATAACCTAAAATCCAACCACTAGAATCCATCGAATACACTTGATGTTTGCCACTTTATAACAACCTAACATGCACCCTACTAACTAAAGATCATCCGGACAATATATCAAACAAGCTAAGCTTGCTTAATATATTTCTCAAAAACAAATTAAAATCTAAAATTTTAGAGTAAACAAACCATCACATACAAAACTATATAAATGAATTACTTTCAAACTTCTATAAGGTTTCTAAACATTACGTACTTTGTTCTTCAATCAGTTGAGCTTGCTTGCAAGTAGGTTTTGTAGACATCAAGTTTACATAGTGGATTTTGTAGACATCAAGTTTGCATGAAACGGAAGTATAAGTACAACTTTCTTTTTTATAAATAAAAATAAATAAACACTTCTAACTTGGATGCTCAAGAAAAGTGCTCCCATAAATAAATAAAGAAGACAGATGAGGCCAATTAACAATGACCCGCCCCTAAGCTTATAAAAAAAGTCCCTCTAAGAAGACAAGAAATAAAGAAAAAATGATTAAGCTTGAAAAAATGGACTAATTAAACTTATACAACAAATTTCGCTAAAGAAATCTGAAAAGATCATATAAATGACCCCATAACAGAGAGAAGCACCGAGAAAATCAATTATTCAAATGTTGGCCTAAACATCCTCTCGGCTCTATCTTCTGAAATTATATTGACAATGAAATGAAGGAACACTTGATGAATGTCCTTAGATATTTTTAATTAAATGGCAGTTCAAAAAGGAACCAAAATCATCATAAAAGGTGACTCAAATCCTTTTTCAAAGCAGAACAATAATAAATTTTAATCCATCTTAATTAGCCCGTGATTTTAATCCTTCCTGATTTGAATGGGAGGCAGGACTTTTTTTAACCAGTTGGGGTTTTTCATTCATGTTTAAGTAAAAGAAACTTGTTTGACCTAAATTGTTTTGAATATAGTAGTTTTTTTTTATACCCCTACAAAACCTAATAATTATCTTGGGGAGGAGAGGATTCAGGTTCGAGTTCAAGTGTACTAGCAAACATGACTAATTTGAGTTTTTCAATAAAAATTAACTTTCAGATAAAGATCGCTTTTGGGTTGAATTTATTTTTAAGCGGATCATATTTGTTAGCTGGTTGATTGGTGGGGTTAGACAAAAAGGGAGAAAACAAAGAGTTCATAATGGGCCATCTACTATTATGATGCATAAATGGATCTCTAGTGTACCTAAAAAAATTAGTAAATGAGCAATTTTTTATTCTTTAATAAAAAAATTTATTGTCTAAAAACAAAATAGATCTATTAGATCCCAAAGACTATCAATTGTAATTCTTGTGTCCAGCAATAGGAGATTTTGAATTCTTTTCCTCTGAAACATTATTATCGTTTTAAAATTCCAAAAGCATTCTGATCAGGAATGAAATCTTAATGGCACAAAAGAAAAGTATTTTCCTCATGAAATTAAATAGATAGTAATGGTAAATAAAAAACGCGTCAGACGAAAATTATGTATCAACTAAAAGGTATTTAATTTGTTTGGTTCCATTTTAATAAAGAATATGGAAAATGATTGGAACAATAATTCCTTTTACAACAAGGTAGATGATTGACGAGATAAATCATTTAAGGAGATGCCCTCTATATTGTATTTATTTTTATGAGTAAATGTTATTCACATTTTTTTGTGGTATATTTTTTATTTCTCACTACCCAAAAAATTTTATTCAATGAAAAAAGTAAGAGAATATCTCAATACATCACTTAATTTATTTTTTTATTTTTTTTATACAAATTAATTTTTTTTGTTGTTATTTTTCAAATTCAATTATGTGAATGTACTAATTAGCAAATCTCACATGACTATTAATGCACAGGAGCACACAACTGTAATAGTTTAATAAAATAGGACCACGTTTATAGAGTTAACAGCAATATATTACAAATAAAAGGGCCCAAATAACGTGTTAGGTCCACTACACTCTCTTCTTTAATTTATTATTTGTTTTTTCCAAGCTAAATACTTTTTTTTAAAAGACAAAATTCTAACTCTCTCTCCCCCTCTCTCTCTCTAATATATATATACAGGTTTACTATATATATTAAAAAAAAATATTCACTTTATATAAAATAAGTATCTTCCATTTTAAAAGGTAAATGGATAATTTTTTTCTTGAAACTTAGAAGAAATGATCATTATATAATATGTAGATTATTTTTGCTTAATTTTAAAAAAATAAAATAACTCAATTTGGAAGTTGGTGATTGTATCATGTAAAATTTCAATTGACAAAAATTAACATATATATATTATTTTAATTACACTTATTTTTCGTTTGAATTTTTTGATAATATAATGTGAATATGATCTACTCACAATATAATCATATCTACAAAGTTTCATAAAAAGTTTATTTATTTACCTATCAAAATAGATGGTCCACTTTTTTTTTTTCCTTAAAGTGATACTATTGTATCTAGAGTGGACTTTTGTATATATTTATATTTTTATATTTCCCTGTGTATGTAAATATGAATGTTTATCTAATGATGAATAATATATATTAGTACTTCGTTTTTATTTTGATACAAATATTAGTATACATAATGATTATGTGTGATTTTTTTTTACATTGTCTATTTGTTTTTCAAATGTCACGTTTTTCTTATTATAATTAGGATATTGCAAATTTGTTTGTACATCGAATGGACATATGTAAGTAAATCACGTTGTATTAGTTTTCCTATTTATTGTATTTTTTTTATCAATTTAGTTATTATAAAACAAATAATTTTATAATCATATAAAAGGCCTTGAACATAGGCACAAGGGTCTTTTTATGGAAAATTATTTTTAATTTTTTAGGCCCCCTTCAATAATGTAGATGGAAAATGATGGAAAAAATAACTAATTTTATGACAAATTAGAAGATGAAATGAATAGTTTGATGAGATACCCTTCATCTCGTGCTTATTTTTTTAAGTAGATGTTTTACATCTTTCTTTATTTTTTCTAGAATTTTGTTTTAATTCTCACCACCCAAAAAAATTATTTCATGGAAAAAGAGAAAAAGTTTGAGAGAACTCTCATAATATTGCTTAACTCACTTTCTACGTTTTCATATAAATCAATTATTTTTACTATCATTTTTAAGTCTGGTCTTATAAGTGCACTGATTGAATATATAACTCAAAATCCAACCACTAGAATCCACCGAATACATGTGTATGACAACCAAACACGCATCCTATAAGTAAAGAATTAATCCGGAGAATATATCAAAGAAACAAATTAAAATCCAAAATTCTAAGTAATCGAACCATCAAACTTTAAACACATTACAAAACTTTATAAATGAAGGGTGTTCAAACTTCTATAAGGTTTCTAAACAACACGTACTTTGTGTTAGAAAATAATTAATTTATTCTACTGTGCAAATTGCAAAAATAAGAAATAAATAAATAAACAAACTTATCGATCGAGGCTTGTGATATCACAATTTTCTAAGGTGAAGTTGCCCGCTGTAATGAAGCGCTGGTAGCCTTCGTGAGCGCACACCTCCTAGGATTCAACGATCTAGGGTTCTACCAGTACAATAGAATCCCTATTTAGAACTCTCAAAATACTCCATAAATAATCAAAGTAAAAAAGTATATGTAAAAGAAATTGAACTCGTTTTGTGTTTTTATCAATGAAGATGAGCTATATGTAACTACGTAACGGACGGAGAATGGGTATAATGTTTTAACACATTACGCATAACTGTAGTCGCATGACTTAGTCAATGTCAATCTCTAAATAAATAAATAAATAAAAATATTTAAATAGCAAAAAACATTGAAATTTTTTGAAGAAGCCCAAAAGCCTAATCAAAGATTCTTTAATAATAAGTGTCACTCACAAGGCTTGAACTATGGTCGTCCAAGTCCAAATTTTCGGGCCTCTCCCACTTGAGCTATGTACCCCAAAATAATCATATCATTCACATCTAATATATAAACAATACTTTGTTCTTCAATGAGTCAAGCATACTTGCAAGTGGGTTTTTTAGACATCAAGCTTACATGAAACGATAGTGGAAGTGCAACTTTCTTTTTTATAAATAAAAATAAATAAACACTTTTGAATGCCTCGGGAAGAGTGCTCCAATAAATAAGAAAAAAGGACAGATGGAGCCAACAAAGACCCGCCCTCTAGGCTTACAAAGAAGTCCCTCTAAGAAGACAAGAAATAAAGAAAAAATTATTAAGCTTGAAAAAATGGACTAAGCTTATGCAATAAAGTTGACTAAAAAAATCTAAAAAAGTATTAAAAAACGACCTCGTAATAAAGAACATCCAAAAGAAACACCTAGAAAATCAACTAATCAAAAGTTAGCCTTTACGTCTTTTCGGGTTCATCTTCTCAAACTACATTGGCATTGAAATAGGAACACTTGATGAATGTTAGAATGTACTTGCGACAAGCCGTCACTTTTTTGTACCAATTATTGATACGAAATTCGTAGTCCGATTTCTTTCTTCTCCTCCTTTTAACTTTTGTCTTAGAATTTAACTCAATAGAAGAATTAGGAAGAAAATACAAGAATAAAAGGGATGAGCAAGAAGGACATGCCAAAAGAGAGTTCAATGTAAGGCTTGGGAGTAGACGGAGCCCATAGCAAAGAGGAGCCCAAGCCTTGAAAATTAATTATGCTCGTGGTGGGTTTTAATCTATAGTATATAAGTAAAATGGAGGAAGTCCCTCCATTAATGCATAATTAATATGTGATTAATGTAATTAATTTGCTTCTTTTTTTTCAGCTCTGCTCTATAATTACGTGGTTTGACCTATTTATTGAGTTTATATATATATAATAAGGGAAGTGAAAGTATTAATGCACCTTCTTTTTTTATAATTAATTAGGCAATAAATAACACACTTAATAGCATACTTTAATAAATAATTAATTATTCACCTTAGTAAATAATATAATTATAATTATTATCTATACTATATAGTGTTAGGAAGGAAGTAGATACATTAATTATTTTGCTTATATTTTTAATTGTAGTAACATTAGTTACTTAGTAACATTAATTACTTATTAATTGATTTTTTATATTCTTAATGCATAATAAAATAATAATTATTATTAAAATATTGGAAGTAGCTTCATTTATTATACTATTTTTTTAAAATGTGTTAAATTAATAGTCTTATTTTCAGTTTGTCATAGCTAATGAGTTGTATTATCAACCATTAATTAGATTGAAATTAATATTTTCTTGGAAATAATAAAATAAAAGTTGCAAAGTTAATTTTAAACGGGGGCAATATATATTTTATTCTCCTACACAACATATTAAAACTAATTATTTGTCAAATCTATTAAGATAAACACTACTAAAATTACATATTTATCAAACGCTTGTGCATCGCACGGGTTGTTAACTAGTAATATTAATAATATTGGAACTATTTAAACTAACTTTAATTGATTACTCAGGAGAGAGATTTTTAATTAAATGACAGTTCAAATAGGGCATGACTCAAATCTATTTCAAATTGGGCCGAGTATCATTACGGCAACAAACAATAGCATGGGAGCAAGGAAAAATGCACTATCCAATAAGATGTTCGACTTGAAAGAATTTAGTTTCAGAAAAAGCGGGACTATAAAAAAAGGCTTAGCCCGTATTTTTAATTCGTCCTAATTTGAACGGGACTATGGGAGGTGCGATTTTTTTTAACCAGGTCAAGTTTTTTATAGAGGTTTAAATAAAAAAAATCTGTTTGACTTAACGTGTCTGGAATATAGTAGTTTTTTAAAAAAAACCATTATAATTATATGGGGACGGGGAGGATTCGGGTTCAAGTTTAAGTGTTTTAGTGAATAGGATTCAAGTTTTTCAATGAAAAATGATTTTTAGATAGGGTCGCGTTCAGATCGAATTTAATTTTAAGCGGACATATTCATGTTACCACCATCTATAGGACTTTGTGGGTTGGTTGATTGGTGAAAAGTTAAAAAAAAATAAAAAAGACGAAGGAAAACAAGGAGTTTATGGTTGATTGGTGGGAATAGAGAAAAAAAAAAGAAGATAAAACAAGGTTTTTATAATGGTAGCAGCTTCTATTATGATGCATTATAGGATCCAAAGTGTAATCTAAAAAATTGGCAAAGGAGCAATTCTTTTTTATTTTTTTAATAGAATTTGGGCCCTATGAGGAGCCCAACCCATTGTTTAAATTTTGTTTCTTCAAACAATTAATACACAAGTTTTTTAACCGCGGTCCACAAATTTATTTATTTTTTCTTAATGTTTGCAGTCCATGTCAATTTTCAAGTTATTAAATTGTCTCTAGTGAGAACTCATCCCTGAATAACATGAAAAATACCGTTTACCATAATTAAGTAACCTGGGAAATACCCGTTTAAATAGATAGTAATGGTAAATAAAAATCGGAGGGAAATTATGTATCATTTGAAAGATATTTAATTTGTTTGGTTCCGTTTGATAAAGAAGATGAAAAATGATAGGAACAATAATTCCTTTTACGACAAGTTAGATGAGGAGATAAATTATTTAATGAGATGTTTTTCATCTCGTGCTTATTTTAATGAGAATTTTTTTTTTCAATTTTTTTTTCTAATAGTTAAATAAACTAGGAGCTCATTTGTAGAGTAACAGCAATACTACAAATAAAAGGCCCCAAATAACGTATTAGGTCAAACTTCATACACTCCCTTATTTAATTTATTATTCGTTTTTTCCTAGCTAAATACTTTTCTTGTAAAAGACAAAGTTCTCTCTCTCTCTCTCTTTATCTCTCATATATTTATATATATAGGCTTATTATTAAAAAAAAGTACCCACTTTACGTAAAATAAGGATTGTCAATTTTAAAGGGTAAACGGATAATTTTTTTTTTATCAAACTTGGTAGAAATGATCAATATATAATAAATAAATTATTTCTGCTTAATTTCATAAAATCTCAATTTGGTAGTCAGTGATTACATCTTATAAAATGTCAAGGGCATAAATTAACTTATATATATATATATCATTTTCATTACACCCATTTTTTGTTTGAATTTTTTGATTATATGATGTGGAGATGATCTACTTACAATCGTGATCAAATCCACAAAGTTTCATGAAAAAATTCGTTATTTACCTATCGAAATGGATGGTCCATTTTTTCCCTTAAAGTGTAAAGATGAATAATATATTGGTATTCTTTTTATTTTGTTACAAATATTAGTATAAATAATGATTATATGTGTGAATTTTTTTACATTAATTATCTATTTGTTTTTCAATTGACACGTTTTTCTTATTGTAATTAAGAGTTGTTAATAATTTATCCCTTAAAGTTTACCTGCTTTTGTACTTTCATCGATGAAATTTATTTTGCACAATATCCGTCCTTAATGTTTGTTCCCAGTTTCACTTCAGCCTGAAACTCCACGTGCTGTTAAGTTTTTGGATGGAAAAAAACATGCCCATTGCACTTAAGCACTATAGTGGGGTAAAAAGGTTAAGCCACTATAATGCTCTTATATATATGTTTCTTTCAAGACCAAATCGGGGAAAAATTAAAGCGTGGAGTTAGAAAAATAGCATTAAAAAAATGAACAGATTAAAGCATTTTGGTTACATTGAATGCCCTAATTAAGGCAAAATGAGTTAGGAATTAGAGCATTATAGTAGCTTGACTGTTTTACCCCGCTACAATGCCCGTGTGTGAACACACATTGTCTTTTTCATCCAAAAACCTAACAATGAGCGGGGTTTCAGACTAAAGTGAAAATGAGAGTAAACTTTAAGGATGGGTGTTGTGCAAAATGAACTTCATGGACGAAAGTGCAAAAATGAGTAGACTTTAAGGGGAAATTATTAATAAATCTACATTCGTAAAGCATGCATTTTCTTCATCCAAAACACCAACACAAGCATACAAAATATATAAATATATATATATATATACATGTGTTATTTTAAAAAGAAAAAAGGGAATTTTAGAAAGCATACCCATGATCGGCGAGGAATCTCATGAGAGACCGGCTCCATAAGGAGCCAGAGAACATCCAGAATTGGAGCAGCTCGAGTAACATCCCGGTGAACCACAGCATGCCCACAATCTACCCCATCATTGCCATACCAATTGATGCCCTCTCAGTCGTTATGATGGGGACTGCAGCGTAGGACGCAGTGAGCATCAGTAAAAGTCACCTCCTCCTGGTCGCCCTCTAACGTATCGGGTTGTCCTCCTTGAGCAGGATTCATAGTAGTATGAGTTTCGATAAGAGAGAAATCAGAAAAACCTAATCTAACAGAGCTTCCGTGCTTAGGGAGAGAGAGAGAGAGAGAGAGAGAGGAAAAAGCTAGAGAGAAATTGAATAAGAGAATGAGGTGAGATGAGCTTAGCAAAGGGTTCTTATACTAGATAAGTTTGTCGCTCGACAAACAGGCTGTTTGTTGCGCGACAAACTGACCTTACCAAATTGTCGCGTGAAATTTCCCCTTCCCCCAAGTTATTTTGACCCTTTTTCTCATATTTTTTCCGATAAGGGATTTCTAATGTGTATTTTCATGATTAAAATATTTTCTCCAAAAATTAAAATATTTTCATAAAGTAATAGAATATCAATAAAGGTGTCCAAGTTTTTCAATATAGAATAAATATATATGATCACTAGAAACTAAAAGGGCAGAATGGGTGCTTAACACCTTCTCAATCTGTAATATAGTTCCCTAACCCTATAGAATCCTAGTTTCGTAAATAACGTGTAAAGAAAAGGTTTATCTGTAACCTTTCCCCTATACAACTCTTTTGTCAATTTTCTCATAAAATGTACTAGCGACTCTGAATGAACCCTCTTGCATCAAGAATATGATAGAGGGACACGCGATAAGAGTTATCTCCGTATAGAAGTAAATGAAAAGATGGAACGTCTTCCAGTGTTTCAGATCTTCAAACTAGAGGTTGAGACCCGGAGTCGCATTTGCAGATTCTCACAATTATGAATTTTATATTCTTCATTTGTTGATTTTTTTCTGTGAGGATCAAGCGCTTATCGTTGCGCCAAAAGTTATAGCTGTTAGTGAAGGCGCAACTTTATTTTCTTAGACGCAAGGTCCATTAGAGCGCCATGACATTCGATAACCTGCACACCGGATATACCCTCCGGATTCATCACGGAGAGGAGCACAATTGTGGATTTATCTCCAACAATCCGCCCCCCACAATGGCGCGCCCCAACTATCGAACCCGTGACCCTCTCTGATACCAATTGTGAGGACCAACGTTTACCGTTGCGCCAAAAGCTATAGCTGTTAACGAAGGTGCAACTTTATTTTCTTATACGCAAGGCCCATTAGAGAGCCATGGCATTCGATAACCTGCACACCGAATATACCCTCCGAATTTACCACAGATTGAGAGGAGCGCAATTGTAGATTTAGCTCCAACATTTTCCTTTTCCATTCTTTTAGGGAACATGTTTGTGCATCACACTGTATTTATTGATCTTTTATAATCATTTATTATCATATTTATTAACTCTATATTAACCGTGGTGTCCCTTATAAAAATTTCATATATTCAAGTAGGGAGAGGGAGAGTGAGAAAAAAGATACTGATAAAAGGCCTAATTTTGACTTTCATTTGTATTAAAATTTAGGGTTTTCCTTTATCGATTTGTTTATAGATCCCTTCCAAGTTTTAGCGAACAATTCTCTTAAAGCAATTTGTTCATGTCTACCTATATCTACTACTACTTAATTATTTTCCCTCTATCTGCCAGCATATATCAAGTTTTTTGTATGCGTGTATGTTTGCAAATATTTGTCAAATTATATTGTTTGTGTATCTGTGATTTTTTCTCAAAATTTATGAATTATTTAATTCCATTCATTTGCATTTCATAAGTATGATGAGAATCGCTTGAATATCTGATTCTCTCCATTTGATTTGGATTTGCTTCTAAACCTAAACACGTTCATGTGTTACAATGAATTGGATTTTTGCATCCTTGTGAGTACAAGTTCCTTGAACTAGTGAAATTTTCTTATAAAATTTCATTATCCATATATAGTGGATTCTTGAGCTCATAATAATTTTTTTGTGAATTGCTCAATGATATGGGAATTTTATGTTCATCGATTACTTTAGAAAAAAAATATTTTCAACAACCTTAAACTATATTGACCAAAAATTTGGCGAGGAATTGGTTTCCACAAGGTTTATAATTTATTAATGTCCATTGCATTCTTTAAGAAAAATCATTTAAAATTGATATTGTTGACCTTGAAGGTCTTAATCTTATTTTGATAATAACAATAAATTAATCATGTGTAATTTAACATGTTCTTGATATAAGATTATAGATTTCTTATTTGGAAAATCAAGAATAGCATGATTCCTCAAAGGAAGATGCAATTTTCATTAAAATGGCGAGAGTGTAAATTAACACGTCATCTTATTCACAAAACTTTTTAATTCATGAAATTTTGAACTCAAATATTAATAGAGTCGAAAGTAAAGTATCAATTACAAAAATAACTTTTCTTTTATAAGATGAGAAGATATCTCCTACTAATTTTTCAAAAGGGACAATTATTATAATAAATTACAAAAATTACGCGTACCTAGCTAATAACTATCCTAAAAAAATTACAATTTTTGTAATTAAAAAAATATACAACAGAAAAAAAAAAGTTCCAAACATTTTTTTTCGGCAGCAACATAACTAAAAGAAAAAGTTCCAAACAATATTTTCATACACAGATGAAAAAATAATTGTTTATTCATAAGGAAGATGGTTATTTTAGTCATAACAAGAAAAATAAACTACTAGTAATGGATTATTCCTTAATGTTTAAATGGGAGAACTTGGGAGAAAATTCCGAACTTTAGAATTAAGGCTTTATAGGTTTAGACTTCAATTGAAGTGACTCAATTAAGAAATTAAATTGAGGTCTATTGAAGACGATCCTTCGAACAAGATACCTGTTATTTAGTTGATTATTTAATCATTTCCGCTTGATTTGTTCACAATCCTTTCATACTTGCGAGTACAATATGTTCATGCTCTTATGAGTTTAGTGCATATTTGTAGTTTGTCAAAATGCCAAAAGGAAGATGGATGCTAATATAGTACTAGGTTCAGTCCTCTCCTATTATTCAATCACTTTTTTCCCCTTAATTAAACTTTTTCTAATTTATCGTTTTAGCTTCTCCATCAATGTAACTGAAAATTCTTACCAACCATCTTTGAAGTATACAAAGAGCATTCATTACAGTTATTAAATGATCCAAAGCCTTTATTTTCAAGTTGTTACAAACACAAGCCAACTAAATTCTTGAATTGGTTATACATATTCTCTTTTTGCTGCAAAGATTAAATTGCCAACAGGAGTTTAATTTGAACAGTATTGAGTTCATTTAATTAAAAAAACTCTCCCGAGTCATAAAACTAGTTCAAATGGTCCCAAAGTTGTTAATATTATTAATAACACCACGTGTTGTCCCAAAATCTTCCTCCAAGGCCTACATTGATTCATTATAAATGACTTCATCTTATGAATAATTGAATTGCTTATGAATAAATTGAAGCGTCAAGTTTTAGGTCGAAAATTCTCGAAGGAAACTCAAAAATTTGATTGAATATATGTATCAAATGCCTATTTGGTTGAAGGAAGTATAATTAACATAGCAATTGGTTGGGAATGTGTGGGAGTATGTGGAGAGGTGGGTTTCAATCTTGTTTGAAGAATGTGTTTGGCTCATAATTGGGTGAGTTGAAGGGATCAAAGCTAGAAAATGTGCACATAGGGTTGGTTTGGCTAAAAAACATCATTGGGTGAGTTGAAAGGAACTAAAAAATTTTAGTTGGGTAAAAAGCAAGTTATCTCAAAGTCGGTGAGTAGCAAGTTTTAGTGGGTTAATTTAAGAATTTCCTTCTTTATTCATGATATGGCCTTTGATAAAGAATATTAAATTAATGTCACAGCATGTAGTATTTGCTATAATATGCAATCTCCTATACAAAAAAAAATTGTTTATGTTAACAACCTTAGTACTCTTTTAGATCAAACTTTAATTCTAAAGTGATTCGAGCCACTTTAGCGGAGCCGGATCCTTTTCTGTTACATAGCCTCACTCTCACTATCGCCCTAGTATAGTTAATCAAAAATTTTAGGAACCGTTTGCTTTTGTAGCTAGCTAAGGTCGGATATTGAAACCAGTAGTGAGAAATGTAACTTTTTTTTTTGTTATAGTTATGGACTCGTGTATTTCGGGGTTTTAATTTTTAATCTCCGTTTGATAAGAAAAAAGTTAACAAGTTGAGCGATGTGGTAATATTTTCACTTACTTTTTAGCTTTTTGGTGGATAAATGTTTTTTGGCTGGTGAAGAAGTCAAATTTTCCACAAAAAATAAAAGAAAGAATGGATGACGTTTACTCATAAAAATGGATAGCATCTCACTACATCAATCAACTTATTTTCGAACTTCTCACACAAATTAATTATTTTTTTCTATCTTTTTCTTTATAAACTCTAGTTAAGGACTACAGTGGGTGTTTTTTTTTTTCTTTCCAAAAAAGAAAATAAGAAGTTGTAATGAATTGAACTACACAAATGGGGGTAACCCTCACCCATCAAACTGAACGTTAAACGGATTTTGAAATTACTGGGGTCTAAACCTACTACTCTGGTTCTGCTAGAGCTCCATCGATCAGTAATCGGCCACCCTCAAGCTCTTCTTTAAAGACATGCTTTCGCTTTGAATTTGACATACATGCATCACCATCCCCTAAGAAATTAATCAACTGACTCATCAAAGTGCTCCTAACGGGGTTCGAATCTTGCCCACTCATGTGAAGAGTGGACATTGATACTATCTTGTAATCAAACATAGCCTTCTTTTTCATTATTTATTTTTTGGAGAGGTAATGAGGCATATTTGTCATTAGATTTGATGGTTGGATGAAGAGTGGTTCGAATCAGAGTATCAAGAATTGAAAATTTGATTCCTTAGAGCATCTCCAATAAATATATACATTATTTCGTCACTCGATCACTAAGGTTCCACTTCATCTAATTAAGTTCCACATGAATGTCCACTAACTAATAACACATGAATATTCTCATAAAACCTTTCAGTAGATTAGGCTGAGCTAAAGTAAATGCATTCGTCCCGAGAATGATTATGCGGTGGAAATTTATTGCCAGACAAGTTAATTTGCCCAAAAGAATACTTTTCATCATCTCATGAATTTTTTTCCTAGAAGCCGGGGAGTTATATAATTATAGTGAGCTATGTTTCTGCAAATGATTTAATTCTATCAAAAAAGTTATTCACACTCTCGAATCTTTGGATGATTAATTCAAAATGATGATATTTTAACGCTAAGGTAAAGAGAATTAATTGAAGAAAGCACTTTATTTTTTTACTAGTTGTGATATTAAAATCCTACTTATGAGCTCGGAGTTGGACAAAATAATACCATGGCTCCTAATCAAATTGGTTGGATGCCTTCTAGCAATGATAATATTGTTGGTATAGGTGCAGACTACACCGTGCAGTAAGTCATTAATTAATTAGAGATCAAAAAGGGCAATTTTGTTGCAGGTCTTACTGCTAACATTGGCAAAGCAACAAATGTGGTGGCAGAGCTTTGGGCTATTCAAGAAGAATTGAAATTGGCAAAATCTCTAAGCGTCAAAGATATATGTGATGTAGAAATTGATTCTACAACTATTTTTTGTATTTTTCGCAGGAAGGAGACAGAGATCCCAGCTCATCAGCGTCTGTTAAGGAACATTTAAGGGGACTTCCTGTAAAATTCTCATTCCTTTCATTTCTTTCCTTTGTTTTTTTCGCAGCACTTAATTATGTTCAAATTGTGGCCCTCTAACAATGTTTGTGCATGTTGGAAAGAGAATCACTATATTAATCGGTAGGTGCAATCCACAATCTTTAATCAATACACTAACGTTAAGCAATGATTTAGAGATGATAGTTTGAATTTTGGTGACACATTTTGAAAACAGAGTAGGAAAATTTGCGACGATCCCCGAGCTCGTACATTTTTTGGATGCAATGTGTGAGAGACAGACGAATCCAATTAATCCTATAGTAGAAAATATGTGGCATTGCTCTTTCTTTAAATGTTACATGTTAGGTTCTTAGCCTACCTTAATTAATTAGTTGTTAGTAGTAAATTATTCCCAAGCGAAGGAATGTTCTTCGATATCTATTTACGTTTGATTAGGTTTTGATGGAATGTAAGAGAGGAGGGTATTTTGTGAAAATTATATTTTCTTTAATTTTAAAATTGAAAAGAATAGTTTGATGAGACAAATATCCTTATTTCTAAGATGGATGAACAGAAAGATCCGTATATCCAAATCTGATCTGAATCCGTTAAGCCTTTGATTAACAAATCGGATATCAATTTATGTTGATTCGATCCGTTTGTAATCTGGTCCGATCCAAAATACACATTTATGCTTAAATTTATTATTATTTATATTTACCACATTATTATTAATACTCATAAAAAATAAATATAACCCAAAAAGTATTAAATAAGTTTCTTTTTACAATAATAGAATAAATTTGACTGTTATTAAGTTTAACTTTTATGTTAATTTCATTATTTTTTATATATTTACAAACAAATTATTATATAATTAAAATTTTAAATGGATTGGATATAATCCGATCTGAACAAATTTGGATATGGATCAATGTTTTGGGGATCTGTTACATGATCCGATCCAGATCCAATCCGAAAGGTTTTTCAAATATCGATTTGGATTCATCTTAATCCGATCCAAATTTGATACGTTGAAAGGCCTATTGGCGGGTGACATGCCACTTGCACTTTTTAAAAAAATATTAAAATATAATAACTTTTAATACAAGAGAAAAGTAAAATATGTGGATCCAAAAGCACCTTCATTTTTTTTTTATTTATTTATTTTATTTGGTATGTTGGTAATTTTGCCTCTCTGGGTTAGTTATTTGTCAATTAAACAAATTTGTAGAATTATCAAACTTTAGGATAATTGCATAAAATCTACATATGGCTAAATACATGTGCATGATTAGTATTTAATTAATTAGTATAATTGCTTGTGTTTTAGTAGTATTCTAGTAGAACTATTAGTATTATATTTTAATTTTTTGTTTTTTAAGTGCGAGTGCCATGTCAGCTGCCAAGTTAGCAATATAATGGCCTTGTAAACTTTTCGTCACGTCCGTTTAGATTAGGGGGGAAGATTGCAAAGGAATAACAACTTCAAGTGAATGATAGACAAAAGTGGAACATCAGGGGCAACATTGCAAGCGAAGCCAAATTTCAGGGTTTATTTTGTTTTTTTATCTCGATTGTTGCTAATTCAATGTCCATCGTATCAAAACGTGTGCTACATAAGCTGCCAACTCAGCTTTCTGTAACCTCCATTTGCTATAGGGACAGTATTGTCACTAAATTGCAATTTTAAAGAAAGGATTGCATGTTTTTAAATATTAGGAACAACATTGCAAGTAAACTCAAACTTCAAGATTTTTCATGTTTTATCCCGTCCTTCCTAAAAATTTTGGATTTTGAAAGAATTACTTTATAACAATTTTCTATTTGATTTAACAAAAACATGTGTTTGCTAAAATATATATATACAAAATATGTGTAAAATATTATTCTTTTTACTTAAATTTCTTTTACAATATAAAATAGCTGGAAACCAATTATGCTCTAATGTCTATTTTGAACAATTTCTTATATTTAATTTCTTCCATTTTTGTATGCTTTTGCAGAGGTAACTAAAGACAATAATAGTGAGGTTAAAAGCAAAGAGTTATAAGGGGGCAATCCGCAGACTTCCAGCCTCTATGTTTAGCCATCTAGGGGGCGTTTCTTAATTCTATGAAAAATAGGTGCACTAATATGTAATATTTAAAAAGTTGAGGAGGGGCATGTGCTTCTCCTGGGCAGCATTCAATTTTTTCCTTTTCTTTATCTCCTTTCCGTATTTATAAGTATGTTCTTCAATAAAATTTAAAAATTGACAATATACAAATGTATCAAATACTTAAACCTGCTCTTACATTAATCACGAGCTATACCATTCTTAGTCATGCATTTTTATTTTATTTTAAAAAAAAATCACAACCCATGTAAAACAATGACGTTTTGGTCCAAAAATTTTTTTTATTTTTTTTTAGATAAAAACCCAAGCCGCCCAACTTTGCCCAGACTATCTAGTCGCCCGCCTAACCCCGCCTAATGAACACTACCTGCCTAAGCCAACCATTAACCCTTATTCTCGGTGGAGAGGCACCGCCAAGCGTCTAGGTGGTCGCCTTTTAGAACACTAATTGGATGCAGCTATCCAAGATTAATCTTAGCTCGTGGATCAAAGCCCTTCTACTTGACATAATAGTTTTGTACCGCCGGAGTTCAAACTCGAAATATCTCCAAATTATTCACACCAACAAATACTCGGTCGTAGGCAAACCACTGGACCACCCTTTATGATTATAAGAATATTATCAAATCCTAATTTATTAAATAATTTTTGGTCAATATTTTATTTTACTAAAATCCAATCTAGTTTGTCCTATTTAAAAGAGAAATTTTCATCCTTTGGGAAATTTGTTGAATATGAACAAGGAAGGTTCAAGTGATTCCAATTTGGATTCTCTTTTCCTTCAAAGAAGAGAACCCTACATTGGTATTAGTAGTAATTCAATTAGTAGTGGGGAAGAAACAGTGTTGCATTTTACCAGTTGAAAACTGAGTAACTACACTTAAAGGTGGACTCAAAATTTTTTATAATGCGATTACTTCAATTTATACTACATCACATCACTTTTTTGGGACTGTTTGGACTTGTAAAATGTATTTTTTGCTTATAAATCTTACATGCATTAATGAGTTATATTTTTATTGTATCTTGTAAAGATAAAACTTACGTAATACATGCCGGTAAAAATAAGTAGTAAGAATATCCGATAAATATAACATTGTTAAGTAAAATTTGCGAAGGTACACATACTTGGATAATTCTTGAGATTTGACTTAAAGTACCTTTTTTTTTCTAGTAAATTTTCTTTTATTAAATTTTGGTTAAAAAATGGCAACTTATTTTTCAATGGAAGAAGTTAAGAAGTAAAAGTTAATTTCAGCATATTTTTTAATATTTTATAAATATATATATATTCACTATTTTCTATCATATTATCAAACGGGGTATATGTATTGAAATAGTAGGTCTAAATGATTTTTTAAAAGCGGCAATTATGCATAAATGCTCATTCTAATAATAACATAATTATAAAGGATATTTAAAAGTTAGTCATGTAAATTAAGAACACTATACAAATAAGACACTAATATACATTCCTTATCATATCTCACGTCTCATGAACACTACCTGCCTAAGCCAACCATTAACCCTTATTCTCGATGGAGAGGCACCGCCAAGTGTCTAGGTGGGTCGCCTTTTATAACACTAATTGGATGCAGTTATCCAGGATTAATCTCAGCTAGTGGATCAAAGCCTGCTACTTGACATAATAGTTTTGTACCGCCGGAGTTCAAACTCGAAATGTCTCCAAATTATTCACACCAACAAATACTTGGTCGTAGACAAACCACTAGACCACCCTTTATGATTCTAATAATATTACCAAATTCTAATTTATTAAATAATTTTTGGTCAATATTTTATTTTACTAAAATCCAATCTAGTTTGTCCTATTTAAAAGAGAAATTTTCATCCTTTGGGAAATTTGTTGAATATGAACAAAAAAGGGTCGAGTGATTCCAATTTGCTTACAGAGTCTTATTATTGTGATATATTCTTTTGGCAAATTTCTCAGATAGCAGAAATTGGGACAAAACCCAATTTTAAGAATATGGAAGTGGGGAGGACCAGTGGGGACCAGTTATTCACGGGCACCTGAATGAAGAGTTGTGGGCACCAGTTATTCACGGGCACTTGAATTAATATTGGAGAGAACCTAAAAAACTTGTAGACGTTAAAGATGATTTACACATAAACGTTGTTAGAAAGTGAGGGTAGATCAAAATAGGTCCTGGCCACCTTAAATTGTATAGAGGTGCAGCCACTACTGTGTGTTGTGCTGTTCCCAACCATAATTTCGGTGAGAGACTTTATCTACTCCCAATTTTAAGTATTCTACATTAACCTATTACAATGCCATGTGTACCAATATTTGTGCATAAAAATAACTACTAAATCTTTTTACATGGATGCACAAACGTTCAAAACACTTCATTATTTATACAAGTGTTGGCCCACATATTTTTTTCATTAATTTTTTTTTCTAACTTTTGAAAAAACGCTAATATTAAAATAACCAATCGTAAAAAATATGATGATTTACTACATATGTCATATATATAAAAAGAAACACTTAGTTTGAGACATTTAAAAAAAGTGCATCATGTTAATTTGAGAAGGAAGGAGAACACGGATTACAACTAGGAGTGACAGTTTTATAAACGACACGAAAACATGTCATGAAACCAAAAGAAATTGGCATAAAATTATTTGTATTTGTGTCTATCGTTTTTAGCATGATGTCGTCTTGTATTTGTGTCTAAATTTTAAAACAAAATTGCACAAAATTAGAATTATGTCATATTATAAATGTCTATTAGGATGAGAATGTTGTTGAGATTATAAATCTCGCATCAAAAAAACAGATCTTCTCAAAATAATATATAAAAACAAAATATTACTCCATTCACTGTCAATTAATTTGAAGTTTAGCCTCCGAACAATTCTTACAAATGAGACGCTAAGCATCTCCAAAAGTTATAAAACAACTTTTTTTGAACTTAAATTTTGATAACTTATATAATAACTTGCAAAGTTCATTTTTTACGAACTCAAAAAGACTTGTCAAATCTTTATATAAAACTATTGGGTAATCTTAAACTCACCTACAAAAATTTTCTTCTAACCCCTTATGAAACTCACCCACCTAATTTTGTTTTATCACCCCAATTTATTTGCCCAAGCCAAACAAGTACTTTAAAAGTATCTTCTTTCTTCTTTTTCTTTCTAAAATTTGATTTTAACCATCGCAACTGATAGTTAATTTGTTGAAAAACTAGACAACACTAATTTCTTACTAAAATATTGGGATACAAAAAAAAAAAACTAATATAATTGAAATTATTTGGAATAAGAAAATAAATTTTCTTCATCTTTCTACATAGAAAAAAGAGTCCACGGCCATTATTATAATGTACATTAGTGACTTCAAACAACAAAAGGAATAAATATACAAAGTACAAATTGAAATGGGTGGTGATTTTGGCATCCTAATATTTCTTGTAAACACTCCCAATTTTCATTTGATCCTGGACAACCAAATAAGGTATATGTTACTTGGTTACGAAGGAACGAGAATAAACATGATAATGATTTACTCAGTAGCCAAGAATTAAGTATATAAGTTTATACTCGACCTTCAAGAAACGAGTAACATACATCTTACTCGGTTGTAAAAAATTGAATGACTGTAAGATTGTTATCAAATATTTTTAAGTGTACCAACATCTCCCTCCATTAAAAACCATAGTCCATTGTGGCGACAAAATACATGAGTTAAAACAGAAAAGGAGAGGCATAATGAAAGAGGGAGTTTGAGCAACCAGCCAACCACCAACCACCTTTTCCTTATGATATTTTCTACAAATAGAATTATTTTCTCAAAATAAAAGTGAGAGTTAATGGGAGAATTAATTGTAACACCTCCCCTCTCTCACTCTGTCATACAATTAGTTCTATTCAGTTTATTAGTGAAAATGAAATGGGTCAAAGTTAAATAAGGGTAATATAAGAATTCTAAATTTAAAGTAAATGTTAACACTAACTAAATTTTGAAAAAAAAAAATTAGCTGACAAAATGAAACCAACTTGCATGTACGATACATACATTAGCATTTTCAGTTTTTTCAAGTCGTATTAAACTTTTGTTTTTTCAATTTTGCCTTGAGTGCTTTTATTTAATATAAAAAATATTTTAATATAACATAAATAAAGGGATTCAAACCCTCAATTATAGCAAAACAATAGAATTCTTGACCACTATACTACTCACTATTATTTTAAAAATATTTTATATATAACTAAATTATACAAAAATTTAATATTTTGAAAAAATCACAGTTAGTAATCACAATTTTAACTACAAAAAAATGGTTCACTGAATTATTTCACAAATCTGACCCATCACATTAGTGGGGCCCCCTCTATGTAACATGACAAGGAGCAATTAATGTGGTTAAGAGACACTTCAAATAGAAACAAAATTTGAATTTTACTAATATCTTTTTCAATTTGTCACCATTCCCTCTGCGGAATATAATTATTTTACTTTACCCATTTGAGTCATCAGACTATTTTTGTTACTTTTTCGTTTTGGGTTAGCAACTACTTTTCTTAAAAAAAAATGTTGCCATAAAAGTACTATATACGGATATAGATAGATACAACCCCATCTAATATTTGTTTAACAAAAAACACACCTATTATGTTAAATTTAATTTTGCATATAAATTAACTTGATATCATTGCTTAATCCCAAAGGATTGGTTTAGTTGTAAGGGGGAGATTGAGATGTGTGAATTGTGATGAGGCGCACATCTCAAATTTAATTCCGGGGTCAACCCTAATATTTGAATTCTTCTTTTGCTTGAGTGGTAAAAGGCTTGCTTGCTTTAAAGCAAGAGTATAGGTGTCCGAGCCACACGATCTTGTATACCTATCCCTTGTTTTCATGTAGTTCACCTAAGATCTATATATCCGATATACCGGTATGTAAATATATATATATTTATAGTCCATGGGGCATAATAAGTCATTCTAAAATTCTATCGAAGAGAAGCATATCTTATATTTTTATTTTAAATAGGGGTACACATTTTTGTTTGCCTAAAAAATTTTATGTGTAATCTTCATTTACTTTCATTAGCAAAATAGTCCATCCGCCTCTTCACCAACGACATTTAATTCAATTAACTATATATGAGAATCTTTGTGGTCCAAAAAAAAAAAAGGAACGGAAATTAAATTAAGCAAAAACCTTCAAACTTTTTTCCAAACAATTAAAATATATTTTTTCCCCAATCCACTAAACCTTGTTACAAATAATTATCGTGTGTTATGAGTGATCAAATTGGATGTATTAATTAAAAAAGTGAAATTGAATTGGGTGAAAATTTAAAATCTATATAAAAATTACAAGTTTGAAGGAAATTTAAACAGCAACTAAATTTTTTAAAGAAAATAATATACCAAAAAAAGACCAACCAATATATACTAGCTAAGCTAACTTACACAAGCGATACATGTATTAATCAAATATATCTAATTCGAGCAATAAAAAAAAGGCAAAAATATTAAGTACCTTAATTAGAAAATAAAAGAAGTTTACTCTCTCTTTATAATATATGATGCATTTTTATTGTCATTAATTCAAGCAATATTTAAGTTGATAACTTTTATCATTATTCAATTTCACCTTTTTGTCATATCTACAAATCAAATAGGAGAAACAAACAATATTTCGGCACTTTATTATGTTTGATATGTATATTTTAAAACACTTTTGACTAACCCCTTGAGATTTCTGAAAAAACAGTATTTTAGGAATGTAAAACTAACGATGTATAATGTGTATATTTTAAAACACAATTATTTTTTGAGAAGATATTTTAAAACACTTCCGATCCATTAAAAACATTTTAGTGTTATAATTAAGTAATTGGATACCCTCTATTTTTGGGGTCAAACCTTGTATGACAATACTGTATATTCCTACTACAACAAGGAAATGTCATAAATGATGAACTGTAACTGTGAGCTTGGGTGCAATTGGACTTTTGAATTTTGTTTGGCGTTAATTTGTATGACAACTTTTTTTTTTCCGCATTAAGGAAAATGCCTACAATGATGAACTGTAAAAATGTTCCTTATTAATGAATTTCTCTCTTTTGTGGCTCTTTCCTTTTTTTCCTCCCTCTTTTCACATTTATTCTGTAAACTTAATTTGGTTTGGTTCATCAAAAGAAAGCAAGGAGGGAACCACATCATAAATTGTTGGAAAGAGAAAGGTAGACCATTATTTGAGGCGACCACATCATTATTTTTAGTTTATTATTATTATTATTAATTTTTTTATATAGTTTTTTTGTATAGGAGGAAGGGGGATCACGGAGTAGAGAAAGAGAAGGGTGCACCACTACTTGAGATGTGTGAGAAGTGGTGAATAGTAAGGGTGCTAGTTTTAAAAACGACATGAAAACATTAGTAAACGACATGAATAGTAAGGGTGCACCACTTCTTCTTTTCTTTTTTTTTTTCACTTTCTCTCGTTTGTTTTACCACAATTCTCACAG
The DNA here is from genome assembly GCA_021464415.1 of Lonicera japonica. Classification (NCBI taxonomy): domain Eukaryota; kingdom Viridiplantae; phylum Streptophyta; class Magnoliopsida; order Dipsacales; family Caprifoliaceae; genus Lonicera; species Lonicera japonica. The sequence goes on along the minus strand of CM038466.1, from coordinate 34,253,977 downwards.
GATTAAGATTATTTATATCCGCCAATTGGGTCTTGATCACATAGTAGCCGTTGGATTATTTTGGTGCAAGACGGTCATTTTATCGTATCACTTAATTAAGACAAATAATTTTTCATTGACGGACGGGTGCAAACCCAAAAGGAAAAAAAATTGTAAGGTGTAAATTCAAATATCGACTATAAATATTGGGTACAAACTCATAATATCTCATTTCCAAAAGATCAACCCCTAGTGTAACTCTTACATCAATTGTCAAACACATATTTCATATGAAATTTGAATTAAAATAAAACCTAGAAAAAAACCAAAAAATTTGTAGAGATTCATGACTACTGACTGATATGTGATTTAAGTCCTCTTAATTTGGAAATTGTCAAGCAATTAATTAAGAATTCACAATCATTTGAAAAATAGTATTCATGGATGGTGTGAATGTTCATTCAATTAGGGAATCCACAACCACATGAATCAGAGTATTCATGGAATTGCAAAATTATTAGAATTCCGACAATCTTCTAATCACCTCTTCAGTCTCAATTGCTTTCCTAGCTTCAAATTTGACACCAATCAACTAAAAATAATTAAATACAAACAATTTTCAGTTTGAATCTCTTGATAAATTTTGTGGAATAATTCTATTTCATTAACAAAAAGTATTATTTAGGGTAAACAACGAGATTCAAACCCCCGTTCGACTCGCAACATAGTGATAACAAGTCCCAATACCCGAAAGCTGTAACTGGTTTTTAATTTTTCTGTTTAGCACTCTATCAGTATACTCAACACCTTAAAATAGAACAAATAATAAATATAGAAGGGTTAAAAAGTCAATATATAGCTTTCTTATTCTACTAGTCCTTACAATTTTCTTCATCTTTCTACACAGAACATGGCCATCATCATACTGTACGTTAGTGACTTCAAACAACAAAAGGAATAAATACACAAAGTACAAATTAAAAAGGTGGTGATATTAGCATCCCAAAATACCACTCAATTTTTATTCGATTCTTAATAACCGAGTAAAATGTATGTTACTTGGTTGCGAATGACCAAGTATAAATATGACAATAGCTTACTCAGTTGTCAAGAACAAAGCATATAAATTTATACTCGGCTCTCAAAAAACGAGTAACATACATCTTGCTTGATTGCAAAAGACCGAATCAAAGTGGAATTGTTACCAATTTTTTTTTTAATATCCTAATATATCCGCCCATTAAAAAGCTTAGTCCATTGTGGCGACAAAATACATTTATCCGTAAGTTAAAACAAAAAAAGAGAGGCATAATGAAAGAGGGAATTTGAGCAACCAGCCAACCACATTTTCCTTATTCTCTTTTCTACGAATAGAATTATTTTCTCAGAATAAAAGTGAGAGTCGATGGGAGAATTAATTGTAACACCCCCTCTCTCTCTCTCTCTCGATGGGAGAATTAATTGTAACACCTCCCCCCCACCTCTCTCTCTCAATTAGTTCTATTCAGTTTATTAATGAAAATGAAATGGGTTAAAGTTAAATATCGGTACTCTAAGAATTATAAATTTAAAGTAAACATTAATACTAATTAAATTTTGAAGAAAAAAAAAAGAACTGACAAAATGAAACAAACCAACAATTTATATGAGGTTGATCCCCACATACGACACATATACTACAATTAAAAAAAGCCGGAAGACATTTTCAGTTTTTTTAAGTTGGGTTAAGCTTTTGGTTTTCCAATTTTACCTTGAGAGCTTTTATTTTACATAAAAATATATTTTAATATAACATAAATAAAGAGATTCAAACCTTCAATTATAGCAAAATAATATAACTCTTGACTACTACTTACTACTATTTTAATTTTTTATATATATATAGCTAAATTATACAGATAGCGTATGTATAAAATCTAATATTTTGAAAAAATCCCAATTAGTAGATAATTTTAACTACAAAAAGCTGGTTCACAAAATTATTTGACACAAATCTGGCCCATCACATCAGTTAGGCCCCACTCTATATAGCATGCGTTATAGATATACAACAACAATTAATATGGTTAAGTGAGAGACACTTCAAATAGAAACAAAATTTGAATTTTACTTGTATCTTTCTCAATTTGTCACCATTCCCTCTCCATAAATATAATATTTTCCCCGTTTGAGTCATCAGATTATCTTTGTTACTTTTTCGTTTTGGGTTAATTAGCAACCACTTTTCTAAAAAAAAGTAAAAATGCTGCCATGAAAATACTATATATATAGATAGATAGATAGATACAACCCCATCTAATATTTGTTTAACAAAAACACACCTATTATGTCAAATTTAATTTTGCATATAAATTAACTTGATATCATTGCTTAATTCCAAGGAGTTGCTCTACTGTAAATGTGAGATTTAGATGTGTAGTGATTAGGTGCGTGTCTCATGTTTAATTTTTCCACATGTACGATCATTGGGGTCAACCCTAATGACTTCTTTTTTTTTTCTTGAGTGGTAAAGAGTTTGCTTGCTTTAAAACAAGAGTACATGTGTTCGAGCCACACGATCCTCTATAACTGTCTCTTCTTTTCATGTAGTTCGCCTAAGATCTATTCGATATACTAGTATGTAAAATAAAATTATTTATTGTCCATGTGGCATAATAAGTCCTTCCAAAATTCTATCGAAGAGAAGCATACCTTATATTTTTATTTTAAATAAGGGTACACATTTTTGTTTGCCTAAAAAAATCTATGTGTAATTTTCATTTTCTTTTTTAGCAAAGTAATCCATCGTCTCTCCACCAACAACATTTAATTCAATTGACTATATATGAGAATCTTTGCGGTCCAAAAAAAAAGAAAGAAAATTAAATTAAGCGAAAACCTCAAACCTTTTTCCAAACAATTAAATTATAATTTCCTCCCCCCCCCCCCAAAAAAAAAATCCACTAAACCTTGTTACAAATAATTATCGTGTGTTATAAGTGATCAAATTGGATGTATTAATTAAAAAAGTGAAATTGAAAATCTATATAAAAATTCCAAGTTTGAAGGAAATTTAAACACCAACTAAATTTTTTAAAGAAAAGAATGTACCAAAAAAAAGACCAACCAATCTATACTAGCTAGGCTAACCTACACAAGCGATACATGTATTAATCAAATATATCAAATTCGAGCAATAAAAAAAAAAGCAAAAATATTAAGTGGCTTAATTAGAAGATAAAAGAAATTTATTCTCTCTTTATAATATATGATGCATTTTTATTGTCATTAATTCAAGTAATATTTAAGTTGATAACTTTTATCATTATTCAATATCACCTTTTTGTCATGTCTACAAATTAAATAGGAGAAACAAACAATATTTTGGCATTATGCTTTATTACGGTGCCTTTAACAAACAGGTGGCCTTAATTATGAATTTGGCTCCTAGCCATTTTAAAGCATTTGACTCCTTTCTCGTATACTTCAAAAAGAACGGGCCAAATAAATGAATTAAATGAATTTACAAAATATGACACCGATTTAGGTCAAGTACTGTATATAATTCCTTCTTAATTATAAGTCAAACACAGCTAATCCATTTATAAACAGCTCGTATTCAAGTAATTACTAAATTTAAAACGATTAACTTGTAATCGACACGTTCATATTTAAAACTAGATGTATAGATTATGCATAATTCATTTATAATACATAGATCAATTGGTTCATATTATTTATTGGCTTGGGGTGTGTTAAGATTTAAATCTTTGTTTTTCTATCATAAAATAAATCTTTGTTTTTCCATCTCAAAATAATAAAACTGTTATATATATACAGTTTTCTTAGGATGCGCTGTGGGCAAAAAAACCTTTCCGCTCAATTGCTGGATCCCACTGTCATTTTGAGAGAGAGAAACCTCATTTGTTTAAAGCAAAATCAAGTCCATTGAGCTTGCTGGGTCCCACGGTGACTTGAAAAATAGAAAGCTCAATTGTTTGAAGCAAATTTCTCAGCTTCACTTTTCTCCTCTCTCTACCACTGCTCCTCCTCTCTCAACCACTGTGAAACCCATTTCCCCCTCACTCTCTTTTGTAAGTATCATATGCACACAATAAAGTTTACGCAAAAAGATGCAGTGTATATATAAATATAAATATTATGTCTGATTGTGGAGGGTGGTGAAACGTGCATAGATTTATATATATAATCAATGAGTGAAAAAAAAAAATATATATAGAAAGCAACTTGTGTTTGTCATGTCCTGCTTATCCACTCCCCCCTTCTCTCTCTCTCTCTCTCTCTCTCTCTCTCTCTCTCTCTCTCCCGCATCAATTATAGCTCTGTATGTATATATATATACATACACTTGCATACATAGAAAGAAGGAGAAGACAAGCTAGGGAAATAATCTTCTTCTCATGGATGACTCAAAGATCTCAAAAGATAATTCATCAGATGAAACTCAAGCTTCCAAGAAAAGGTTTAGTCTTACTCAACTACTCAATTTTGTTGAAACTTTCTCATAGTTTTGCATTGTGTCCTTTCTTCCTTGTATTGTTTCAATTCAATGTTAATACAGTTTAGCACTTTTTTTATAAAAAAAATAAAATAAAAAATTATTTGTTCTCTTTGCGTTCCACCGTTTGTATATATGTAATTTTAAAGCAAAATCAAGTCCGCTAATATAGAGGTTGCTAGAGAGATTTGTATATATATAAAATAAGCTCAATGGCCTTTTCAAAGTGTCTCTATATATCTATATTATATATCTATATAATAAGAGTACAAGATTTTTGAATTAAAAAATATATGTCTCTTACAAAATATTGTGTGGTCAAAATTTGATTAAATTAATTTGTGTGGCTGAGATTAAACGAAAATTAAAAAATTTCCGCTTCTCTCTCCTACTTTATCAAAAAAACAAAAAAAATATTTTTGTATCAAACTCTCCCAAGACACTTCCGCCTCTCTATCTCAATTTTCACTTCCACTTCCACTTCCTCTTTCTCTTCTTCTCCGCCTCACCCTTCAGGTACGCTCTCTCTCTCTAACTCTAAAATATTACTTCTAGATTTTTGGTTGATTTGTGTTAGATTCAAATTGAGTCCTTGCTTGCTTGGTGATACTCCATCTAGATAAAACTCTCTCTCTCTAAATTTTTGCTTGCTTGGTCCTTGCTTGCACGGGCTACCCCTGTTCCTCTTTTTCTTGATTGATTTTTTTTAGACCCCCCTTTTTTGTTTCCTTCAGTTTCCTTTCCCTGTTGCTTGCTTGGTGATACTCCATCTAGATAAAACTCTCACACCCCTGTTCCTCTTTTTCTTTATTGATTTTTATTAGACCTTTTTTTTTCCTTCAGTTTCCTTTCCCTGTACACAATAAAACCACATTTTCTCTGTTCTTTGATTGCCCCTTTTTTGGTATAATCTCAACAGAGGTTCTTTTGTTTTATATTCAATTTTGGCTATTGAGATATCTAATGAGGGGTTTATTTCTTTGTATTGCAAGAAATTAATTTAGAAAAAATAGCTCAAAAATGAGGGGTTTGTTATGGTTTTATTTTATAGAGTAAGTGCATACTCGGATAAAACATGTAATTTGAGGTGAGTGCCAAAAAAATAAAATAATAATAGGACACTAACTTTAATCTAATATTTACTCAGTTCGTGGTTTATCAATTTCTGTTTATTTATTTTTTTATATATTTTTAAAAAATTTAAGAAATGATTAAAAAATGAAGATTATATTTTTTTGTAAAATATAATATTTAAAACTCTCTCTCTCTCTCTAATGTATTATATACAAAGTAAATTTAAAAATAATTTTAAAAAATTATATTTAAAACTCCGGTAAGATCTCTGCAGGAAGAAATTTTTTTTTTTTTAAATATTAAAAAGTTAGAAAATCTAAATTTTTTTTGGATGAGGTCCGAGCCCAAACTTTCCCTTGCAGCAGTGACGGGTCAAACCACAAAAAATATCTGGAGCCTATTAACTACTCCCTTTGTCTCCCTCTCTAAATTTGGGTGATGTTGGTGATAATGTTGCATGAATTTTCCTTCCTGCCAATCAGCCCCGGTAAGTACCCCTCAATTTCGCCAACAACTCTTATGTAGGTCGTTTTTAATCCATATGTATATTCAAAAATTAAATGGGTTTGTTTCTTGGTAAAGTAGGATATTGAATATACTGAGTGACATAAATACACAGTTGAGCACAAAATTGATGGCAAACAATTGTTAATTTATAATTAACTAGATATTGCCCGTGCCGAATGGCACGGCGACATAAAGAAAAATTAACGGTTAAATTGAGTAAAAATTACACAATACTTAAATAGCGTGTAATCAAAAACATATTTTGTAGACAACCTATATAACTATCAACCATGGGGTATATTTAACCAGATCAGATTGAGGTGGTTTTTAATTAAAAAACTCGAAGTGCCTCCATTTATGAAATGCTTAAATTCAAACCCGTTTTATCAATTCATTAAGGTCGGGATGGGTTAATAATCATTTACCAATATATACAAAAATTAATGTCCCATTATAGTTACAATGACGTTATAAATTTATAAAATTTTAATTATAAACATATGGCACCATTAGTAGTAACACTGATTTACAAAAGTAATGTGTTTTAAATTTAATTGTAAATATACAGTACCATTAGTAGTAACATTGGTTTACAAAAATAATATATATATTTTAAATAAAATAAAATAAACTATTTAAGTTTGTAAAAGATTAAATAAACATATATTTTTAAACTAAAGCAAGAATTAGATTTAAATGTAAGTATATGAAGAATAAATACTTAATTATTGGTAGTAACATACTTAATTATTGAAATTGCACAGCAATGCTAAAAGTGCCCTCAGCACGGGCTATCCCTAGTATTCTATATTTAGTGTTGTTCTGGATTGAATATCCGAATTGATTATTATTATTATTATTATTATTATTATTATTATTACAAAGACGACTTCTCCCGTTGAGAGAGATTGAATAATCCCACTTAGGAGAGGGACTGATTTATTTTTTAGAGGCGTCAAATGTAGCCTTAAGTGTATGTTTGGTGGGTGTTTATTTTTCCAAAATTTAAAAACTCAACTTAAAATCAAGTTTACTTTTACACTTTCCAAAATTTATTTCACTTTACTTTCTCTTTCTAAAAAAACTTTTAAAACACCGTAACTTTAAATCCAAAAATCAAAATTAGATAAAAAATATATATTTGAAACATACTCGCCGAGATCTATAAAATAAGATACATTTGGTTCATTATAATGCTTTTGTTTTTTAGTTTGATTTTGACTTTGATTAGGTGGGTGGGTTTTAACCTCATTTTCGGGGAATATATATATATATTTTTTTACTGAATGTCGGTAGTTTTAGCCTGTGAGAGAAATTTTCCCATTCAATATATTATATCTATATATAATAAGGGTGCAAGATTTTTGAATCTAAAAAATGTATGCCTCTTACAAAATATTGTGTGGTCAAAATTTGATCAAATTAATTTGTGTGGTTGAGATGAAATGAAAATCAAAACACTCCCGCTTCTCTCTCCTACTTTATCAAAAAAACAAAAAAAATATTTTTGTATCAACTCTCCCAAGACACTTCGCCTCTCTATCTCACTTTTCACTTCCGCTTCCGCTTCCACTTCCTCTTTCTCTTCTTCTCCGCTTCAACCTTCAGGTGCGCTCTCTCTCTTTCTAACTCTAAAATATTACTTCTAGATTTTTGGTTGATTTGTGTTAGATTCAAATTGGGTCCTTGCTTGCTTGAAAAGTAAGGCAATAAAGTTTATCCCCACATAGAATGAATATGTGTCTTTGAAACCACATATCAAAAATAGTAAGGAAATATGTATCACCAAAGCTATCACAAGAGAGAAGGTAAAGTCCAAAATTGAAACTAGTAATTTGGCCACCAGAGGAAATAGCTCGGTGATCCATCCATAAGGTCTATATACGCATGCGTTTGCCACAGTACAGAAGAACACCATTATTATTGCAAAAGTGGCAACAAACATCGATGGATAGAAATTTATACTTAAGCTAAAATGAAAGATCACCCATAACAAATACTGCAACAAATATCAATCCACTTGTATGTTAAGTTTCCATATAATTTGCTTAGCAAAATAATATAACAATTGCTTGTAAAATTTTATTGTAAGAAGCATTAACACGTCTAGGGGTATCGTCCCTATTATAGACACAAGCGGTATTCGGCAATTATTCTCCAATTTTTTAATTAGCAAAAATGTCTTACTGCCATTCTATATAAGATCGGTATTTCACCTCCTATGATAAAATACCGGTCATTCCTTGGTACTTTAATAGTGAATAGTAAACTTAATTCTTTCATAATTAAAACAAGATGAGATGAAGAGAAATTACCAAAGAAAATAGTGTAATTGTAGAGGCTACAATAAGCATTTCCCTGCGGGGGATTAGAAAAAACGGCGAAACAATGCACAAGCACCTAGGATCCCAAGTCTATGTTCCCAAGTATCAATAGAGCGGAAAGACTTTAGAAGTAAGATAGGAGCTTGATAATGACTCCAACAGTAAAGGAGCAAAAAAGTAAGAAGGCTTCCAAGCCTTGTAGCTCTTTCAGAATCCCATGTACAACCATTATAATTACCATTGCACGGTGTCGAGGTTCTGATATCGTTCTTATGAAATTTTTTATTTGAATTTTGGGTCTTGGTATCTCTTGAATAAAACAACAAAAGACAAAGAAAGAACAACTTAGACCTAGTAATACTCAAAAGGGTATTCTCCAAGGAAATCTATGACTACTTATGGATATATAATTTACTAAGAATGCTAAAGCCCCACTAAAGGAAGTCGCGTGGTTGAATAGTGGATCCATTATGGTGATTGATTCTTTCTCCAATATCGCGTGGTCAAAATATTTCATTAAATCCTATAGTGGTATGGAATAATAATCGAGATTAGTATAATTGTTGGAATCGAGAGATGAAATTTAGAAACTCTTAATATATATATATATATATATATATATAATAGAGGTCATAATGAATCAATCGCCATAATGGATCCTCTATTCAACCATGCGACTTCCTTTGGGGGGCCTTTAACATTCTTAGTAAATTATATATCCACAGGTAGTCATAGATTTTCCTGGAGAATAACCTTTTGGGTATTAATAGGTCTAAGTTATCCTTTTCTTTGTCTTTTGTTGTTTTATTCGGGAGATACCAAGACCCAAAATTCAAATAAAAAATTCCACAAGAACAATGTTAGAACCCCGGCACTGAGAAATGGAAATTATAACAGTTGTACGTGGGGTTCTAAAAGAGCTACAAGGCTTCAAGACGCTCTTGCTTTTTGCTCCTTTATTGTTGGAGTCATTATCAAGCTCCTATCTTTCTTCTAAAGCCTTTCTCGCTCCATTGATACTTGGGAGCGTAGAATCAGGATCCCAGGTGCTTGCGCATTATTTCACCGTTTTTTCTAGTCGCCGTAGCGAAATGCTTATTGTAGCCTCTACTACTACATTGTTTTCTTTGGTAATTTCTCTTAATCCTATCTTGTTTTAATTATGAAAAAATATAAGTTTACTATTCACTATTAATGTACCAAGAAAGGACCGGTATTTTATCGTAACATGTGAAATACCTATCTCATATAGCATGGTGGCAAGACATTTTTGGTAATTAAAAAATTAGCGGATAAATGCCGAATACTGCTCATGTCTATGATGGGGACGATATCCCTAGACATGTTAATGCTTCGTACGATAAAATTTTACGAGCAATTGTTAAATTATTTTGCCAATAATATAGCAAATTATATGGAAACCTAGCAGATAAGTGGATTAATATTTGTTGCAGTCTTTGTTATGGGTGATCTTTCATTCCAGAGTAAGTATAAATTTTCATTCATCGTCGTCTGTCACCACTTTTGCAACAGTGATGGTGTTCTTCTATACTGTGGCGAACACATGCGTATATGGACCTCATGGATGGATCACCGAGCCATTTCCTTCGGAAGCCAAATTACTAGTTTCGATCTTGGACTCTACCTTGTCTCTTGTGATGGCTTTAGTGATGCAGATTTCCTTACTGTTTTTGATATGTGGTTTTAAAGATAACACATATTCATTCTATGCGGGGATAAACGTCATTGCCTTACTTTTTATTTGGTAGAAATGATCACTATGTAATAAATAGGTCATTTCTACTTAATTTCATAAAATCTCAATTTGGAAGTTGGTGATTACATCATATAAAATTTCAATCGACAAAAATTAATATATATATATATCATTTTCATTACAGCTATTTTTTGTTTGAATTTTTTGATGATATAATGTAGAGATGGTCTACTCACAATCGAGATCATATCTATGAAATTTCATGAAAAGTTTATTTATTTAACTATTAAAATGGATGGTCCATTTTTTTTTCCTTAAAGTGATATTATTGTATCTAGAGTGACCCTGTGTATATTTATATTTTTATATTTCTATGTGTATGTAATTATGAATGGTTATGTAATGATAAATAATATATTAGTATTCTTTTATTTTGTTACAAATATTAGTACAAATAATGATTATATATGTGAATTTTTTTACATTGTCTATTTGTTTTTCAATTGTCAAGTTTTTCTTATTATAATTAGGGTATTGCAAATTTGTTTGTACGTTGAATGGATATATGTTAGTAAATCAAGTTGTATTAGTTTTCCTATTTATTATAAAGGGCCTTAAACATATATAGGCACAAGGCTCTTAATTTTTATGGCAATTTTATTTTTTATATTTTAGGCCCCCTTTAATAATGTAGATGGAAAATGATGGAAATGAGTAGTTTAATGAGATAATCTACATCTCGTGCTTATTTTTTTGAGTAAAGGTTTTTCATTTTTCTTTTTTTTTCCAGAATTTTCTTTTAATTCTCACAACCCAAAAAAAAAATAAAAATTTGTTAAATGGAAAAAGAGAAAAAGTAAGAGAATTCTTCTAATATTACTTAACTTATTTTTTTTATTTTTCATACAAATCAATTATTTTTACTGTCATTTTTAAGTCTAGTCTTGTGGGTGCACTAGTTGGATATATAACCTAAAATCCAACCACTAGAATCCATCGAATACACTTGATGTTTGCCACTTTATAACAACCTAACATGCACCCTACTAACTAAAGATCATCCGGACAATATATCAAACAAGCTAAGCTTGCTTAATATATTTCTCAAAAACAAATTAAAATCTAAAATTTTAGAGTAAACAAACCATCACATACAAAACTATATAAATGAATTACTTTCAAACTTCTATAAGGTTTCTAAACATTACGTACTTTGTTCTTCAATCAGTTGAGCTTGCTTGCAAGTAGGTTTTGTAGACATCAAGTTTACATAGTGGATTTTGTAGACATCAAGTTTGCATGAAACGGAAGTATAAGTACAACTTTCTTTTTTATAAATAAAAATAAATAAACACTTCTAACTTGGATGCTCAAGAAAAGTGCTCCCATAAATAAATAAAGAAGACAGATGAGGCCAATTAACAATGACCCGCCCCTAAGCTTATAAAAAAAGTCCCTCTAAGAAGACAAGAAATAAAGAAAAAATGATTAAGCTTGAAAAAATGGACTAATTAAACTTATACAACAAATTTCGCTAAAGAAATCTGAAAAGATCATATAAATGACCCCATAACAGAGAGAAGCACCGAGAAAATCAATTATTCAAATGTTGGCCTAAACATCCTCTCGGCTCTATCTTCTGAAATTATATTGACAATGAAATGAAGGAACACTTGATGAATGTCCTTAGATATTTTTAATTAAATGGCAGTTCAAAAAGGAACCAAAATCATCATAAAAGGTGACTCAAATCCTTTTTCAAAGCAGAACAATAATAAATTTTAATCCATCTTAATTAGCCCGTGATTTTAATCCTTCCTGATTTGAATGGGAGGCAGGACTTTTTTTAACCAGTTGGGGTTTTTCATTCATGTTTAAGTAAAAGAAACTTGTTTGACCTAAATTGTTTTGAATATAGTAGTTTTTTTTTATACCCCTACAAAACCTAATAATTATCTTGGGGAGGAGAGGATTCAGGTTCGAGTTCAAGTGTACTAGCAAACATGACTAATTTGAGTTTTTCAATAAAAATTAACTTTCAGATAAAGATCGCTTTTGGGTTGAATTTATTTTTAAGCGGATCATATTTGTTAGCTGGTTGATTGGTGGGGTTAGACAAAAAGGGAGAAAACAAAGAGTTCATAATGGGCCATCTACTATTATGATGCATAAATGGATCTCTAGTGTACCTAAAAAAATTAGTAAATGAGCAATTTTTTATTCTTTAATAAAAAAATTTATTGTCTAAAAACAAAATAGATCTATTAGATCCCAAAGACTATCAATTGTAATTCTTGTGTCCAGCAATAGGAGATTTTGAATTCTTTTCCTCTGAAACATTATTATCGTTTTAAAATTCCAAAAGCATTCTGATCAGGAATGAAATCTTAATGGCACAAAAGAAAAGTATTTTCCTCATGAAATTAAATAGATAGTAATGGTAAATAAAAAACGCGTCAGACGAAAATTATGTATCAACTAAAAGGTATTTAATTTGTTTGGTTCCATTTTAATAAAGAATATGGAAAATGATTGGAACAATAATTCCTTTTACAACAAGGTAGATGATTGACGAGATAAATCATTTAAGGAGATGCCCTCTATATTGTATTTATTTTTATGAGTAAATGTTATTCACATTTTTTTGTGGTATATTTTTTATTTCTCACTACCCAAAAAATTTTATTCAATGAAAAAAGTAAGAGAATATCTCAATACATCACTTAATTTATTTTTTTATTTTTTTTATACAAATTAATTTTTTTTGTTGTTATTTTTCAAATTCAATTATGTGAATGTACTAATTAGCAAATCTCACATGACTATTAATGCACAGGAGCACACAACTGTAATAGTTTAATAAAATAGGACCACGTTTATAGAGTTAACAGCAATATATTACAAATAAAAGGGCCCAAATAACGTGTTAGGTCCACTACACTCTCTTCTTTAATTTATTATTTGTTTTTTCCAAGCTAAATACTTTTTTTTAAAAGACAAAATTCTAACTCTCTCTCCCCCTCTCTCTCTCTAATATATATATACAGGTTTACTATATATATTAAAAAAAAATATTCACTTTATATAAAATAAGTATCTTCCATTTTAAAAGGTAAATGGATAATTTTTTTCTTGAAACTTAGAAGAAATGATCATTATATAATATGTAGATTATTTTTGCTTAATTTTAAAAAAATAAAATAACTCAATTTGGAAGTTGGTGATTGTATCATGTAAAATTTCAATTGACAAAAATTAACATATATATATTATTTTAATTACACTTATTTTTCGTTTGAATTTTTTGATAATATAATGTGAATATGATCTACTCACAATATAATCATATCTACAAAGTTTCATAAAAAGTTTATTTATTTACCTATCAAAATAGATGGTCCACTTTTTTTTTTTCCTTAAAGTGATACTATTGTATCTAGAGTGGACTTTTGTATATATTTATATTTTTATATTTCCCTGTGTATGTAAATATGAATGTTTATCTAATGATGAATAATATATATTAGTACTTCGTTTTTATTTTGATACAAATATTAGTATACATAATGATTATGTGTGATTTTTTTTTACATTGTCTATTTGTTTTTCAAATGTCACGTTTTTCTTATTATAATTAGGATATTGCAAATTTGTTTGTACATCGAATGGACATATGTAAGTAAATCACGTTGTATTAGTTTTCCTATTTATTGTATTTTTTTTATCAATTTAGTTATTATAAAACAAATAATTTTATAATCATATAAAAGGCCTTGAACATAGGCACAAGGGTCTTTTTATGGAAAATTATTTTTAATTTTTTAGGCCCCCTTCAATAATGTAGATGGAAAATGATGGAAAAAATAACTAATTTTATGACAAATTAGAAGATGAAATGAATAGTTTGATGAGATACCCTTCATCTCGTGCTTATTTTTTTAAGTAGATGTTTTACATCTTTCTTTATTTTTTCTAGAATTTTGTTTTAATTCTCACCACCCAAAAAAATTATTTCATGGAAAAAGAGAAAAAGTTTGAGAGAACTCTCATAATATTGCTTAACTCACTTTCTACGTTTTCATATAAATCAATTATTTTTACTATCATTTTTAAGTCTGGTCTTATAAGTGCACTGATTGAATATATAACTCAAAATCCAACCACTAGAATCCACCGAATACATGTGTATGACAACCAAACACGCATCCTATAAGTAAAGAATTAATCCGGAGAATATATCAAAGAAACAAATTAAAATCCAAAATTCTAAGTAATCGAACCATCAAACTTTAAACACATTACAAAACTTTATAAATGAAGGGTGTTCAAACTTCTATAAGGTTTCTAAACAACACGTACTTTGTGTTAGAAAATAATTAATTTATTCTACTGTGCAAATTGCAAAAATAAGAAATAAATAAATAAACAAACTTATCGATCGAGGCTTGTGATATCACAATTTTCTAAGGTGAAGTTGCCCGCTGTAATGAAGCGCTGGTAGCCTTCGTGAGCGCACACCTCCTAGGATTCAACGATCTAGGGTTCTACCAGTACAATAGAATCCCTATTTAGAACTCTCAAAATACTCCATAAATAATCAAAGTAAAAAAGTATATGTAAAAGAAATTGAACTCGTTTTGTGTTTTTATCAATGAAGATGAGCTATATGTAACTACGTAACGGACGGAGAATGGGTATAATGTTTTAACACATTACGCATAACTGTAGTCGCATGACTTAGTCAATGTCAATCTCTAAATAAATAAATAAATAAAAATATTTAAATAGCAAAAAACATTGAAATTTTTTGAAGAAGCCCAAAAGCCTAATCAAAGATTCTTTAATAATAAGTGTCACTCACAAGGCTTGAACTATGGTCGTCCAAGTCCAAATTTTCGGGCCTCTCCCACTTGAGCTATGTACCCCAAAATAATCATATCATTCACATCTAATATATAAACAATACTTTGTTCTTCAATGAGTCAAGCATACTTGCAAGTGGGTTTTTTAGACATCAAGCTTACATGAAACGATAGTGGAAGTGCAACTTTCTTTTTTATAAATAAAAATAAATAAACACTTTTGAATGCCTCGGGAAGAGTGCTCCAATAAATAAGAAAAAAGGACAGATGGAGCCAACAAAGACCCGCCCTCTAGGCTTACAAAGAAGTCCCTCTAAGAAGACAAGAAATAAAGAAAAAATTATTAAGCTTGAAAAAATGGACTAAGCTTATGCAATAAAGTTGACTAAAAAAATCTAAAAAAGTATTAAAAACGACCTCGTAATAAAGAACATCCAAAAGAAACACCTAGAAAATCAACTAATCAAAAGTTAGCCTTTACGTCTTTTCGGGTTCATCTTCTCAAACTACATTGGCATTGAAATAGGAACACTTGATGAATGTTAGAATGTACTTGCGACAAGCCGTCACTTTTTTGTACCAATTATTGATACGAAATTCGTAGTCCGATTTCTTTCTTCTCCTCCTTTTAACTTTTGTCTTAGAATTTAACTCAATAGAAGAATTAGGAAGAAAATACAAGAATAAAAGGGATGAGCAAGAAGGACATGCCAAAAGAGAGTTCAATGTAAGGCTTGGGAGTAGACGGAGCCCATAGCAAAGAGGAGCCCAAGCCTTGAAAATTAATTATGCTCGTGGTGGGTTTTAATCTATAGTATATAAGTAAAATGGAGGAAGTCCCTCCATTAATGCATAATTAATATGTGATTAATGTAATTAATTTGCTTCTTTTTTTTCAGCTCTGCTCTATAATTACGTGGTTTGACCTATTTATTGAGTTTATATATATATAATAAGGGAAGTGAAAGTATTAATGCACCTTCTTTTTTTATAATTAATTAGGCAATAAATAACACACTTAATAGCATACTTTAATAAATAATTAATTATTCACCTTAGTAAATAATATAATTATAATTATTATCTATACTATATAGTGTTAGGAAGGAAGTAGATACATTAATTATTTTGCTTATATTTTTAATTGTAGTAACATTAGTTACTTAGTAACATTAATTACTTATTAATTGATTTTTTATATTCTTAATGCATAATAAAATAATAATTATTATTAAAATATTGGAAGTAGCTTCATTTATTATACTATTTTTTTAAAATGTGTTAAATTAATAGTCTTATTTTCAGTTTGTCATAGCTAATGAGTTGTATTATCAACCATTAATTAGATTGAAATTAATATTTTCTTGGAAATAATAAAATAAAAGTTGCAAAGTTAATTTTAAACGGGGGCAATATATATTTTATTCTCCTACACAACATATTAAAACTAATTATTTGTCAAATCTATTAAGATAAACACTACTAAAATTACATATTTATCAAACGCTTGTGCATCGCACGGGTTGTTAACTAGTAATATTAATAATATTGGAACTATTTAAACTAACTTTAATTGATTACTCAGGAGAGAGATTTTTAATTAAATGACAGTTCAAATAGGGCATGACTCAAATCTATTTCAAATTGGGCCGAGTATCATTACGGCAACAAACAATAGCATGGGAGCAAGGAAAAATGCACTATCCAATAAGATGTTCGACTTGAAAGAATTTAGTTTCAGAAAAAGCGGGACTATAAAAAAAGGCTTAGCCCGTATTTTTAATTCGTCCTAATTTGAACGGGACTATGGGAGGTGCGATTTTTTTTAACCAGGTCAAGTTTTTTATAGAGGTTTAAATAAAAAAAATCTGTTTGACTTAACGTGTCTGGAATATAGTAGTTTTTTAAAAAAAACCATTATAATTATATGGGGACGGGGAGGATTCGGGTTCAAGTTTAAGTGTTTTAGTGAATAGGATTCAAGTTTTTCAATGAAAAATGATTTTTAGATAGGGTCGCGTTCAGATCGAATTTAATTTTAAGCGGACATATTCATGTTACCACCATCTATAGGACTTTGTGGGTTGGTTGATTGGTGAAAAGTTAAAAAAAAATAAAAAAGACGAAGGAAAACAAGGAGTTTATGGTTGATTGGTGGGAATAGAGAAAAAAAAAAGAAGATAAAACAAGGTTTTTATAATGGTAGCAGCTTCTATTATGATGCATTATAGGATCCAAAGTGTAATCTAAAAAATTGGCAAAGGAGCAATTCTTTTTTATTTTTTTAATAGAATTTGGGCCCTATGAGGAGCCCAACCCATTGTTTAAATTTTGTTTCTTCAAACAATTAATACACAAGTTTTTTAACCGCGGTCCACAAATTTATTTATTTTTTCTTAATGTTTGCAGTCCATGTCAATTTTCAAGTTATTAAATTGTCTCTAGTGAGAACTCATCCCTGAATAACATGAAAAATACCGTTTACCATAATTAAGTAACCTGGGAAATACCCGTTTAAATAGATAGTAATGGTAAATAAAAATCGGAGGGAAATTATGTATCATTTGAAAGATATTTAATTTGTTTGGTTCCGTTTGATAAAGAAGATGAAAAATGATAGGAACAATAATTCCTTTTACGACAAGTTAGATGAGGAGATAAATTATTTAATGAGATGTTTTTCATCTCGTGCTTATTTTAATGAGAATTTTTTTTTTCAATTTTTTTTTCTAATAGTTAAATAAACTAGGAGCTCATTTGTAGAGTAACAGCAATACTACAAATAAAAGGCCCCAAATAACGTATTAGGTCAAACTTCATACACTCCCTTATTTAATTTATTATTCGTTTTTTCCTAGCTAAATACTTTTCTTGTAAAAGACAAAGTTCTCTCTCTCTCTCTCTTTATCTCTCATATATTTATATATATAGGCTTATTATTAAAAAAAAGTACCCACTTTACGTAAAATAAGGATTGTCAATTTTAAAGGGTAAACGGATAATTTTTTTTTTATCAAACTTGGTAGAAATGATCAATATATAATAAATAAATTATTTCTGCTTAATTTCATAAAATCTCAATTTGGTAGTCAGTGATTACATCTTATAAAATGTCAAGGGCATAAATTAACTTATATATATATATATCATTTTCATTACACCCATTTTTTGTTTGAATTTTTTGATTATATGATGTGGAGATGATCTACTTACAATCGTGATCAAATCCACAAAGTTTCATGAAAAAATTCGTTATTTACCTATCGAAATGGATGGTCCATTTTTTCCCTTAAAGTGTAAAGATGAATAATATATTGGTATTCTTTTTATTTTGTTACAAATATTAGTATAAATAATGATTATATGTGTGAATTTTTTTACATTAATTATCTATTTGTTTTTCAATTGACACGTTTTTCTTATTGTAATTAAGAGTTGTTAATAATTTATCCCTTAAAGTTTACCTGCTTTTGTACTTTCATCGATGAAATTTATTTTGCACAATATCCGTCCTTAATGTTTGTTCCCAGTTTCACTTCAGCCTGAAACTCCACGTGCTGTTAAGTTTTTGGATGGAAAAAAACATGCCCATTGCACTTAAGCACTATAGTGGGGTAAAAAGGTTAAGCCACTATAATGCTCTTATATATATGTTTCTTTCAAGACCAAATCGGGGAAAAATTAAAGCGTGGAGTTAGAAAAATAGCATTAAAAAAATGAACAGATTAAAGCATTTTGGTTACATTGAATGCCCTAATTAAGGCAAAATGAGTTAGGAATTAGAGCATTATAGTAGCTTGACTGTTTTACCCCGCTACAATGCCCGTGTGTGAACACACATTGTCTTTTTCATCCAAAAACCTAACAATGAGCGGGGTTTCAGACTAAAGTGAAAATGAGAGTAAACTTTAAGGATGGGTGTTGTGCAAAATGAACTTCATGGACGAAAGTGCAAAAATGAGTAGACTTTAAGGGGAAATTATTAATAAATCTACATTCGTAAAGCATGCATTTTCTTCATCCAAAACACCAACACAAGCATACAAAATATATAAATATATATATATATATATACATGTGTTATTTTAAAAAGAAAAAAGGGAATTTTAGAAAGCATACCCATGATCGGCGAGGAATCTCATGAGAGACCGGCTCCATAAGGAGCCAGAGAACATCCAGAATTGGAGCAGCTCGAGTAACATCCCGGTGAACCACAGCATGCCCACAATCTACCCCATCATTGCCATACCAATTGATGCCCTCTCAGTCGTTATGATGGGGACTGCAGCGTAGGACGCAGTGAGCATCAGTAAAAGTCACCTCCTCCTGGTCGCCCTCTAACGTATCGGGTTGTCCTCCTTGAGCAGGATTCATAGTAGTATGAGTTTCGATAAGAGAGAAATCAGAAAAACCTAATCTAACAGAGCTTCCGTGCTTAGGGAGAGAGAGAGAGAGAGAGAGAGAGGAAAAAGCTAGAGAGAAATTGAATAAGAGAATGAGGTGAGATGAGCTTAGCAAAGGGTTCTTATACTAGATAAGTTTGTCGCTCGACAAACAGGCTGTTTGTTGCGCGACAAACTGACCTTACCAAATTGTCGCGTGAAATTTCCCCTTCCCCCAAGTTATTTTGACCCTTTTTCTCATATTTTTTCCGATAAGGGATTTCTAATGTGTATTTTCATGATTAAAATATTTTCTCCAAAAATTAAAATATTTTCATAAAGTAATAGAATATCAATAAAGGTGTCCAAGTTTTTCAATATAGAATAAATATATATGATCACTAGAAACTAAAAGGGCAGAATGGGTGCTTAACACCTTCTCAATCTGTAATATAGTTCCCTAACCCTATAGAATCCTAGTTTCGTAAATAACGTGTAAAGAAAAGGTTTATCTGTAACCTTTCCCCTATACAACTCTTTTGTCAATTTTCTCATAAAATGTACTAGCGACTCTGAATGAACCCTCTTGCATCAAGAATATGATAGAGGGACACGCGATAAGAGTTATCTCCGTATAGAAGTAAATGAAAAGATGGAACGTCTTCCAGTGTTTCAGATCTTCAAACTAGAGGTTGAGACCCGGGAGTCGCATTTGCAGATTCTCACAATTATGAATTTTATATTCTTCATTTGTTGATTTTTTTCTGTGAGGATCAAGCGCTTATCGTTGCGCCAAAAGTTATAGCTGTTAGTGAAGGCGCAACTTTATTTTCTTAGACGCAAGGTCCATTAGAGCGCCATGACATTCGATAACCTGCACACCGGATATACCCTCCGGATTCATCACGGAGAGGAGCACAATTGTGGATTTATCTCCAACAATCCGCCCCCCACAATGGCGCGCCCCAACTATCGAACCCGTGACCCTCTCTGATACCAATTGTGAGGACCAACGTTTACCGTTGCGCCAAAAGCTATAGCTGTTAACGAAGGTGCAACTTTATTTTCTTATACGCAAGGCCCATTAGAGAGCCATGGCATTCGATAACCTGCACACCGAATATACCCTCCGAATTTACCACAGATTGAGAGGAGCGCAATTGTAGATTTAGCTCCAACATTTTCCTTTTCCATTCTTTTAGGGAACATGTTTGTGCATCACACTGTATTTATTGATCTTTTATAATCATTTATTATCATATTTATTAACTCTATATTAACAGTGGTGTCCCTTATAAAAATTTCATATATTCAAGTAGGGAGAGGGAGAGTGAGAAAAAAGATACTGATAAAAGGCCTAATTTTGACTTTCATTTGTATTAAAATTTAGGGTTTTCCTTTATCGATTTGTTTATAGATCCCTTCCAAGTTTTAGCGAACAATTCTCTTAAAGCAATTTGTTCATGTCTACCTATATCTACTACTACTTAATTATTTTCCCTCTATCTGCCAGCATATATCAAGTTTTTTGTATGCGTGTATGTTTGCAAATATTTGTCAAATTATATTGTTTGTGTATCTGTGATTTTTTCTCAAAATTTATGAATTATTTAATTCCATTCATTTGCATTTCATAAGTATGATGAGAATCGCTTGAATATCTGATTCTCTCCATTTGATTTGGATTTGCTTCTAAACCTAAACACGTTCATGTGTTACAATGAATTGGATTTTTGCATCCTTGTGAGTACAAGTTCCTTGAACTAGTGAAATTTTCTTATAAAATTTCATTATCCATATATAGTGGATTCTTGAGCTCATAATAATTTTTTTGTGAATTGCTCAATGATATGGGAATTTTATGTTCATCGATTACTTTAGAAAAAAAATATTTTCAACAACCTTAAACTATATTGACCAAAAATTTGGCGAGGAATTGGTTTCCACAAGGTTTATAATTTATTAATGTCCATTGCATTCTTTAAGAAAAATCATTTAAAATTGATATTGTTGACCTTGAAGGTCTTAATCTTATTTTGATAATAACAATAAATTAATCATGTGTAATTTAACATGTTCTTGATATAAGATTATAGATTTCTTATTTGGAAAATCAAGAATAGCATGATTCCTCAAAGGAAGTTTGACAAGGATCATTCAATCAATATCCGATCAAGTCAACGAAGCATTCGACTAAAACCGATCTACCCGAATTCAGATCATTCTTCTACAAGCGTTGGACAAGACAAGAAAATCAATCTCATCACCCACAAGCTAGCAATGCAAATCCATGAAGCACAAAGATCAAGAATCATATGCAAAAGCTTCAAGGGAAAAGCTTCAAGTGAAGAATCAATTTGAAGAAACAAATCGAAGCATTCGAAGACTCATCTATTCGGTAATTGAGTGTTTGCTTAGGATTAATGTAAAGTTTCTTAATTGATTGATTATATAGCACAAACATATTCTTACATCTTTTAAAGATTGATTCAAACTAGCTTGAAATTGAATTTATTTGAAAAACATCATTTTACAAAAACCGAGTTTCAAAATAAATTCATATTAATTTTAAATGATCATATTTTAAGCTATAATAAAAATTGGTATCTTAGAAACATATATTTCAGGTTCCAAAATCATCAGAATTTTATTTGGAACTACATTATTAAATTGCAAAAATATTTTTATTTTACATTTAAAATTCGCTCAATTTTTGCCCAGTTTTGATCTAACGGTAAAATGGAGGCCTTCCCGAACTCCGATCATTTTGAAATTTTTACAGTAGTTAGACAACATCTTCTGGAAATTTTGACTAAAATTTGAGCATGATCCAACGGTTAAATTGGGAGAAATTAACAAAACAAATTTGAATTCTTTTGTCAAAACTAGCTGTTGGAAAGTTTGAAAATGTATACATTGGAGCCAAAACCTCTCTTAATCATCCCCAACGGCCATATGGTTTTGCAAGCTATATATATGATGTCTTAGACATGTTTCAACACACTTGAATCATTCTACAAATTTATTTTACATATATACAAAGTTATTCAAGTATTCAATTCATTTTATTGATCATATGCTTCATTTTTGAGCTATATATTTTGATCAATTTTGATATCTCTAGTGTGAGCTTCAAATTGTATTCTTTACACACTTGAGAGAGTTATTGTAAATTGGTGTGAATCACCAAACAATTTTGTGTTCAATTGTGAGAGGTAAATCTCATAGGAAAAACAAGAAGGTAAATTCTTGTTTAGAAATTGTGAAAGGTAAATTTCACAAGGTTAGCAAGAGGGTATCTTGTGAGAGTATTGTGGTGTAGCAATACTTGTAGAGTGTGTGAGATAACACTTGTAGAGGTTTGATCTTCACCCGGAAGAAGATCGGTTATAGTGGAAATTCTCGGGGAACTAACCGAGCGCGGAGTAGGGGGAACAAGCCGAACCGTGTGGACAAAAAATCTTCGACTTCAAATTGGTTCAATCTTTCTTACTCAATCTCTTTATTATTGATTGTTTAAATTGTTTGAGATTGCTTATTTATTTGCTCTTGTGCTTGATTGTTTATTTGCTTACATTCCTTGATAAATTTGTTTAGTAAATTGTTTTACTTAAACATTTTCGAAAAGATTTTTTAATTCCGCATTAAGTTTTTAAAACCCTATTCACCCCCCTCTAGGGTATTTTCCGACCTACAATTGGTATCAGAGGTTGTACTCTTATTTTGATTTAACAATCTTAGAGTTTACGATCATGTCTATATATCAAGGAACCGGTCTTTCCGAAGGTCTCTCCACCCATAGACCACCTCTATTTGATGGTAAAAATTATAGCTATTGGAAAAATAGAATGAGTATATTTTTACAATCTAGTGATTTTGAACAATGGAGAGTTGTAGTTGAAGGACCCTATGAAATTACTAAAAAAGATGATAGTGGAAAAATTGTTCCTAAGAAAATGTCCGAATATGATGAAAATGATATTAAGAAAATTCAATATAATGCTAAAGCCTTAAATGCTTTAAATTGTGCATTAAGTATGGATGAATATAACAAAATTTCTAGTTGCAAAACGGCTAAAGAAATTTGGGACAAACTTGAGGTTACCTACGAAGGAACCACTCAAGTTAAAGACGATAACATAAATATGCTTGTTCATGATTATGAATTATTTAAAATGGAGCCTAATGAATCCCTTGCTTCTATGTATAGTAGATTTTCTATTATTACTAATGATTTGGATCTTCTTGGAAATGTTTATTCTAATGAAGATAAAATAAGAAAAATTCTAAGGATTCTTCCAAGGAAATGGCGACCAAAAGTGACAGCGATTCAAGAAGCAAAGAATCTTAAAACACTTAGCATGGACGAGCTTTTGGGTTCACTTAAAACCCATGAGAAGGAATTGGCGAGAGAAGAAGAAAGTGATTCAAAAGCCAAAAAGTCACTAGCTCTCAAAGCAACTCAACTAGAAGATGATGAGGAGTTGATGGTAGGAGATGAGGATATGGCTTTCCTTTCTAGAAAATTCATAAAATTTCTAGCTAAGAAGAAGAAGTTTCAAGGAAAAGGAAATAACTTTGATTCTTCATCAAGAAGGAACAATGATCGATCTATTCAACAAAGAGTTGAAAATGAGGAAGAAAAGAAATGCTTCCATTGCCATGAATCGGGACATTTCAAAACAAATTGTCCGGTTAGAAGGAAAGAAAGAAGAGATAAAAGAGACAAAGCATTCAAACAAGTGAGACATGCACTTAAAGGCACTTGGAGTGATTCCGAAGAAGGTGAATCCAATGGCGATTCTAGCGACGAAGAAACGGCAAATCTTTGCCTTATGGCAAGAAACGATGAGGTACACTCTTCTTATGACTCATCTAGTGATGATAATGCATCTATTAATAATGATATACATGATGAGAATGACTATGAAGAATTATATGATATGTTTGATGAATTGCATAAAAAGTTTAAAAATTTGTCTAAAATGTATGCTAGTCTCAAAAAGGAAAATTTGATTATTTCTAGCAAGTGTGAAAACTTTGAGAAAGAAAATGCATTGTTGAAAAATGAAAACAAAACTTTGAAGAAAGGAAAGGAGAAAGAAACTCCAAATACACTTGTATTAGAAAATGTCAAATTGAAAGATCAAGTGGATGACTTAACTAATAGTTTAGCCAAGTTCACCAAAGGAAAGGATAACTTGGATAAATTATTAGGAATGCAAAGGTGTGTTTTCGATAAAGCCAGTTTGGGCTATAACCAAATTGACAACCAAAAGGACTACAAAAACTTTTTTAAAACATACACACCTCATGATTCCACTCATCTTTGCTCATATTGTGGAAGAAATACTCATTATGTGGATCATTGTTATTATAGGAATGAAAGTTTTCCTAAAAGAAAGCTTGCTTGGGTTCCAAAATGAACCATTATGTTTGCTAACCCAAAGGGACCCAACACATTTTGGGTACCAAAGGAGAAGTTACTTAAAGTTATGGTGTAGGTGTGCTTGAAAGCCAAAGGTAGCAAAACCAAGTGGTTATTGGATAGTTGATGCTCGAAACACATGACGAAAAAAAAAAAAAAATTGAGTCTCACTCCTAAACAAGGAAGCAACGTCACATTTGGAGATAACGCCAAAGGTAAAATTATTGGTATAGGTAAAGTTTGTAAGAAATGTTCTTATATTGATAATATTCTACTAGTTGATAGTTTAAAATATAATTTGCTTAGTATTAGCCAATTGTGTGATAAAGGTTATGAAATTATTTTTAAATCTGAATGTTGCATTGTTAAAAATATTAGTGATAATTATATCTTGTTTGTTGCTTATAGATTTAATAACGTATATACTCTTGAACTTGATGATTTGTCTCAACAAGATGTTAAATATTTATCCGTATTGAATGATGTTTCTTAGTTATGGCATAGAAGATTAGGTCATGCTAATATGGATTTAGTTCACAAATTATCTAAAATGGAATTAGTTAAAGGATTGCCTAAAACTAAACTTATTAAAGATAGAATTTGTGATGCTTGTCAACTTGGTAAACAACATAAGTCTTTATTTTGCATGTTATTATAAATTAACAATAATTTTGCAGTCTAAAAATCATTATCTGTTATTCAATGAAAAGAAGGGAAAAGAATCTGAAGATCATCAGAATCAAAATTCAAAACAGCATCGAGACTAGAAGAAGAATTATCAACAAAATTATGCTCCATATCTAATAGAGTTGTCCAATCAGGACTCGATGGCTCGGAAACCTCCGCAGCAGTACCACTTTGAGAAAATTGCGATGAATAGCCTTCCAAAGCAGCTTGGTAATCTGACATAGTCGGATATACTGGCAAACCCACATTAGTTAGAAAAGTACTATGGTCTAAAATATTTCCGGTAGTCGGAAGAATTTCAGGTGCAACATTTTCTGCTAACGATAGGAGCCCTGTAGAACTTATAGGAGGAGCAAAAGAAAAGCTTTGGTTAGCGCTAGAAGACTCTCCTAATCGAGTCTCTAATGTTGTCACTCGTGATTGCAAAGCCTCTAACGCTGTCACTCGTGATTGTAACTCTTGTACTTTCTGTTCAAGAGAAACAATAAGTGCAGTACAGCCTTTACTGGGATTCTCGACTCTCGCTTTAGCTTCAAAAAGAAATGAATAGAGAGTCTCAAGATATTGATGTTGAGGAATTTCTTTTAAAATATTTGCAACACTATTTACCCCAAAAACGGTGAAGATTGTACGATAATCTTGACGACTAATCACATCCATAAAAATTTGTGCATATTCACACCATGGCTGACATTTCTTGCGTTTATAAGTGCAAGCAGCACAAGATGAACCGGTACAACGGAAGGTATTCGGCATACTTTTGATTTGCTTTCTCTTACCCATGGGTACCTTCTATAAAAGTTATAAGAAGAAAATGGATCTCGAGGAAGACAACAAGAAAGAGGGGACAAGAGGCAGAGCAATTAAAAGAATCCCGAAAATAAAAAGTTGTCATCCTAAAAGGTCAAAAATACAGCGCCGCCCGCATGCATCTAAAGTCCACCGCCCTAGCAGGGTCTAGATCCCTCTTTGATGTTGACATAGGGGGAGAAAATGTGCGTAATGTTGATGCTGCGGTAAAAGGTAAGATTTTTTTTTGCTGCGGTAAGATTTTTTTCTGTTGTGGTAAGATTTTTTATACCGACTTTAAATATTGTGGTAAGACTTTTAAATGCTTTATGTCTTTAATATTCATACTTGTTTTATTTTGCATGTTATATTTCGTGTTTTGACATTTTATTGAGCCATTAAAAAAAACAAAAAAAACAAAAAAAAAAATGGCAAAAGATGGAGAGGCATACACACCTTGGCCTCATAGATGAAGCACTCTTGGAGTTACCATTTTCTTTCCGTGGCCTTGATCCCTTTTTGATGTTGCCATAGGGGGAGAAAATGTGTGTTGGTGACAATTAATGTTGGTAAGACCATTAATTGTTTTATGTCTTTAAGGTAAGACCATTAATTGTTTTATGTCTTTAATATTGACAATTATTTTCTTTTGAAAACCTTATTTGAGATCAAAATTCTTTTATTAATTTTTAAAACTATCTCAAATATTTGTAATGCTTTTAATAATCTTTTATTTTATTTATGCATAAATTGAGGGGGAGCATTTTTCAATTATTCATATGCTATTTATGCTTGTTATTGAAAACACACATTAATTTATTGTCATCAACAAAAAGGGGGAGATTGTTGACCTTGAAGGTCTTAATCTTATTTTGATAATAACAATAAATTAATCATGTGTAATTTAACATGTTCTTGATATAAGATTATAGATTTCTTATTTGGAAAATCAAGAATAGCATGATTCCTCAAAGGAAGTTTGACAAGGATCATTCAATCAATATCCGATCAAGTCAACGAAGCATTCGACTAAAACCGATCTACCCGAATTCAGATCATTCTTCTACAAGCGTTGGACAAGACAAGAAGATCAATCTCATCACCCACAAGCTAGCAATGCAAATCCATGAAGCACAAAGATCAAGAATCATATGCAAAAGCTTCAAGGGAAAAGCTTCAAGGGAAAAGCTTCAAGTGAAGAATCAATTTGAAGAAAACAAATCGAAGCATTCGAAGACTCATCTATTCGATAATTGAGTGTTTGCTTAGGATTAATGTAAATTTTCTTAATTGATTGATTATATAGCACAAACATATTCTTACATCTTTTAAAGATTGATTCAAACTAGCTTGAAATTGAATTTATTTGAAAAACATCATTTTACAAAAACCGAGTTTCAAAATAAATTCATATTAATTTTAAATGATCATATTTTAAGCTATAATAAAAATTGGTATCTTAGAAACATATATTTCAGGTTCCAAAATCATCAGAATTTTATTTGGAACTACATTATTAAATTGCAAAAATATTTTTATTTTACATTTAAAATTCGCTCAATTTTTGCCCAGTTTTGATCTAACGGTAAAATGGAGGCCTTCCCGAACTCCGATCATTTTGAAATTTTTACAGTAGTTAGACAACATCTTCTGGAAATTTTGACTAAAATTTGAGCATGATCCAACGGTTAAATTGGGAGAAATTAACAAAACAAATTTGAATTCTTTTGTCAAAACTAGCTGTTGGAAAGTTTGAAAATGTATACATTGGAGCCAAAACCTCTCTTAATCATCCCCAACGGCCATATGGTTTTGCAAGCTATATATATGATGTCTTAGACATGTTTTAACACACTTGAATCATTCTACAAATTTATTTTACATATATACAAAGTTATTCAAGTATTCAATTCATTTTATTGATCATATGCTTCATTTTTGAGCTATATATTTTGATCAATTTTGATATCTCTAGTGTGAGCTTCAAATTGTATTCTTTACACACTTGAGAGAGTTATTGTAAATTGGTGTGAATCACCAAACAATTTTGTGTTCAATTGTGAGAGGTAAATCTCATAGGAAAAACAAGAAGGTAAATTCTTGTTTAGAAATTGTGAAAGGTAAATTTCACAAGGTTAGCAAGAGGGTATCTTGTGAGAGTATTGTGGTGTAGCAATACTTGTAGAGTGTGTGAGATAACACTTGCAGAGGTTTGATCTTCACCCGGAAGAAGATCGGTTATAGTGGAAATTCTCGGGGAACTAACCGAGCGCGGAGTAGGGGGAACAAGCCGAACCGTGTGGACAAAAAATCTTCGACTTCAAATTGGTTCAATCTTTCTTACTCAATCTCTTTATTATTGATTGTTTAAATTGTTTGAGATTGCTTATTTATTTGCTCTTGTGCTTGATTGTTTATTTACTTACATTCCTTGATAAATTTGTTTAGTAAATTGTTTTACTTAAACATTTTCGAAAAGATTTTTTAATTCCGCATTAAGTTTTTAAAACCCTATTCACCCCCCTCTAGGGTATTTTCCGACCTACAGATATGTATTCGGACCTTTGTATAAATTTAGATTTGATTCTTAGTTTATTATGAATAGCTATATGAATTCTGTATATTTCTTTTCGGAGAGAAAGATTTTTTGATTTCTTTTGAATTCATCTTTTAATACTTTTTTTGACTCAAATTGATATTCCTACTTTTACTTTTGGTACTTTTTAAGAAATACTAATTTCTGAAAAAGCAATTGCCCATTGCCTTATGATATACAAGTATAGTTGCAAAAGATCTGTAATAATTATTTATTATAAATTTAAAATATGTCAATAATCTCTTATTACTTCTTCAAATAACATCCTTTATACCTCAATTGTGACTATAAGTTTACTTGTGGTCTGAAATAGATACTTGATCTTCTTTTGCATGTTAAATTGTGAAGAAATTGGTCATGTTACTTTTACTTACCTTCTAGCTATTTTTTCTTGTAGATAACTAGGCTAGATCTCGAACCTCTATACCATTCCTCCATGGAAGCCATCAGATGGGTTATAAGTCTTCTTTCCTCTCATCCACAATTAAATTGTGTTTTTGTTAATAGCGTCTTAAAGTAAACATGTAATTTTTTTAAGCAAAATCAATATAAAGAATCTAAAGTGTTGAGTAATTATAAACTTTATTTTTATTTATTTTTAATTTTTTTATAAAGATAATGCTTTTGAGACTTCAGATTGATCAATATATGCACTATTGCAATCCTTTACTTTATGAATAAGTAATATTTTAAAGATATGTTACTTAATTTATAAAAAATAATTATCAACCTAATCGCGCACGTCTACGAACTAGTTTGAAATAAAAACAAGGGTGTCTTTATCATGCTACTAAAATTCGGGCTTCAAATCCATTTTGAAAGTGGCTGAGCCCATGATGGCTAGAAACAGTATCATGGAAGCAAGGAAAAAAATGAAACATTGTTGGACTTAAAGAACTTTATTTTAGAAAGAGTGGGACTAAAAAACATGGGCTTAAAGTTAGCAAAGAGCCCATTGTCCAATAAATTGGATTTACTGTGTAATAGCCAATAAATTGGATGTACACAATATTCACGATTACAATTATTAATTTGGTCCTAATAAAAATGTTACAACATGAGTGAAAAGTTGAAATGGGATTTGTCTTTAATTAGATACAACAAGACACGATTAACATGACAGTCATATCTATAGTTTCTTGTCAATTTCATTTTAGTCTTGAACATAACACAACAATTCAAATTCTAGATTCAAACATGATGAGTTTCTAACCTGCCACAACCTGAACAGGGTCAATTTTGAGTGGGTTTTCTTTGAACAAGGTCATGTTTTTCATAGTAAAACTTACACTACCGAGTCGATTCAATTTGGGTCTAATGAACCCGTTTTGACCTGTCCCACCCTTGAATATATTATATTTTCTCTTTCATACGCTTAAAATATTCCATAATTACACCGAAATGAGTTGAATTCGAGTTCAAGTATACCAACAAGTGGGGCGTGTTTAGGTCCAAAAAAAAATCCATAGTGAGTTGGCTTGAGTTTATCTAAAACACGCCCCAAATCCTACATATTGTCATTTCGACCATTGTCCAATAAATTGAATTCAGTGGGTTGACTATTTGGATTAGAGCACAAAGAGGAGACCATAACGGACCAGCTATTATTGTGACCCATAAACGGATCTGAAAGTATACCCATAAAATTTATAAAGTAGTAAAAATAATAATTTTGATAGAATCTAGGTCCAAGAAGGAGCCTAGCCCATATATTGTCTAAAACTAAAATAGGGCTCTTAGAGCCCGAAGACAGTTTTTCTACTCTGATCAAGAAAGAAATATCATTGGCACAATAGAAAAATATTTTCCTCATGAAATTTAAATAGATGGCAATATTGAATGAAAATTGTGTATGAGGAAATTATGTATCATCTAAAAGACATTTAATTTGTTTGGTCCCGTTTAATAAAGAAGATGGAAAATGATTGGAACAATAATTCCGATTACAACAACTTAGATGAAGAGATAAATCATTTAATGAGATGCCCTCCATCTCGTGCTTATTTTTATAAGTCGTGTTCTTCACCCTTTTTTTTTTTTTTTTTTTTGTGGAATATTTTTTATTTTTAGCCACCCAACAAAGTTTATTCAATAAAAAAAAGTAAGAGAACATCTCAACAAATCACTCAATTCATTTTTTTATTTTTCAGACAAATAAATTATTTTCGCTATCATTTTCAAGCCCAATCAAATATGAATGTACTAATCGACCAACTGTACTCAGCCTAATTGTGCTTAGCTATGTAATGCACAGGAGCACGCAAATGTAATAGTTTAATAAACTAGTAGCCCGTTTATAAAGTCAACAGGAATACTACAAATGAAAAGACCCAAAATAAGGTATTAGGTCCAACTTCTTAGACTCTCTTCTTTAATTTATTATTTGTGTTGGTCGGATTTCAACCCTAGAGGGGGGGGGGGTGAATAGGGTTTAAAAACTTTAATGCGGAATTAAAAACTTTTCTAACAATGTTTAAGTAAACCAAATTTACTAAACAAATATATCAAGAAATGTAAGCACATAAACAATTAAACAAATAATCTCAAGAGCAAATAATCAAACAATCAATAATAAAGAGATTGAGTAAGAAAGATTGAACCGATTTGAAGTCCAAGGCTTTTTGTCCACACGGTTTTGGTTTACCAAACCATAGTTCGCGCTCGGTTAGTTCCCCGATAATTTCCACTAAAATCAATCTCCTTCCAGGTGAAGATCAAACCTCTACAAGTGTTTTCTCACACACTCTACAAGTATTGCTATACCACAATACTCTCACAAGATACCCTCTTGCTAACCTTGTGAAATTTACCTTTCACAAAAACTAAACAAGAATTTACCTTCTTGTTTTTCCTATGAGATTTACCTCTCACAATGAAATCTAATTGTTTGGTGATTCACACTAATTTACAATAACTATCTCAAGTGTGTAAAGAATACAATTTGAAGCTCACACTAGAGTTATCCTATTTGATCAAGATGATATAGCTCAAAAGATTAATGATTGATCAAAAACAATTTCTTGAATCTTTGAATAATGAAGATAGATGAAGAATATAGTATATAAATGATTCAAGGTGTTTAGAATGAGTCTTGGGAGTCATATATATAGTCTTAAAAGTGATATAGCCGTTTGAGAGGTTTGGTGGAAGTTTTGTACCAAAAATGGTAAAAAAATAGAAATCCAACGGCTATATTCTGGAGCATCAGTCGACTGAGCAAAACCATCAGTTGACTGATGGACCACTCTGCCCAACAGGCCAAAAGGCCAAAAATTCCAATTTTTGCACTTTTGCATTTAAGCTCCGAAATCAATTTTAATGCTTTGGGGACTTCAAAAATAAGTTCCTAAGATACCTATTTTTGGAAAAACTCAAAATATGATCATTTGCATTTAATATGAATTTATTTGAAAACCTGTTTTTGCAAGAATGATGTTTTCAAAGAAATTTTGATTCAAACTGATTTTGATCAATCTAAGAATGATGCATGTTCATGTTTGAGCTATATAATCAATCAATTAAGAAACTTTACATTAATCCTAAGCAAACACTTAATTACCAAATAGGTGAGTCTTCGAATGCTTCGATTTGTTTCTTCAAATTGATTCTTCACTTGAAGCTTTTCCCTTGAAGCTTTGGCATATGATCCTTGATCTTGATCTTCATGGATTTGCATTGTGATGAGTTTGATCTTCTTGTTAGTCCAATGCTTCGTTGACTTGATCGGATATTGATTGAATGATCCTTGTCAAACTTCCTTTGAGTAATCATGTTATTCTTAATTTTTCAAATAAGAAAGCTATAATCTTAAATCAAGAACATGTTAAATTACACATGATTGATTTATTATTATTATCAAAATAAGATTAAGATCTTTTAGGTCAACAATTTGTTTTTTCCGAGCTAACTAAATTAAATTAATTTTTTTTTGTAAAAGACAATTTTCTCTCTCTTAATCACGCATAAATAAGTAACTAAGGTAAATAGATGAATATTTTCATAAAACTTAATAAAAATGATTAATATATAATAAATAGACCATTTCCACTAAATTTCATGAAAACTCAATTTAGAAGTATGTGATTAGATCATATAAAATTTTAATAAATGGAAATTAACATACATATATATATATATATATATGATATGATATGATTTTGATTACACCTATTTTTTCTTTTCAATTTTTTGATGATATTATGTGGAAATGATCTACCCTTTATACTGATCATATCTAAAGTGTTTCACAAAAAAAATTATTTCTTTACCTATCGAAATGGATGGTTCATTTTTATTTTTCTTAAAGTGATACTAGTGTATCTTGAGTGAGCTTTTGTATATATTTATAGTTTGATATTTCTATGTGCAAGCAAATATGAATGGTTATGTAATGATGAATAATATTTTAGTATTCTTTTATTTTGTTACAAATATTAGTATAAATAATGATTATATGTGTGAATTGTCTTACATTGTGTATAGTTATTCAATTGTCACGTTTTTGTTATTGTAATTAGCATATTGCAGATTTGTTTGTACATTGAATGGGTTCCTATTTACTTTTTTTTTTTTTTTTTTTTTATTCTTGCCACCCCAAAAAAATTTATTCAATGGAAAAAGAGAAAAAACTAAGAGAACTCTCAGAATATTACTCAACTCATTTTTTATTTTTTCGCACAAATCAATTAGTTTTACAATTATTTTAAGTCTGTTATTATGGGTGCACTTATTGGATATATAACTCAAAATACAACCACTAGAATCCACCGAATACACTTGATGTTTGCCACTTTATAACAACATAACACGCACCTTACTAACTAAAAAATCCGGACAATATATCAAACAAGCTTGCTTAATATATTTCTAAAAAACAAATTAAAATATAAAATTTTGGAATAAACAAATCATTAAACTTTAAACACATTACAAACTATATAAATGAACTACTTTCTTTTTTTATAAATAAAAATAAATAAACACCTCTAACTTGGATGCCTTAGGAAGAGTGCTTCCATAAATAAGAAAAAAAGACAGATGGGGTAGCAAAGACCTATCCCGGGCTTATAAAAAAGTCCCTCTAAGAAGACAAGAAATAAAGAAAAAAATGATGAAGCATGAAAAAATGGACTAATTAAACTTATACAACAAATTTCTCCAAAAAAATCTAAAAAACTCATATAAAATGACCCCATAACAAAGAGAAGCACCTAGAAAATTAATTGTTTAAATGTTGGCCTAATTATCCTCTCGGCTTCATTTTTTGAAATTACATTGACAACAAAATGAAGGAACACTTGATGAATGCCCTTACGGTAGAAGGACGGGCCGGTAGAGAGTTGAAGGTAAGGCTCGGGAGTAGATTAAGCCCATAGTGAAGAGGAGCCGCCCGAGTCTTGAAAAATTAATTCTGCACGTAGTGGGTTTTAATAGTATTAATAATTTTGGGACTATTTAAACTAACTTTAATTGGATTCTCAAGAGAGAGATTTTTAATTAAATGACCATCTTAATTAGCCGGTGTTTTTAATCCATCCTGATTTGAATGGGAGGCAGAATTTTTTTTAACCAGTTCAAGTTTTTTCATTCAGATTAAAGTAGAAGAAACCTGTTTGATCTAAATTGTTTCGAATATAATATTTTTTTTCTTTAGTATCCTTTTAAAACCTTATAATTATATTAGGGCGGGAAGGATTCAAGTTCGAGTTTAAGTATACTAGCAAACAAGATTAATTTGAGTTTAAGTGAAAAATAATTTTCGGATAGGGTCACGTTGGAATTGAATTTATTTTTAAACAAGATAAGTAAGACTTTGTTGGCTGATTGATTGGCAGGTTATACAAAAAAAGAGAAAACAGGGAATTCATAATGGGCCATAAATGGGTCTGAAGGGTACATAGAGAATTAGTAAAAGAACAATGATTTATTTTTTTAATAGAATTTGAAACCGACCCAATCTATACATCTGGTCCAGTATGATCTTTAATAGGCTTTGGCCCAGTTTGGTCTCAAAATTGAAAGAACCAAAATGTTAGGTCCGGTTCGGTCCTGTGTGTAATTTAACCGTCCGGTTAATTAAACTATGAATACTTTTACTTAAAATAAGAAGCACCCACACCCACTCCAAGACAACCAATGAAGTGTATTAATCAACCAAATTTAATCCAAGCCCATTTATGAGTCCCATTAGCCAAGTCTACGCCAACTAATAAATATAAGAAGAGGAGCAGCCAATCGCAAGAATGAATTGAGCAGAGGAATTCAGCAGGAGCATCTCCTCCCTTCTTCTTGATTTCTTTCTTTTTTTTTCTTCTTCTTTTTTTTTTCCCCGAAAACCTTGAAGATTTAAAGTTTGATTATTTAATTAAATTAATTCCAAATAAATTTACTTTAATTTTGTTATTTTCTGTTTATTTAATTGTCTACATGCTAGTGTAAATTTCGCTAGGGTTAAGCGTATTCATGCCAAATAATTCTACCAATTTAATACTTCAATGTTAAATATAATTATTTCTATTTGATGCCTATTTTAATTGATAAAAATAAACTTGGATTCTCATTATTTTTTGTTCGATTCACCTTAATTATGATTTGTTTAGAGTGGATATAGGGTGTGTTTTGACAAATATAATGAGTATTTTGACCTTACACATAAGTTTGGTTGTAAAAGAATTATAATTAAATTTCATAAATTAATTAAACTTGAATAATTTTATTTTTTAAAAATACACTGATTTTAAGATTGGCGTATTGAGGAATCCATTGTTGAGAGGGCTAGTGATCATAAATAAAATAAATCTATACTATAATATGAAGGTAGGAAGAAATTTATCAAAATTTTGAATTGCTTTTGTTGACGTCGTAATCTTTTTTACAATAAAAATTTTGCATTCTTGCAACATTATTTGAACCTTGACATTAGGCAAAAATGCAAAATAAACTTCTATTTAACCTCTTGAGCCACTAAAAATCTTTGTTTCATTTTTGTTTTAATTAGAATTTTGAATATTTAAAAGAAGCAGGATTTATACTGTCGCTTTTAATTTTTAAAATATAATTTAATTTATACTTTTGCACAAAAGTTTGGAAAAACGGAAATCTGACTCATTAATTAGTCATTAACATTGTTTAAGGGAAACAATAATTTTAGAAGAAATAATAAGAGTAATTAAATTAATTAAGATGATTAAACAAAAATATTGTATTCTGACGCATGGACTCAACCCACCTCTTTGCCGGTCTCAACCCAACCCATAGCCCGTAGCCATTTTTTTTTTTTTTTCTGAAATTAAAAGATTAAAAATTAAAGGATAAAGTAATTGACAATAATGCTCCATTGAATAAAAAAAAGGATTAAGGTTTTATTGATCATTCATCTCTTTTTTTCTCGTTTTGTCTCTTTTGAAATAAAAGATATAATCTGAATTAAATGTTCACTTTTCTTTTTAATACATAATTATTATAATAAATTTTATAACATAAAAAATTTGCGTTATCAATCATCCATTAGTTTAAAATTAGTATATTCTTTGAAATATTAATAAATTAAAATATGCTCTTAATTTGAGACAAAGATAAAATTTAAAACCCCGAAGAAATTTAAGACAATGCTTGCATGGATTATTTTCACCATTGCATCTATTAATTTCTTGTTACTATAACTATTTTAATGACAAATTAAACCTAATAATGCGATAACTAAATCCCATACAAGATATAAACATTGAAGAGCTCTAACATTCAAAGCCTAACCTTTTACTTAAGACCCCCTCTCTCTCACTCGCTATCTTCTCTCTCTCAATCGGCCCCACTTAAATCTCTCGCTTCGAATAGTGTGCTAATCAAATTAGGATTTAGTTGAAGAAGCCTAATATCTCATTTGCCTTCAGTTTTTCATCAATTAATGGCGTTGTTACATATGTTAAGGTTTCTTCCTATGGTTAATATAACCTTAATTTTATGTATCTTCATCTTCTAAGGGGTTGAAACATGTATAGTGCTTCTTATGGTGAAAAACCCCTAAATTCTAAATTTTATTTCAAAATAGCTTTTTCAATGGAACAAAATTTTTTGGGCAGTGAGAAAGGAAAAAATTAACATCTACGCATAAAAATAAGTAAAAGATAGAGGGCATGTCATTAAATTACTCATCTCAATTTTCAAATCATTGTTAAACGAAAAGTCTAAAAGATTAAAGTTCTTTTGGATAATTTATTATTTTCTTCATTTAGCATTACCATCTCTTCAACCTTCATTAAGAACAAATATTTTCTCTTATGCCAATAGGATTTATTTTCTCATCAGACGGTTTTGGAATTTTCTTATTGCGTCATTTAAAACGATAGTAACGTATATTAATTGTATATGAAAAATTTTCTAGCTCTAATTTGGATTCATTGCTGGGTCATACTGGCAACTGGCCAATTAGGACTCTTTTTTATACTCTAATACTACAAATTAATCCACTAACTTGCCAACAATCTTTTAATCTGTTATTCGAACAAAGAGAATATGGGTTCGTCGACCCACATGGACGTGAATATCAAACTCTTTTTTGGTTCACCCTTATTGTGATAGTTGCATAACCAGAGTTATTGTTGTGTTTGTGGATTCATAGTATCTACGAAAAAAATTTATATTGCATGAAAAAGAATATATTGTATAAGGTAATGTATTATGTTATTATTATCAAAAACACATGCGAACACACACACACACACACTAAGTCTAATTAAGCGAGCATCTCATCACGTCGCTCAACTTATTTTCCAACTTCTCACACAAATCAATTATTTTTCTTATCATTTTTTATCATGTTAAAAAGTTTTATACAAAATTATCTTGTTAAAAGATCAAGAAAATGGGCCCTACTATACGAGGCCCAAAGCCAGTTTTGACGGAATGGAACTTAAACTTGGTCCTTATGAAAAAAATTTCATATATATAATTAGATTACAAAACCGATGGGACTTGAATCAAGATAAAGTTCATGTAGCTAGTAATAGTATCAAAAGGGAATCTTGCGACATCTCAAATAAAAAGATATAGAGTTGCTAGATGCAAACAATTTAATGGCGGGTCTAAAATGTGATTAAAATAACTGACTATAACAATGTGGCATTTAATTGTAGTTTATGAGAGTTATGTTCTAGCGTTTACAACTGCAATTGCTATACCATAAAGTAAACTATTATATAGAAATAGAAAAGTTCATTATCACGTGATAAGGGTCGCTGTTAAATTCAGTTCATCTATTTAGTAATGTGAAAAGTATAAAAAGAATATATATATATATATATATATACTTCTCTACTATGTAGTGATCATAATTAAAGTAAAAATATATTATATTATAAAGTTAAGAGGTAATTTAACCGCTGTGTGAATTAATGATAAACTTTTGAAGTGCCTAATTTATCTTCATAATTTTATTTTTTTTATAAAAATTTACACACAATAGACATTAGTAAAATAAACTTCTTTTTATCATCTAAGCCACTTAACATCTTTATTTTTTTTTTGCTTAAATTAGATATGTCTACTGATGGTGTCAAAATCTAGAAGTGGATAATTAACCAATCAATAAGCGAATATCGGTGAATAAAAAATAAATGCGGCGCAATAATGAACACATGACCTTTTTTTTTAAGATAGGTTCCCCCGGTAGCGCTTATGCTATTCCAGTGGTACGTCCTCCTTTTGTGTGTGCTTATTTTGTATTAGCTCAAAGGCGATCAATTTGGAAGATAATACAAGCTACCAACTTCTCTCTCTCTATAATTTTTCTTAATTCTATTTATAAGTATAGAATTAGGATTACAAATATTACAACAGAATAAATAATAAACTGTGTAGGAGAGGGAGTGTATAAGGGTTGTTGGTATTTTTTGGAGTATGAAAATAGAGAGTATATGACTCTTCTATTTTTTTTTGGTGTGAAAATAGAGGGTATAAGACCCTTCTATTTTTTGGGGGTATGAAAAGAGAGAGTATATGACTCCTCTATTTCTTCCCGAATTGGCTTGTATTTATATTGCCAATGGCTTTATATCTCTTGGAAGAGATAGATGGATCTTAAGAGAGAAATAAGAGATGTTTTTGTTGTGTATTGAATGAATGAATGGTCATTTTTGGTGGTGGTAGGTGAGGTAGGTGAGATGTGGTAGGTAGGGTAGGTGAGATGTGGTAGGTGTGGTAGGTGAGGTGTGGTAGGTGAGGAGGTAAAAATGAGATTTTACCGGGGGTAAAAATGAGATTTTACCGGGGGTAAAATTGGAATTTTACCGGAGGTAAAAAATGTTGAAAATTACCTTTGTAGACCAATAGTAAATTTTTTTTTTTACTTTTATAGGCCAATGGTAAATTATTATTTACCCCATCAATTGCCCCCTATCCTTATCATTTAGCTCGGATGAGCTGATTGGTGAGGATATCCTTCAACTCGGGAGCTAGTAGTAACTCTGAACTCTAATGTTCGTGATGTCTTAAGCCCGAATCCTTCGTAGGCGAATAAGGTCGACAATTCAATGCCTGTGTTAGGTCTTTTGTCTTTATTAGAAATCTTTTTTGAAACTGAGGCGTGAGAGCGGGAACTTGTCGAGGAAAATAATCATGGGGGGAGCTCGAATAACCGATGTGTAGGGCTTTGTTAGCCCTTGACCATAAGTTTGTGGAGTTCGGAACATTAATGTGTAAAGCTAGCTAGACTTTGATCCTTAGTCTTGGAGTTTCAGAACATCATTGTGTAAGGCTGGCTAGACGTTGATCTCGAGTCTTAGTTCAGGGACGTTAGATCTCGGATGCTAGTCGTTGAGCTCAAAACATCAATGTGTAGAGCTTTTAGAGCTTCAGAACATCATTGTGTAAGGCTGGCTAGACGTTGATCTCGAGTCGTAGTCCAAGGAAGCTAGATCTCGGATGCTAGTCGTTGAGCTCGAAACATCAATGTGTAGAATTCGTTAGACATTGGATGCAAGTCGTAGAGCTTGGAACATTAATATGTAAAACTCGCTATACTTTTGGTGATGATGATCTTCGGATTCTTCAGCCTTTTTTGAGTGACTAGATAATATGTATCTCTAGTGAGGGCTTTGTATAAACGTGCCGGAGATGTTCCACTTGCAATTGTTTAAAGCATGGCCCCTTTTTTTTTGTGGAGACAGCTTTCCAAAAACTTCCGACTTTGAAATCTGTGCTATAGGCCTCTCGTTCCTTCTCCCCGACCTATATGGTGATAGGAATTTTTTCGAAATCTTTGGTTTCTTAAAAGGAAAATTTGTTCTTTTTGGCTAAGTCTTGAGTAGAGTCATGCCCACTTCTGACTTAGTCAAATTTTGACAATTTTCTCTTTTATTACCAGGGAACGTCAAAATCTTGGTCTCTGACCAGTGGTGCAGCAGTAGATGATCATTCTCTTTGGGTTGAGGTGGTCCTGCTGTTGTCTGATAGACTTCAAAATTGCATTCAGCTTTGTGGAAGTTTGATATCCGCTGAAAATTTCTTTCTTATGATTTGTCGGATGAACTTGATAAAAATTACATTCAACTGTAATTTTTATTTTTTTTGGAAGCCCATCAATTTTTCTTACAATAAATATTATTGATCGTAAGAAAATGGGACAACTTTAAATATACTAAAACAAAGAGAAAAAAACCATATATAAGTTAATAAAAAATAACTTATCTCTTCTTTTGGGTTTTATCCCCTTCGGTAACCGAATTTTTGAATGATTATGCGCCCGTAAATATTGAGTTAGCATAAGCCTGCCGGATTTTTGCATTTTTTGTAGCAGCAACTTTGTATCCCCGTTTTGGACCCCGAGATGGTCAAATTTGAAAAAGGATTGAACTGGAAAGTTGTAGATCTTGAAATTTTATTCAAAATGGACTCCAGAATCACGTGATTTGGAGTTTTGAGTACAAAGTTATGCACCTGATAATATTGAGTCACCGTAGGCCCGCGAGATTTTATTCCAGAAAGTTTGTATCGCAGTTTTGAACCTCTAGATGGCCGAATTTGATAACGGCTTGAACTGAAAAGTTGTAGCTCTTGAAATTTTCTCCAAATTGGACTCTAGAATCGCATGATTTGGAGTTATGAGCACCAAGTTATGCCCCCGAGAATATTGAGCTACGTAGACCTGCGGGATTTCGAGTTTTTCACCGAAAATTCACTTGTAATTTCTAAAGAACGAGAGCTTTAGAAAGCTTATCGTTCCCACAGACGGCGCCAACTGATGGTGTCAAAATCTAGAAGTGGATAATTAATCAATCAATAAGCGAATATCGGTGAATAAAAAATAAATGCGGCGCAATAATGAACACATGACCTTTTTTTTTTAAGGTAGGTTCCCCCGGTAGCGCTTATGCTATTCCAGTGGTACGTCCTCCTTTTGTGTGTGCTTATTTTGTATTAGCTCAAAGGCGATCAATTTGGAAGATAATACAAGCTACCAACTTCCTCTCTCTCTATAATTTTTCTTAATTCTATTTATAAGTATAGAATTAGGATTACAAATATTTCAACAGAATAAATAATAAACTGTGTAGGAGAGGGAGTGTATAAGGGTTGTTGGTATTTTTTGGAGTATAAAAATAGAGAGTATATGACTCTTCTATTTTTTTTTTGGTGTGAAAATAGAGGGTATAAGACCCTTCTATTTTTTGGGGGTATGAAAAGAGAGAGTATATGACTCCTCTATTTCTTCTCGAATTGGCTTGTATTTATATTGCCAATGGCTTTATATCTCTTGGAAGAGATAGATGGATCTTAAGAGAGAAAGAATAGATGTTTTTGTTGTGTATTGAATGAATGAATGGTGGGGGGTATTTATAGGTAAATGGAGAATGGCAAAAATGTAAATTTGATAAAAATAAAGGGCAAAATGGTCATTTTTGGTGGTGATAGGTGAGGTAGGTGAGATGTGGTAGGTAGGGCAGGTGAGATGTGGTAGGTGTGGTAGGTGAGGAGGTAAAAATGAGATTTTATCGGGGGTAAAATTGGAATTTTACCGGAGGTAAAAAATGTTGAAAATTACCTTTGTAGACCAATAGTAAAATTATTTTTTTTTACTTTTATAGGCCAATGGTAAATTATTATTTACCCCATCATCTACTTTGTACAAACATCACTTGTGTAGGTTAGCCTAGCTAGTGTATAATGTTGGTTGTTGTTGTTGTTTTTTTTTTTTTTTTTTTTTTTTTGGGTTGGTTCATTTTTTTATTTGAAAAATTAAATTGTTGTTTATATTTCCTTCAAACTTGGAATTCTTATACACATTTTCAATTTTCACTTGATTCAGTTTCACCTTTTTTTTAATTAGATAAATTTTGATTCTACACAGAGAATACATCCAACTTGGTCATTTATAACACACGAGGATTAATTGGAACAAGGTTTAGTGGATTAGGAAAAAAAATTATACTTTAATTGTTTGAAACAAGATTTGAAGGTTTTTGTTTAATTTAATTTATTTTTCCTTTTTTGTTTTTGGGCTGGAAAGATTCCAATATATAGTCAATTAAATTAAATGTTGTTGGTAAAGAGGAGATGGACCACTTTGCTAAAGAAAGTAAATGAAGATTACATATATATATATATATATTTTAGGCAAACAAAAATGTGTATCCTTATTTAAAATTAAAATATAAGATACACTTCCAGTTGATAGAATTTTAGAAGGAATTACTTATTTATTTTAGTATAAAAACTACTTACAAATCCGTGTGATACACATATGATTCTTAAAATGTTGTTGAGAAAGATTAAAATATTAGCAGAGTATGTGAATAATATAAATTTCAACTGAAAAGTATCATTTACCAAATATACTATGAAATAGCATTAACAAAATACATTGAAGATAAAAAAGATTGTAAATCACACCAACAATTGGATGTAATTGTCAAACTCTTTATTAATCCGTCCTTATTATGATAATTGTATATCGATCG
This sequence comes from Lonicera japonica, assembly GCA_021464415.1. NCBI lineage: Eukaryota > Viridiplantae > Streptophyta > Magnoliopsida > Dipsacales > Caprifoliaceae > Lonicera > Lonicera japonica. The sequence continues at coordinate 34,211,182 of CM038466.1, read as the reverse complement.
TTATTATTGTGGTTTTGGATTCATATTATTTATGAAAAACAAAATCATATTGCATAAAAAAATTATATTATATAAGATATTGTTATTTAAAAAACACAAACACTAATGGGCTATTTCCTAGCTCTAAGCCCATGTTTCAGACTCCCACATTTTTAAAAATAAAGTTCTCTTAAGTCCAACCAAATTTTTTTGGGAAGTGAACTTTTTCTTGATTTCCATGCTACTGTTTCTAGCCATTATGGGCTTAGCCACTTTCAAAACAGATTTGAAATTCGGATTTTAGGAGTATGATAGGGACACTCTTGTTTTTTTATTTCAAATACCACTACTCTTTTAACATCAAAAACTCTATTTATTTTATTTATGCACATGCACCACATATTAATTAAAAAAAGGCCGACAATTTTTTTTTTCTTGGTGACATGCTACCAATCAAGTTTAGTATTATTAGCGAGGTGTGGCAAAAATAAAGATACAATCTTGACAATATGAAGTATCAACAGCTGACTCAATTATGACATACCAAAATGTACTAACATATTCGGCAATAAGTTGTTAAAATAATATATATTTTTGGACACTATGGTGATATTTGGTTAATGTTTTGAGTTGAATTTTTAAGTTGACTTGAAGTATGTTGAAAAGTGAATTTGGTTTTTGTTTGAGTTTTTTTTAATCAACTAAAAAATGTCATAAAAAAATATTAGAAAATAGTCACAGTGGATCTTATTTTATAGATCTCGACTAGTAGACTTCAAATATGTATATATATATATATATTTATTTAATTTTGATTTTTGGATTTAAATTTATGATGTTTTAAAAAAAATTAAAGAGAGAAAGTAAAGTGAAATAAATTTTGATAAATGTAAAAGTAAAGTTGATTTTAAGCTGAGTTTTTTAAATTTTGAAAAATAAACACTCATCAAACAAAGCCATACAACCTAAGGCTACCGCGCATGTTGTTTAGGATAAAAGTAGTAGGAACACTTACCAAGCATAGTTGTTGTCATTTTTTTTTTTGGCGCAAACTAGTTTTTATCATTAAAAAAATAAAAATAAAATTTAGCTTAGAGATATTCCAGAAACAATAATATTTAATTATGTGAATGTTCTGAATAACGACTTTGACGCAAAAATGCTTGGGATCATTATCTTGTAGGAGCCTAGCCTTTATGCCCAAGCCGTACATTGTCGCTTTCTTGGTTACTTGGCCGTTTCTAACTTTCTAGTTCCTCTCTTTGTCCATGAACTCTCTTCTGAATTTATTCAGTGAGATGGTCATGGAATTTTCTCACAACAATCTTTCATATTGATTATAATGTGTATTAAGGAAAAATTTATGCCAATCCCCCCTTTTCTAAATATTTTTACTCGCAATTCACAACTTTTTTTTATGTAATAATTTACATTCCATGATTTTTAACTTGCGGTCTGATTCTTATGACTATAGTAATCGGTTATTTCAGTACAATAATAAATTACCTAACTACAGTAACTAATATTTTTTTGATTAACTAACTACGATAACATGTATTTCTCCGGTTACTCAACTGCGGTAACCTATATTTCTTCAATTACCTAACTACAATAACGGGTATTTATCAAGTTATTCAATTATAGTAACTGGTATTTCTTACGTTATTCAGTTACAATATTCAGAGATGAGTTATCACCGGTGACAATTTAGTAATCTAAAAATTGACTTGGACTTTGAGCTTTAACAAGAAAAATTGTGAACCGAAAGTTAAAAAAATTTAAAAACAAGAACAAGTCGTTAAGAAACTTGTGTATTAATTGTATGGAAAAACACCAATTTAAACACTTGGTTGGGCTCCTCACAGGGCCCAAATTCTATCAAAAAAATAATAAATTGTTCCTTTACAAATTTTGTTGGTACGCTTTGGATCTGTTCATAATAGTTGTCGGCCCATCGAGTGGTAATTCAAAGATGACCCACTTAAAAATAAATTCAATCCGAATGCATCCCTATATAGGAAAGTCATTTTTAATTAAAAAACTTGAATCAATCCTATTCGCTAATACATTTAAACTCGAATCCGAATCTTTCCCGTCCCAATGTAATTATAAGGTTTTATATGGGCATTAATGAAAAAATAACCACTATATTCAAAGCAAGATAGGTCAAATAGGTTTATTTTATTTAAACTTGAATGAAAAATCTTACCTGAATAAAAAAATCGTGCTTCCTATTTAAATCAAGACGGATTAAAAACACGGGCTAAGCCATTTTTTATAGTCTGCCATTTTCTAAAACTAAATTCTTTTAAGTCGAACAAAATTTTATTGGATAGTGCAGTTTTCCTCGCTCCCATACTACTGTTTCTTGTCATAATGAAGCTTTGCCAACTTTTAAAAAGGATTTGAGTCACCTTTTATGATGATTTTTGGACCTATTTCAACTCTTAAAATATTTTTTAATATTATTAAAATCCACAACGTGCAAAATTAATTTTCAAGACTTGGGCTTTTCTTCAATATGGGCTGAATCTACTCCCGAACCTTACATTGAACTCTCTGTTGGCTTGTACGTCTAGCTCATCTCTTTTATTCTTGTATTCTCTTGCTAATTCTTTTATTGAGTTGAATTCTAAAACAAAAGTTCAAAGGAGGAGAAGAAAGAAATCCGACTCCGAATTTTGTATCAAGAATTGCTACAAAAAGTGACGGCTTGTTGCAAGTATATTCAAAGTGTTCCTTCATTTCGATGCTAATGTAATTTGAGAAGATGGGGCTGAGAAGACGCATAGGCCAACATTTGAACAATTGATTTGCTAGGTGTTTATTTTGGATGTTCGTAGTTATGAGGTTGTTTTATAAGACCTCTTTAGATTTCTTTCGTGAACTTTGTTGTATAAGCTTAGTCCATTTTTTTTCTTTATTTCTTGTCTTCATAGAGGATACACGCCTTCTTCTTCTTTTTTCTATGCTAGGGGTGTCAGGGCCAACTTTCATGCATCTCGATTAATCCCTTTTGCGAAAGGTGCCAACTGCTGCTCACTAGAAATTTTACATCTATCGGGACTGGACCTAGGGAGCTTCTAGTTGAATTCAATTTTCTGAACTCTGGGGCACTCCTTTATGTATATAGTTATGGTGACAAAAATTTAAACACTTGGTCTAAATGACTTCTTAAATTTCCTGCTTTTTTTTTCTTTTTTAAATTTAGAGTTAGGGATTAGTTTGACTCTAGCATACAAATAATTTTTGTGTAGGTAAAAAGGAAATAATAATTTTATGCTTTACAAATGTAAAGAGTTGAAAAATACATCTATTTACAATTATCTTTTAATAAATCTCACTAATCACAAATATAACATAATAAATTATTATCAACAAAATTCCTGGAAAAAATGGACCACTAAGGCCTCGTTTGGTTCACGAAAGGGAAATCAATTCCCTTATTTTTCTCATGGAGGTGGGAAACTAAATTTCCTGTCAAATTTCTTTTCTTGTGTTTGGTAAACCATGGAAAGTATTTAGGTAAGAGCATTATTGTCTAAAATTTGAGTAATAAATGCTTGGAAATCACATGAGAAAATCAATCCCATGTGTTTTGGGAGGAATGATTTTACCCCTATCTTTCTCCTCTCTCGGGAAAGTATTTCCGGAATTTGTGCTTACCAAACAAAGGAAATGAACGACTTTCCTTTCCCGAGTTTTAAAATCAATGAACCAAACGAGGTCTAAGAGTAGATGCCACTATCACACAATCTTAAAACATCTCTAATGTTAGTGTAAAAATTGACTTGTAAATCATATATGTCAATTTACTTTTACAAAAAACTTGAATACTAAAAGCAATACTCCAATGGTACTTTTGTAAAGTCTTGTGTAAATTTTAAAATAACCAATAAGATCCAATACTTGTTAACTATTGATTTAAGTAATTTATTATTAATTTTTGTTCAATTTTTTTATAAATACTATAGTTATAATGGATGTTGATTTGTAGGTATTAATGAACATATTTCAAATATATAGTTTTATTAAATGAATATTTTAAATTTGAAGTTATTATATTTTTAAATTTTATTTAAAAAAAATGAAGAGAGAGAAAAATGATGTGCCATTGAAAAATAAGAGTGCATTTTACACAAACTTGTATTTTAAAAGACGGCTAGAAACAAAAAAATATGACAAATCCTATTAATTTTACACAAAACATAATTATAAAAAACTGTTGGAGATACTCTTAACTTTTAAAAGAAAAGAAAATTGCTAACCTAAATTAATTTAAATATATAATTTAACTAAAACATAACTAAAAATAAAATACGGATGATTAAATATCTAATGGAGTAAACTAAAAAAATAAATCTAACCGAGTTTTTCTTTTTTTACGCTGGGCTGAAGCCCTTTAGGCCCGGCCAGGCCCAATTCTGCCTATGCATATGTCGAAATGTGTACTATATTTAAATTTTATACATCAATTTTTTTTATACAATTAAGTCGTTATTTTTATTTAATGTTTGCACCTAAAACTGGAATTTTTAATATCTAAAAGAAAAAGGATTTATACCTTCTCTTTTATTTTTAAATATATATGGAAGTCGTACTTTAGCTCAAAAGTTTGGAAAACAGATATGCAAGTAATTAACGATGTTTAAGGGGAATAATAATTTTGGAACAAATAATACAATTAATTAAGATGATTAAACATTAAGTAATTTAAAAAAAATCTTATGTTGTTACATTACTATATCAGAGCTTTAGCATCTGATTCTTGGAACGAAAATTTTAAATCATGCAATTCCTAACTTTTCTTTAAAGGACGCAGTGCTGATCAAATGTTTTTGGGCCGATTCTGCATAATAGTATCTATCCCGATATTTGCTAAAATATTTGGCTAATTGTCTCAAAATATGAACCTTTGTTTTGAGTAATATAATCAATATACACAATTTCACTAAAAAAATTAATTGTAATGTGACACATGGATTCGACTATAATTTATATACTTTTAAAATTTATAATAAGGTGGACTTGGGCCTTTGCTCAGCGGCCCTTAGAATGAAATGAAAAAAGAACCAACAACTAACTTTGTTTAAAAGAAAATAATTTATAAGGTTTAGCCCACTTCTAATCTAGCCTTAGCCAACCCCACACCCCGTAGCCATTTTCCATTGCCAGCCCACCCAAAGTTGTATACAAATCACTAAAATTAAAAGATTTTTTTTGTCCGAAATTAAAAGATTAAAAATTAAAAGATAAAGTAACTGACAATAATTATATTTTGGGGGAAAATATGAAGTTTTGAAAGTTTTTTCATCTCTTTGTTCTCATTTTGTCTCCCAATATCTCTATTGAAAGTAAAAATATAATTATGAATTAAATGTTAACTACTCTTTTTAATACATAATCAATTTAGGTTGCGTTCTTTTCACAAAATTTTAAAATCATGCACTTTGATAAATCATAAGATTTTTACAGATTTTAAAATATCATGATTTCCAATTTAGGTGTTTTTTTAAAAAAATAAATTAAAAATTTTAAAATATAGTAATGTAAGTTGAGTTTACGTGAAATTTTTATCTATTTAAATATTTTAGTTGGAGAGAAAAGTTTTAGTAACCAATAGTAGAGGAAAGATAAGACTAAAGAGATTGATCAAATTCACACTTTGTAATTTAATATAGGATTATTCCAAAACCCAAACTTTTTGAGCAGATTTTGAAATCACATAATCTACATGAATAAATTCAAAATTTGACAGAATTTTAAAATATCGAAACTTATCCCAAAAGAATACTCTTAGATTATATAAATGACATGATTTACCAAATCCTATGTCAAAACCGCATGAAAAGAACATGGCCTTGCCAATCAATCATTGCTCCTTGATGTCATGGTACGGGAGAAAGTGAGAAAATTAATTGATGTCATGGCTTTTTTTCTTTTCTAGAAATTCCTAACTTCTCATTTTGAATTTTTTTCTTTTCTTTTTTTTATCGAATAAGTTTTGATTGTAGCACATAAAATATAATCCAACTTCGTCATCTATAACATACGAAAATTATCCATGTATATTGATTTAAGAAATAGTTCTTCAATGACGCATAGAGGAATATAATTTACTCCAAAAGAAGTTAATTTAAAAAATGCTCACATTAAGAAATTGAAATTGAATTTACGTTGTATTTGAATTTGTTGCATTGCTATTGTTGTGTATGTAAAGAAAAAAGAAAGGGACACTACACAAATGTATATATATATATATATATATTAGTTGGCTGATTCATGCATGTGACACGATCGACAAAATTTGCTACTCTTAGAACAAAACAAAATCTTTATTATTGGGAGGGATTCTACTGGCCTTAACTAAAAATATGAAAAGTAGACATATTAAAAGTAAATGAAGAAATTTGGGGTGGGGTCCACATAACTCCTTAGTGTGTGAAATTTTAAAATAAATTTTTTTTTTTTTAATAAGGTCAAATATTTTAACATTTAAAAGGCTTCTTTGATTCTATTTTTGAAATATTATATTTTATTCCAGTAAAATGTCTGGTCGGACCATTAACAACAAATATATCATTTTAAGAAGCAAATATATTTTCAAAACTTTCCCTCCAAAGTTAAGGGTGATTTATTGATTTTATTTTTACTCCCAATAATATTTGGTTTTATTTCTATTTTTTATTAGATCTTTCAGTACCGAGTAATAATTTGTTATTTGGTCATTGAGGGTCGAGTATAAATCATGTAATGCCAGACTTGGCCCTTTAGTATCAAATAATATGTTTATAATCAACACTCAAGGACTAAATAACATGCCCTTACTCATTGTTTAAAGACCGAACAAAAAGTGGAAGTGAAATAAAATATTATTAAAAGTGGAAATAAAATTATCCTAAATTAATACACCAAAAAGATTGTTCCAAAAATACAACTTTTAAGTATGCTGCTAGGATCAATTATGAATGACAAATGTTTTTTTTTAATCACATCCTTAAAAAATATTAATTAAGATCCAACCTGCCCACCCCTTTTAACCCCAAATTTAGATTCCCACCCCATAACCCCAACCACCTGAGCAGTGCGCCGCCACCCCCCCCCCCCCCCCCCCCCCACCCACCCACCCACAACATTTAGTATTAAACTTAAATAAAATGTATGGTTATTAACATTTCAATATATTTTAATATGTTTTTTAGTGACATTTTTTTTGGTATTTTTAGGAGCACTTTATATTTTTCATACCATTTATATATCACTTTTATAATATTAAAAAAATGGATATTAGATAACTAAAAAATGATTAAGTAAATTTGTAGTCTTGTTGTAATAGCAAAAAAAAAAAAAAAAAATTGCTAAAAATCTACAAGAATGTGTAGAAAAAACAGTGACATCAATTTAACCGTTGGGGCCATCCTACACTTTTAGTAAACTTTTATTACGAAAGTTTACAGATTTTAATAATACATATATTGTGTGTGCAAGTAATCTAAGATAAATAAAGTACAGGCATATGTATAATTGGAGAGAAAATTTTATTAACAGTATATAAAAAATATATTCAGTGGTTTTCTTTGTTCAGATTGACAAATGAGGTTTCCTTAGATTAGATAGCTGGACTTTCAATTCTTATATAATTTTTGGGCCCCTTGGCAAGCAAGACTTTTGACAAATTTAGGCCCTTCACTTTAATTTTTGATATGTATTGCCTACTTATATGATTAATTGGATTCCTCTGTCCCTCACACATTGCATCCGAAAAATATTCGAGCTCGGGGATCGTTGCAATTTTTTCTACTATGTTTTCAAAATGTGTCATCAAAATTCAAACAATCATCTCTACATCATTACTTAACATTAGTGTATTGATTAAAGCTCATGGATTTCACCTACTAATTAATATAGTGATTTTACATGACTCGATCTATTGAGATATTTTATTCATGGGTTGTTTAGAGGATTGTAAATACAAGCAAACTCTAGTAAATGTAAATTGGAGAGAAAGATAGAGAAGGAATGGAAGACTCTTTGTAATATAAAAACCCCTATCAATGTACTAAAAAATGTTTTAACTGATCCATTTTAATATCATGTAAAAATACATATTACTTAAATTAATTTATTAAAACATCAAAGTTATTTTAGTCACTTAAAGTCAGGCATCATGTGCAGATCACGAGTCGTATTTTGATAATTTTTCAATAGAAATAGTATTAACTGATTAACGGAGTTTAGTGTACGTTAATATATATTTTAATAATTTTCGCACATTTGCTCAAGTGACGTATTTTTTTGACGGTACTCCGATCCATATCACAATGGAATATTCCACTATTATTCCTTAATGGATTAATCAAATACTTTCTTAAATTGTTATTAACGAGGTTCAAACCCTACCTAACTATCATTGACGGATTTTGAACCCTGTCTTCATATTTGAGAAGCGGACAGTAATACTGTGTGATAGGTGTCAAATAATTTATATTTTCTTTCTCAGTCACTACAAAGTTCTTTTTTCGAGCAGACTGATTAAATGTCAAATAATTAAATGAAGCTGCTAGATGTAATTAATTCTTTTTCCCTTACTCGGTGGTGTGGTTAAATACGCTAGAGTTGGACAACATTACTTGAGCAGGATATTTATCGTACCTTTGTATTCTTGATTTTTATGCAGACTTATATGAATTTAAGTCTTGTGGATGGACCATGCGCCCCACCTGGACTTTTCACAAAAGTTTGTCCGAGTATATGGGTTTTTGCACGGTACACTAAAGAAAGATCGGGGGTATTTGTGCAATTGTTAAATTTTTGTTGTGTTATTAGTTTGGCCTCTCCTGAACAAAATTGTAGGTTTTTAAAAATATGAAAGCTGGAGTATATAAAGGGTACATTTTTTTGTTTTAAAAAAATAAAATTGTATTAGAAAAAGGTTAATCAATTGATGGTTATACTCTAAATAGAAGAAGCCTAAAATAAACAGTAATCAATAGCTCCGAAAAAAAGAATTAAAAAAAAAAAAGAAGAAGAAAGAATGTTATATATAAAAAAAAATGGGAAACAAGGACAAAGTGAATTTTTATTGTTGGGTGGAGGCATTAACTAGGTTGGTTGAGAATTGAGAGAGTTGGTGGTAATCAATACGTGACTACGTGTGTCCTTTTCACGCGGACATTAAGAGGAGCGCGACGGGAACAGCAAGTCGTCGTACTCGTAGACGTCTTTGGCATTTACTTTTCGTCTTTTCCCAAGTTCACGAGAAGATATTACCCAATATTATGCCACATTATTGCGGTATAAATTTATTTTTATTTTTTTAGCGGCAATAACTAATTTTTTGATTTTTTATGAAATGTTTGGATTAATTTTCGTACACTTTGGATAATTCTCGCTCGCAGTAAGTGATTGTCGCTGACCAAGGATTGTTTTAAGTTTTAAGTCGTCCTTAAAATTGTCCCAGACACAGCTTTATACCACTGAGACAAGAGACTTGATTAGCGACAATGACTAATTAAAATATTTTTTGATACTGTCTCAACTGCACTTGAATATATATATATTTATTTATTCAACATAATAGCATTAAACTAGTATATTATTTGTATTTAATAATAATTTAGTCTTATTGCATTGAGTAAGTATGTATATGCTCAAATTTTGGCATAAAAAATATTTTGATAAGAATAAGTTTAGACTTTTAAATAAGAATTAATTGAAGTGCATAAAAGTTAAGTCAAACAATTCTTAATACAATTTTTTTTAAAAAATAATAATCTACATGCCCGTAAAAATAAGTAGCAAGAAAATTCGATAAATATAACATTGTTAAGTAAAGTTTGTAAAGGTACACATACTTGGATAATTCTTGAGATTTGACTTAAAGTAACTTTTTTTTACTTAGTAAATTTTCTTTTATTAAATTTTGGCTAAAATGGCAACTTATTTTTCGATCGAAGGAGTTAAGAAGGAAAAGTGAATTTTATTACATTTTTTATTTTACTATTTTCTATTATGTTATCAAAGAGAGTATATGTACTGAAATAGTTGGTCTAAATGAATTTTTAAAAAGAAAAAGAAAAAAAATCTAGAAATAATAATTTGTTTGACTCGAACATTCACCTACTTTTTGTGTTAGGTAAAAAACAACAATCATCTTATAATTTTCAATATAGAAAGGGTTAGAAAAATATTCATTTAAGGAAACTGCTAATCTAAATTGGTATTTATAAGTTTAATATCTAATTTAACTAAAATAATATTAACACAAAGCGTGTTGATTAAATATCTAATGGAGTTAATCTCAAATATATATATATATATATATAATGGAGTTTCTCTTTTTTTGCACTGAGATGAAGTCCTATGGCTCAAGGCCCGAGTCTACCTATAAGCCGATTAATTTTATTAGTTTAAAAAATAACATAAAATAAAAACTATATATACACGAGCAGTATGTATACACATTGCTAGTACAAAATAATCGAATTTGAATATATACCAAGGAGTGGGGGTGACAATTTACCATTACCTGCAATGGAATCTAGGAAAGTGATTTCATTAGTTGAAAATTTTTCTATCACTTATGATTAATAAATAATTTTTACCATGATACATGCTCAATTATCACCTCTTCTTTAGTAATTCAAATAATTATACATGTAATTATGTATATCCATCTACAATTACACATGTATGAACATATACATGTTTAATCTTTAAGAATTTAACAAATTATATCACAAGAAAACAAAATTTAACATGAACCTCAATGACTTCAGGCTAGAATTGAACTTGATGATCCAACCCCCAAGATTCTAGGCTCTTCTTCAATAACCACCAAGCTTTAAACTAGATTGAAGGTGATGCTGATGAATTCTTGAATTTTCTTAGCCAACTTTGCAAAATTTCACCAAGATTTCTCAAGTCAACTACTAAAATTTTGGTCAAACTTTGTTTTTCTCAAGCCCATGATCGATCATGTCTTGGCCAATCATGGCAAAGTTTCAAACACACTCCTGTGAGTCTCATTAATTACCATATATGATCAACTAGGCCTTTCCCATGATTGAATTCAAAACATAGTCCCCATGCCTCAACATCCATGATGGATCATGCCCTCCTATTCCCAATATATTAAGGGGGCTACTATTGACACACTCCACTTCACTCTCTAACACTCCATTTCTCTCAAACACTCCACAAGTACATTTTATATCTTCTTAACACTCCCAACACTCCATTTTTAATCTTAACATTAATTAATACTAATCTTCTTAACACTCCCAACACTCCCAACACTCCATTCTTTCTTTATACAATTCAAAAACACAAATCACACCTCTCACCCTACAAATCTCATCTTCAATCTTCTTCTTCTAATTCTTTCCCAGTCTAATTGTTGCTTCTCAAACTTTTTCGTTATTAGTTAAAAATAAAGTTTCACCATATGTTATTGATAAGAATATATTAGTTCTGGTTTTTAAGAAGAACAAATAAGAGTTTTTGGTTTGGCCCGTGCACACGCCACTTCAAAACAAGTTCTGCCATGGATGAAGGTTTACTCGGTTCCTAGGAACCGAGTGTTCTTCATCATACTCGGCCCAAAGGAACCGAGTAAAACACAAGCACTCAGTCCTAAGGAACCGAGTGGAATTGGAAAAATGACCCAAAGCCTACCTCGGTTTCTTAGGACCGAGTAACTTGTATTTTACTCGGTTCCTTTGAGCCGAGTATGATGAATAACATTCGGTTCCTAGAAACCGAGTAAACATTCTTTGTGATTTTTTTTATTTTTTGTTTTTTTTTGCTTTTATTTGTATCCAATGATCTATAAATGAAAGGAAATGTAAATGAACAACAAAAATATAAATATCCTACTTCATTTGGAGAAGGAAGATGATTTAAATGGTGGTGGAGAGGAGGATGATGAAGAAGAAGAAGAAGAAGGAGGAGGAGGAGGAGGAGGAGGAGGAGGAGGAGAAGAAAAGAGATTTTAATTAATGGATATATAATTAATTTGGGTTTAAATGTTGAGTTAATGTTTTAATCATTAATTAAAAATAAGAAAGTGGTGTGTGTTAATAGATAATTAAACTTTTTTTTTTAGGGAGTGTTAGTGAGTGAATTAGTGTGTGTCAATAGAAGCCCCCTATATTAATTCTCAAAGCTTCAAATTTTCACTTAATTAAGACTAATATTCAACTAATGGCAATTTAATTTACGGGCTATTACAATTATACATAACATTGGGCCAAAATCTAATTTAAAAAACGTATTGGGCTAAATACAAAATAATTCAAATTCTTAGGGCTAAAAACAAAAAGGCCTATTTATCTCTTCAATTTAAACTTTAAAATATTTTTAGAATTTCATTGTAGAAAGATTCATGTTATTTTTATACAGCAAATAGTTCGTTAATATATATGTACACGTATATACAACAATATTTTTATATATGTTTTGTTTCTATTTCTCAAGAAATAGTGCGGTGGCAGCTAGTACGGTAATATATATATATATATATATATATATGTACACATTTTTACAAATTACTAACTAAAAATAAAAAAGTTATGTCTTATAAATAAAGCATAATAAAAAGTATATACTAAAACGTAATGGAATAATTGATTTTCTTAAAAACAGAACCCCGCAAAAATAACAACCGTTCATACTTAGGTTATGATTTTGCCGAGAAATTGTAACTTTTTGGGGTGTAGGAGAATGACATAAGAGCAAACCCCACCCCCTTTCCTAACTTTGGTCATCTCTATATCTACTTGTTTTAATATTTGTAAATGATATTTAGTTCGAAAATTAGACATATGATATATTTTTTTGAAATTTGATGGAAATAATTTTTTCTAATAAGTATATTATCTTTTGCAAATTTTTATTAATAAATTCAAGCCGTAAGTTATTTGCATTTTCATTTTAATTGATTCATGGCACAACTAATTATTATCTAAAAAAATTAGAAAAAAAAGAAGCATAAATTTAATACAATAACTCTAAAGGGACTAAGAAGTAAGTATTGTGATTAAAAAAAAGTGACTAAGATAATGTAACACTAGTACATTACTCAATGAGCAGCGGTGTACGCTGGAATTCAAGTCAGGAGGGCAAGCTTTGGAGGTTTTCAAAAATTTTAAAGCAGTTAAATGATGACAAAATCGTAATATATTATATATTTATATACTTGATGTCTTACATGAACTGCATTTTTCCCTTCTTAACTATTGAGGTAGTAGCACTTTGCTATGTGAATTACTAAAGTTAGTAATTAATGCCACAAACTTTTCAATTTGTAGCAATTGAGCTATTTTGGTTGACTGTGTTAAAATTTTAAATAATTTTGAGCCCAAATGTAATTTGAAAAAAGTAGTTTATTTAAAAGTATAATTGATAAATTGTGAATTTAAGAAAAAGTTATACACGTGTAAATTTTTTTTATCTTACACAATGTGACTTAATTTTTCATATATATATATATATATATATCTATATATATGTACACATTTTTACATAGTAACTAAAAATGAAAAATGTTATGTCTTACAAATAAAGCATAATAAAAAGTATATACTAAAACGTAATGGAATAATTGATTTTCTTAAAAACAGAAACCCACAAAAATAACAACCGTTCATACTTAGGTTATGATTTTGCCGAGAAATTGTAACTTTTTGGGGTGTAGGAGAATGACATAAGAGCAAACCCCACCCCCTTTCCTAACTTTGGTCCTCTCTATATCTACTTGTTTTAATATTTGTAAATGATATTTAGTTCGAAAATTAGACATATTATATATTTTTTTGAAATTTGATGGAATTTTTTTTTTATAATAAGTATATTATTTTTACAAATTTTTATTAATAAATTCAAGCCTTAAGTTATTTGCATTTTCATTTTAATCGATTCATGGCACAACTAATTATTATCGAAAAAAATAAGCATAAATTTAATACAATAACTCTAAAGGGACTAAGTAGTAAGTATTGTGATTAAAAAAAAGTGACTAAGATAATGTAATACTTGTACATTACTCAATGAGCATGGTGTACGCTGGAATTCAAGTCAGAAGGGCAAGCTTTGGAGCTTTTCAAAAATTTTAAAGCAGTTAAATGACGACAAAATCGTAATATAATATATATTTATATACTTGATGTCTTACATTAATTGCATTTTTCCCTTCTATACTATTGAGGTAGTAGCACTTTGCTATATGAACTACTAAAGTTAGCAATTAATGCCACAAAGTATTCAATATCTTGCAATTGAGCCGTTTTGGTTGAAAGTGTTAAAATTTTAAATAGTTTTGGGCCCAAATGTAATTTCGAATAAATGTAATTTTTAATCTATTGTCCCCATTTCTGGTTACCATCTCCGACCACCTCCACCACCACGATCTCCACCCTTTGTATATATCTTCCTATTTTCTTGACTACCAATTTATTGATCTTAAACCAAAAAACACCCTTCTCCAAAACAGAGAAATACACAATTACAATTACAATCTTTATATATCTTTCCCTCTCCACAATCACAATTTATGATATATATACATACATAATTATTGCAGTAACATTTCTCTATATATCTTATTCCTATTTTCTTGGCTATCCATTTTTCGTATTCTCTAAATCTAAAAAGCATTCTCCAAAAGTAGAGTAACCCACAAAAATTAACCTAAATGAATCCATCTATCTCTCTATCAACTCTGTTGTTATTTGCAGTAACAAGCATTAGCAGTACCACAAGATTTCAAATTCCAATTAGACCCATTAATAATTTCAAACACTTTCAAAGTAAAATCATAAATATTTTAAAACTTGAATCGTGATCATATGCAAACCCAAATAGTAATCCCATTTAAGCCCTAGATTTTAAAAAAATAGAGAAAATATTAGAGTGTTTGAAATGGGATTACTATTGAACACCGCATGTCGAGTAGATTCCTATGGTTTGATTGTTGATGTAGGATTTGATTCCTATGATTTTCGAGTGAGAGAGTACATAGCAGAAAGAGAATGATGATGGTGAAATAAATGGGCAGACGATGTGGAAGAGAGCAGAGAGAAGGGATTTTTGATGTTGGTGGAGATAAGAGAGAATTGGGTTGAGATGGTGGTGGTTGTTGATGGTGGCCAGAAATGGTGACAATAGATTAAAAATTATATTTCTTTGCCTTCATTTATCCAAAATTACATTTGTGCTCGAATCTATTTAAAAAAATTATCTTTTTCAGCCAAAATGAGTCAGTTACAACAAATAGTATAGTTGGCATTGATTGCTAATTTTCAGAGTTCATATAGTAAAGTGCTAACCCCCCAATAGTTTAAAGGGGTAAAGTGCAATTAACCCTAAGAAAAATATCAAATCACAACATATTTATTACAAGATCCTTTTTAAGATTTCATATTTGGAATACGCTACTTATAAATGACATAGGGATATAGTGGTGTTAACCTACGTTATTGAATAAGGGTATATTCAAATCATGATGTAGATCCCATTAATACTATAACCTTTTGTTTCAGATCTTATAGAAGAAGGGGATTTAGTGACGAGTTTTTTTTCCTTGTGGGGGTAAAATGCAAAAGAGTGTTAGTTAAGGGAAATATAATGCAATTTATTGTGATTTATTTAACCAAAGTTTGAAAATTATATGAACAAACCCTCGATCTAATTATTAGATTTTACACAAAGACCCGTAATACTATGAAAACCCGAAGGGGAACATTCGACCCCCATCGTCCTTAGCTGTGTATGCCTATGTCAATGAGTATAGTGATAAAGTGTGTGTCCCACCCACCTCTAATAAGTTTATACCACTTCATAGTCCTTCTTTAAATCCTAAATTAAAGTGAAATATTATTATAATAAAAAGCTTTCCTTTAGGGCGGTGACATTTACACCCCCAAAATCTGTCACTACACCAACAAGGCTCTTGGGCGACGTAGTCAATAGAATACGTCGCCTAAGAGTATCCTAGGCGACGTAAAAATCACACGTCGCCTAAGATAATACTGGGCGACGTAGGTATAAAGTACGTCGCCCCATAAAATCCTAAGCGACGTAGGTATACGTTACGTCGCTAAGATTATCTAGGGCGACGTACTCAAATTCACACGTCGCCCAAAGTTGTTCACCACCGACACTTTTAAGTGGCGGTCAACAGGGGTTTTGACTGACCTTTAGGCGACGTATAAATTATACCTACGTCGCTTAAGATGTCTCTTAGGCGACGTAGGTACAGTTTCTACGTCGCCTAAGATCCTGTCATCTTTATATCAAACCCACTCCTCCATTTTCGGGGTTGATGTGTTTTAGAGCTACTTTGGGCGATTTTAAAGGTAAAAATCAACATCATTTCTCTCATTAAAGACTTGTTTGACCTTTAGGTAATCTATCTCTTATTAATATTAATTATTTATTAATTTTTGTGTTTATATAGATATTGTGTTTAGTGTAAAAAATTTATAATTGGTGTTGAAGATATAATATTGTTGTTAGTTTTTACTTCTATTTGATCTCTAGGTTAGTACTACGTCGCCTAAGAACTTGCCATTTTCAGTTTTAAAGTTAATTTAGGCGATTTTGGCAATTTTGAAGGTGAAAATCAACATCATTTCTCTCATTAAAGGCCTGTTTGATATTTAGGTACTATATCTCTTATTAATCTTAATTAGTTACTACTTTTTGTGTTTATATATATATATATACACTACGTTTGTGTAGAAAATGTGTATTTGGTGTTGAATATATAGTATTATTGTTAATTGTTGCCCCTATTTGATCTCTACGTTCGTTGATGTATTTTAGAGTTAATTTTGGAGATTTTGAAGGTGAAAATTAACATCATTTTTTCTCATTAAAAGCTTGTTTGATTTTTAGTTACTTTATCTATTACTAATATTAATTTTTTACTAATTTTTTTCTTTATATAGATATCGTGTTTAGTGTAGAAAATGTGTATTTGGTGTTGAAGATATAGTATTGTTGTTAGTTGTTGCCCTTTTTTATATATACGTTAGTATTATTCTTAGTTGTTAGTAATTTTTTAGTTTGTAATTATTTGTCATATGACAGTGATCGAAAATGAATAAGAACTGGATGAAATGCTCAAGAGGTTCAACTGAATTCATTGTGGGGCTAATGGAGTTCTTAGAGTATGTTCAAGAAAATGGAACAGTTCAACTGGATTGTATCCATGTCCCTGCAAAAATGTTTCAACATGGGCCAACGGGTGACATTAGATGAAATATACATCCACTTAACCAATGCAGGTATAATGGAGTCATATACAGTATGGAACCTACACGGGAAATTCCAGAGACAACTTCGCAATGGCAAGCAGAACAGAACAGGGCGTCTTCGAGTAACCCGACCATGGACTTCGTACAAGATGCTTTTCCTTTTCGTGAATCGTATGATCACCCTGGTGTTGACAATGCATTTCATGCTGACCCTGTCGCCAAAGAAAAATCGATAGCATATCAGCGTCTCTTAGACGAAGCAGTGACTCCACTGTACGAGGGTAGTCAAGTCACGGCGCTGGCTTCAATGCTTAGATCGCTGCAACTGAAACATAGTTGCAATATGGCAGATACATCCTTCAACAAGTGGGCTGCTGAAATTAATTACCTGTTGCCCGAAGGGAATAAGTACCTGATTCATACAAAGCTGTAAAAAAGGCCTAAAGAAGATCGGCATGGGTTACGAGGTCATCCACGGGTGTTACTACGGCTGCTACTTGTTTTACAAGGAAGGTAAAGACCTAGATCAATGTCCTATTTGCGGTGAGTCAGATGGGAAGAAGAAAATACAGGCGGTGGCAAACGGATTGCCCGGAAGACGGTTCGGTACTTCCCATTGGCACCGAGGTTGCAGCGTCTGTATAGTTGTAAACGTATTGCAAAGGAAATGCGGTGGCATGGGAAAGAAGAGAAGATACTGAATATCTTAGACATCCAGCGGATGGAGAAGCATGGAAGGATTTCGACAGGTGACGTATATATTTACAGTTCGTACACATATAATTTAATAAACTATTAGTCTATTATTTTCATATTAAGGAATTTGTCTCGTCATTTTGCAGGTCCCAACCGCAGTTTGCCGCCGACATTAGAAACGTACGTCTTGCTCTAGCGTCAGACGGGTTCAGTCCGTACTCTACTACGGCGGTTCCCTATAGTTGCTGGCCTGTTATTGCGATGCCTTATAATTTGCCGCCTTCGTTGTGTATGAAGAAGGAGTTTAACATTCTAGTCTTACTAATATCTGGCCCTAAGAGTCGGGAAAGACTCTAAATGTGTTTATGAGACCACTGATTGATGAACTTAAGATGCTATGGGAGGGGGGGTTTCAACTTGGGATCGATACGGTGAAGTGGCATTCAACATGAGGGCAGCGTTTGTGGACCATCAGCGACTTTCCAGGATTAGGAATGTTGGGAGGTATTCAGACAAAAGGGTACAAGGCATGTCCCATATGTTTGGATGATATTATTGCGGTTCACAATAATGGAAGGATGTCATATCAGGGGGCGCGTAGATGCTTTCCGAAGATCCCCTTATCGGAGGATACCAGAAAGGTTTAATGGGGAGCTAGAGCTTAGACCCGCCCCACAAAGAAAGTCTGCACGTCAGGTTCTTGAAGCTACCAACAGTTTTTCTTACCCTCAGAATTCTTTGCATCCCCATCCTGACTTCAAACAGGTACGGCTCAAACTAACAGTTGTGTGATATGGTAATAAGTTAATTTGTGATATTGTAAATTGATAGTTGTGTTGTACTTAATGTTAGGCATCTAAAAAGAGATTGTGTTGGACTCACGTCAGTTATTGGGAGCTGCCTTACTGGACATCATCGAGTGTGAGACATGCATTAGATGTGATGCACATCGAAAAAAATGTATGCGACAACATCTTGGGCACCATTTTAGGTCTCGATGGAAAGACTAAGGACGATATGAAATCTCGATTAACTCTAAAGAATATGGGCATACGCAGCAATCTTTGGCCGAAGATAGGGCGTCAGGAAAAATGACGCTTCCTCAGGCGAATTACACAGTTCGTCCTAGGGATCTCAGAGACGTATTTGATCGAGTTGCAGCTGTTAAATATCCAAGAGGTTATGCTGGAAGCCTAAAGAGTAAGATTAGACCGTCTGATAAAAAGTTTTTTGGATTGAAGACTCACGATTGCCATGTCATGCTTCAGCGTGTTCTTCCTGTGGTTATCCGACCATATTTGGGAAGAGACGTCGCCGACGCGTTAGTAGAGTATTGCAGATTCTTTCAGACAATATGCGCCCGGAGAGTTGAAGAAATCAGATGTCCATCAACTACAGACCGATATTTTCATGATCCTATGCAAGTTGGAGATGATATTTCCGCCAGCTTTCTTTACCTCATGGTCCATCTTTGCATCCATCTGCGGAACAGGTCCTGCACCACGGTCCCGTGCATTATAACTGGATGTTTTTCCATGAAAGGTATTATTTCAGATCTTAGGATATTATATATAATTGTCTTTAATTGGTTTACATTTGTATATATAATTGAGTAATTTTTCAGGCAGTCGGAGAATACAAGAAAGATGTTGGAAAACAAGCGTTACCCAGAGGGGTGTATTGCGAGAGGAACATCATGCACGAGTGTGTGACTTTCATCAATAACTATCTACATGATCCTAACGCGAGTGATGAAGTCATATCGGATTCACCTCAGTGGAACATTTCCGTTGTCTCCCACCTCGTCAAGCCCAAAGGTTGTGTCAGAAACATCCGTCTTAGTAAGCAACAAATTGCGACGGCTCACTGGTGTGTTATGATAAACTGTACAGAAACAGAATGGTATATTGAAACTCACCGCCAACAATTTGCGAAAATAGCTCCACACGGCACTGATGCTGATCGTGTGGCGTCATTTCTTGACCACCTCCCCAGATGGGTAAACTTTCAGTCTTAACTTACTTTCACTTATCCGTGCATATTTACATTTCATTGATGTTCCATATATATATATATATTATTATGCAGATGCTCCATCTGCTACAAATACATGATCCTAAATACAATCAGGAGATACAGATCCTTGCATCTCAGCCTATGATGTGCACCATTTCTCTCAGTGCGAGGTGAACGGTGTCAAATTTGTTACTGAGCATCGAGACCGAATTCGGAAGACTCAGAATAGTGGAGTGACATGCGTGGCCGTGTGCTGACATACTACGGGATTCTGCAATCAGTTGTCCAACTGACTTATGCGGAACGCATGCCAGTTGTGTTGTTCAAGTGTAAGTGGTATAACACCGACCCTACTTTTCCCGGAAGTGTACAGTATAATCGTGGTCTTACTTCCGTGAACATGAATAGTAGTTGGTACGATGACTTTCCATTTATTCTGGCCACGACGGCAACCCAGGTGTTCTATATAGATGATCCGTTGGCTGGAGAGGGTTGGAAAGTCGTCAACCATATGGCACACAGAGGTACGTTCAGTGAGGCCACACTTGCAAGGGACGATATGACCACTCCACTGTATGAAGTAGATGAACCTTATCAAGAAACCGAATGCGATATGTCTTCTATATCGGAGTTATTTATCAACTTAGGTCCAGTACCGTTTGTAAATATTCCTGTATATGAAAATGAAGATGAAGACGAGGATGATGATTATGACGAGGATGAAGACTCCGATGATGCTGAAGGGTTTAACAATGATCTATATAGCAGCGATGAGGATGAAGACGACGAGGATGATGATGATGATGATGATGATGACTCCGATTGAGATTATATGTGCGTTTAAAGCTAGTTGTGTCATAATTTGTGGCGGGCATTTTAACAAGCTTTAGGTGATTCTCCAGCTGCAACTCACCAACTCCATTTATTGCACCCCTATCTGGTTATAATAATAATTATTATGATTATTAAAATAATTATTACTAAAATATAAATGTGCAAGTTATAATTAGAATATAGATTATCTTAATAAAATTATTAAAATTAAATTACTATTAAAATAAAAAATATTAAAAACTCTTAGGCGACGTAGTTTTAATTTATACGTCGCTAAGATTATCTTAGGCGACGTAGTATTTATTGATACGTCGCCTAAGATTATCTTAGGCGACGTAGTTTTTAAAACTACGTCGCCTAAGACCATCTTAGGCGACGTATAAATAAATACGTCGCCCAAAAGATTTTCCCCCTT
The DNA here is from genome assembly GCA_021464415.1 of Lonicera japonica. Taxonomy (NCBI): domain Eukaryota; kingdom Viridiplantae; phylum Streptophyta; class Magnoliopsida; order Dipsacales; family Caprifoliaceae; genus Lonicera; species Lonicera japonica. Next base: position 34,189,984 of record CM038466.1, on the reverse strand, counting down.
AAATTTTCACGAAAATTTAAATTATTTTGAAATTGTGAATTTTTGAAATTCACTTGGGCGACGTAGATAATTAAATTACGTCGCTTAGGGTATGTCATAGGCGACGTAGATATATACCTACGTCGCCCAAGTGAATAGCATATATTAAACCTTTCACCCCAATTTTTTTTTTTCCGCGAAACAATCCCTTCTCCTTCTCCCTCTATCTTCTCAGTTCTCCCTCTTCCCTCATCTCCGACACCACTGCCTAAAACCTAGCCCCCATTCCCCCACCTTCCGACCACCACCGCCTCAAAACCCTAGCCCCCTTTCGACCTCCACCACCTTGAAAACCCTAGCCCCCATTCCGACCACCACTACCTCAATACCCTAGCCCCCATATCCGTTCACCACCACCACTGCCCTTGCTCACCGCCGGCGCCGCCGTCGCTTACTGCCTCCACCGCTCACTGCCACCACCACCATTGTCCATGTAAGATTTATTCCCATTTTTCTTTTTCATTTTCAGTTTCAAGATCAAGATCCCATTTTTCTTTTTCATTTTCAGAATAGTCCATCTCCAAAAGATTAATTCCTTGCTCCCTTCTTCTGTAACTAATTTACACCATAAATCAATGTTTGCAATTTTTCTTGTTTTCTTTACTTGCATAAGGAAAGGGTAGTTGGTTATTCTCTGTTGGATTGGATGCCAATTGTTAATGCATTCCACAACTAAGTTTAGTTAAGAAAGACGGAGAAAAAGAACATCTGTAAATTTAGTTTTATTCGTATGAATCTTGGAGAAATGCAGATTTTTGCTCTGTTCTATTTTCAAGGACTAACCTCATGGCCGTTGCTAGAAGTGTCTCGTCGAATTGGTCTTCGTAATTTTTCTGCCGAATCTTCTGATAGAGCGTGCTCTGAGAATATCTTGCTCACTTGTTCTTCTAATTGGAACTGTTCCTTCTGGACACGATTCGCACGATAAACTCCACAACTGATAATTTTCTGTTGAGATATCTGTTTGGTAATTGTGGCCATTTGGCCTCTCTGGTGGATCCTACAAATTCAAAAAACATGTTAAAAACATTAATTTTTGATTCTCAAATAAGAACTTTAAGATAGATAAAAGTCAAGCTACCAATGGTTTTTGGCCCTTCAATTGAGGATGATCAAAAGCTGGCTGTTGATGAGTTATAACACAATCAATCAAATCACCACCAGGACTCTGTACAGAAACAATTATAACAATAAGATAAAAACGCCCCATGAGATCGAAAATAGTAGGGTAGTTGGTTATTCTCTGTTGATCTCCTCTTATATGTGTTGGTATCCTCTTCATTATTATTATGGGTTACTTAGCCAAAGCACAAAATCAAAATCTTCAAACACTTTTTTCCAACTACTAAAAGTTTGGCACGGTAATAAATTATCAATTTTAACATTGCCAAAAATCTGTTGTCATTTTGTTTTGGTTTAAGTTAGCAGGGTGTCTAGATCAAAAATGAGTACTTCATTAAAATATTTGATTATAATTGTGTTATTTTCTGATTTTATTTATAAAAAAATGTTATCTTAATCCCTTTTATCTGTTCTAAAATAAGTTTGTTGCTGGAAGCTCCCCTGCCAAGTTGTTTTGGCTCAAAAGAAGTTATTTCAATTTCATACTGTTATATAGATCGTAGATTTCTACCTCAAGGATCTTAAATAATAGCTTAGCTTTAAGCCTTTAATATATTTGTCTATTCTAATACAAATTTTAGATTTGACACAAAATCCATAGTTTTCCTATGACTTTTAATAGTTCGTTCAATTCCTAGCTATGTAATTTATATGTGGGACCATTGCACTCTCATATTTTGTTCTAATCTATGTAATTGTCTGTTAGTTTTTTAATCTAAATACGTGAGATTTGTCCCCTTTTCTCCTTCACACTCAACTTCATCTCACTAAATGACTCTAAAGCATTGTACCACTACACCAACAAGGCTCTTGGGCGACGTAGTCAATAGAATACGTCGCCTAAGAGTATCCTAGGCGACGTAAAATCACACGTTGCCTAAGAAATACTAGGCGACGTAGGTAAAAAGTACGTCGCCCCATAAAATCCTAAGCGACGTAGGTATACGTTACGTCGCCTAAGATTATCTAGGGATGACTTGAGACTTTTGTGTGCATTATTCCAATCGGGAATGGACTCACCCACGAGTCACGTTCGAAGTGAGAAAGTAAAGGAATTTTCTACAAAAGTAAAGGACTTTTGTGTGCATTTTCCAATCGTAAATACTTAAAGGGCTTTTTTTGAGTTATACCTTTTTCTATATCTATGTATTTCTAAATCACACCATTGCCCAATGTAATTTATATCTTTCTTCTTGTGATGTGATTTCTATAAAATTTACGTCCTCCTTATAATATGTTTTTTTTTTGTAATGTGTAAAGTGAAGTTATATATATATATATTTATCTTGAAGTTTACTGTTGTTATGTTTTCTTTCGATA